>OY856409.1:1650422210-1650824710 GCA_963693085.1 Alisma plantago-aquatica
AAAAATCAAACCAATCCCCATTGCGTATTGCTACTTATCGGGTATAGAATAGATATGCTTCTATTTGTTCCTACGAACAAAATTCTGATATTATTTCGAATGGAATGGAATAAATATTAACCCTTGCTCATAGATAATCTACTGAAAAGGGTTAGGTACTATCATATATACATATATATGTTTAGTTTTTTCCAATGCGATAAAGTTACATTGTGTCCATTTATCTTTGATAAAGAGGTATTTCCATGGGTTTGCCTTGGTATCATGTTCATACCGTCGTTTTGAATGATCTCGGTCACTTACTTGCTGTCCATATAATGCATACAACTTTAGTTGATGGTTGGGCTGGTTCGATGGCTCTATATGAATTAGCGGTTTTTGATCCTTCTGACACTGTTCTTGATCCGATGTGGAGATAGGGTATGTTCATTATACCCTTCATGACTCATTTAGGAATAACCAATTCATGGGGTGGTTGGAGTATTACAGGAGGGACTATAACGAATCCAGGTTTTTGGAGTTATGAAGGTGTGGAAGGGGCACATATTGTGTTTTCTGGCTTGTGCTTTTTGGCAGCTATCTGGCATTGGATATATTGGGACCTAGAAATATTCTCCGATGAACGTATAGGAAAACCCTCTTTGGATTTGCCAAAAATCTTTGGAATTCATTTATTTCTCTCAGGGTTAGCTTGCTTTGGTTTTGGTGCATTTCATGTAACAGGCTTGTATGGTCCTGGAATATGGGTATCAGATCCTTATGGGCTAACTGGAAAAGTGCAACCTGTAACCCCCACGTGGGGCACAGATGATTTTGATCCTTTTTGTCCCGGGAGGGATAGCTTCTCATCATATTGCAGCAGGTACATTGGGTAAATTAGCGGGCCTATTCCATCTTAGTGTCTATCCGCCTCAATGTTTATACAAAGGATTACATATGAGAAATATTGAAACCGTACTTTCCAGTAGTATCGCCGCTGTTTTTTTTTGCAGCTTTTATTGTTGCTGGAACTATGTGGTATGGTTCAATAATAACACCGATCGAATTATTTGGTCCCACTCGTTATCAGTGGGATCAGGGATATTTCCAGCAGGAAATATATCGAAGGGTTGGTGCTGGACTAGCTGAAAATCTAAGTTTATCAGAAGCCTGGTCTAAAATTCCGAAAAAAATAGCTTTTTATGATTACATTGGTAATAATCCAGCAAAAGGGGGATTATTCAGAGCAGGCTCAATGGACAACGGACATGGAATAGCTGTTAGATGGCTAGGACACCCTACCTTTAGAGATAAATAAGGCCATGAGCTTTTTGTACGTCGTATGCCTACTTTTTTTGAAATATTTCCAGTAGTTTTAGTTGATGGTGATAGAATTGTGAGAGCGGATGTTCCCTTTAGAAGGGCGGAATCCAAGTATAGGGTCGAACAAGTAGGTGTAACTGTTGAATTCTATGGTGGTGAACTCAATGGAGTCAGTTGTAGTGATCTTGCTACTGTGAAAAAATACGCTATACATGCTCAATTAGGTGAAATTTTTGAATTAGATCGGGCTACTTTGAAATCTGATGGTGTTTTTCGTAGTAGTCCAAGGAGTTGGTTTACTTTTGGACATGCTTCGTTTGCTTTGCTTTTCTTTTTTGGACACATTTGGCATGGTGCTAGAACCATCTTCCAGGATGTTTTTGCTGGTATTGACCCAGATTTAGACGTTCAAGTGGAATTTGGAGCATTCCAAAAAGTTGGGGATCCAACTACAAAGAGACAGGCAGCTTGATACAATATTGCTCTTACCTATATTTTCTACTTTAGGTGCCTGGTAAATTTGGAATCAACGTTTTTTATTTGATTCTTTCTTCTTTTTTTTATCTGGTAAATGATCCTATACCAAATGAATAGGTGTGGAAGCTATAATTGTAAACCGCAATTGAATCTATGGAAGCATTGGTTTATACATTTTTGTTAGTCTCTACTTTAGGGATAATTTTTTTCGCTATCTTTTTTTGAGAACCACCTAAGGTTCCGACTAAAAAATGAAATGATTTTTCATTATATCAATTAAAGTAACGAGCCTCCCAATAGAATATCGAAGGCTCGTTACTTCAATCAACTAGTCCCTGTGTTCCTCGAATGGATCTCTTAGTTGTTCAGAGGGTTGCCCAAAAGTAGTATATAAGGCGTACCCCGTAAAGCTTACAAGTAAACCACATATGGAGATGGCGACTAGGGTTGTTGTTTCCATTATTAAAGAATTTCAAGATCACGATGGATCTACAACTACAATAAGATCATTTATTTACAACTACAACAAAATAGTATACAAAGTCAACAGATCTCAACCAATGAATAAAATAGGATTTATGGCTACACAAACTATTGAGGGTGGTTCTAGGTCTGGGCCAAGACGAACTAACGTAGGAAGTTTATTGAAACCATTGAATTTGGAATATGGTAAAGTAGCTCCCGGGTGGGGGACTACCCCTTTTATGGGGGTCGTGATGGCTCTATTTGCAGTATTTCTATCTATTATTTTGGAGATTTATAATTCTTCCATTTTATTGGATGGAATTTCCGTGAATTAGGTTTTCTTTATAAGAATTATGAAGTCTTATTTTTTCGATAAAAAAAATTTCTTAGAACTCGGATTTCTTGGACGTTCTGCTCTGGTAGTTCGACCGTGAAATTCCTTTGTTTTGGTATTTCCGAAATATGAGTGTGTGACTTGTTATAATTGATCCTATTTCTAGTACAAAGTATAAGTCTGTCATCTTGATAGAGATGATTCTACCCTGTCGGGTATTTATGTTAGTATCTGGAGCATGGGATACAATTATCAATGAGGCACGAGATACAATTATCCCAGAAATAGAATCAGATCGATTCCTGAAATGCCTTTTTGGATCTTCCTCAATGTCTCAGCTATTCACGGAACATGAGAAGCAGATGAATAATCATCCGCTTCCGGGAGAAACCAAAGAATTTCTTGGGAATACTACAAGATCAATTCGTTCTTTTTTCTTTGACAAATGGTCAGAACTTCATCTGGGTTTGAATCCTACTGAGAGGTCTACTAGAGATCAGAATTTTTTTAAGAAAAAAAACAAGATGTTTCTTTTGTTCCTTTCAGGCAATCGGAAAATCAAGAAATGGTTGATATATTCAAGATAATTACGTATTTACAAAATATCGTCTGAATTCATCCTATTTCATCAGATCTGGGATGTTATATGGTTCCAAACGATGAACCAGATATAGACAGTTCCAATAAGATTTCATTCTTGAACAAAAATCCATTTTTGGGTTTATTTCATCTATTCCATGACCGGAATAGAGGGGAATACGCGTTACGTCACGATTTTGAATCATAAGATAGATTTCAAGAAATGACAGATCTATTCACTCTATCAATAATTGAGTCGGATCTGGTGTATCATAGGGGATTCACCTTTTCTATTGATTCCTACAGATTGGATCAAAACAAATTCTTGAATGGGGTATTCAACTCCAGAGATGAATCGAAAAAGAAATCCTTATTGGTCCTACCCCCTCTTTTTTATGAAGTGAATGAATCTTTTTATCGAAGGATAAAAAAAAAATTGGTCCGGATCCACTGCAGGAATGATTTGGAAGATCAAAAATGAAAAAGAGTGATATTTGCTAGAAACAACATAATGGAGACAGTCAATCAATATAGATTGATCCGAAATCTGATTCAAATCCAATATAGTGCCTGTGGGTACATAAGAAATGTATCGAATCGATTCTTTATAATGTTAATGAATAGATCCTTGGAATATGGAATTCCAATGGATGAAATAGGAAATTATACTCTGAATCATATAAATATAATGAAATATACGACCAACCAACATTTATTGAATTTGAAAAAGAGTCAGAAGAAATGGTTTGATCCTCTTAATTCTCGAACTGAGAGATCCATGAATCGGGATCCTGATGCATATAGATACAAATGGTCCAATGGGAGTAAGAATTTCCAGGAACATTTGGAACATTTCGTTTCTGAACAGAAGAACCATTTTCAAGTAGTGTTCGATTGATTCCGTATTAATCAATATTCGATTGATTGGTCTGAGGCTATCGACAAAGAATATTTGCCTAAGTCACTTCGTTTCTTTTTGTCTCAGTCACTTCTCTTTTTGTCCAAGTCACTTCTCTTTTTGTCCAAGTCACTTCCTATTTTCTTTGTGAGTATCGGGAATATCCCCATTCATAGGTACGAGATTCACATCTATGAATTGAAAGAACCGAATGATCAACCCCGCAATCAGTTATTAGAATCAATAGGTGTTCAAATGGTTCATTTGAATAAATTGAAACCCTTATTATTGGATGATCCTGATACTTCCCAAAGACTGAAATTCTTGATCAATGGAGGAACAATATTACCTTTTTTGTTCAATAAGATACCAAAGTGGATGATTGACCCATTCCATACTAGAAATAATCGCAGGAAATCCTTTGATAACATAGATTCCTATTTATCAACGATATCCCCCGATCGATACAATTGGCTGAATCTCGTGAAACCATTTCATAGAAGTTCATTGATCTCTTCTTTTTATAAAGCAAATCGACTTCGATTCTTGAATAATCCGCGTCACTTCTGGTTCTATTATAACAAAAGATTCCCTTTTTATGTGGAAAAGGCCTGTATCAATAATTATGATCTTACATATGGACAATTCCTCAATATCTTATTCATTCGCAACAAAATATTTTCTTTGCGTGTCAGTAAAAAAAACATATTTTTTTGGAGAGAGAGACTATTTCACCAATCGACTTACAAGTATCTAACATATTCACACCTAACGATTTTCCACAAAGTGGTGACGAAACGTATAACTTGTACAAATCTTTCCATTTTCCAATTCGATTCGAGCCATTCGTTCGTAGAGCTATTTACTCGATCGCAGACATTTCTACAACACCTCTAACAGAGGAACAAATAGTCAATTTTGAAACCCTTCTTAGAGAATGTCAATAAATTCCAAAACCCGTTCCGTCGTCCAGTAGCTACAACAGTCTTTTTGATTGGTACCGTAGTTGCACTTTGGTTAGGTATTGGTACAACATTACCTATTGATAAATCTTTGACTTTAGGTCTTTTTTAAATTGATTCGACTGTAACGTGGCATAATGGGTATCTAGGGAATAGTTCTTTCAAAGTGAATTTTCCCTAGATACCTGAAATTTTGGACTTTATTATGAACAAATTCCATGAATATATTATCGAATATATTATATGGATTCACTGAAAAACCCAAAAATGATTTTTTATCTATTTATTATTTTATATTATAATTAGAAAATCGTTCTAAAATTCTAAAAGAAAAAAGAAAAAGATGAAGTAATTGCAAAGGATTTAAAATGAAAACTTATTTTTAGGTAAATCCATTGCAAAACGTTTTTGTAGAATGCTCAATATCTGTTTTAAATCTTCTTCTCTATAATATTCGATTTTCATAAGATCTTCTTGACTGTTACTCAAAAGGTCCAATAATGTATGTATATTGGACCTTTTGAGACAATTATAGGTCCTGGAAGACAATTCTAATTGGTCAATAAAAATGGATTTTAATGCAATTCCTTTTTTATTTTTCTTTAGATTAGACAATCCATCATGAAAGGTAAAAAGGGGTAAAGTCAATTTGTTTTGATTTTCTTCCAAATTAGTGTTTTCCTCTTCTGTGTGTAGAAAAGGAATAAATAAGTCAATCAAATTACGAGAAGCCTCATAAAGTGCTTCTTTTAGAGTTAAACTTCCATTTGTCCATATTTCTAGAAAAAGGATCTCTTGTTTTTCATTCCCATTCCCATAGGAATAAATACTATGATTCGCATTTCGAACAGGCATGGATATAGCATCTATAGGATAACTTCCATCTTGAGAGTAATTTGTGGATTTTATACGATACCCACGAACACTCTTGATTTGTAATTCAATACACAAATCAAGAGGCTCCGTCAGGTTAGCTATATGTTGTGTAGTGTCAACTATTTTTACAGAAGGTGGTGAGATGATATCTTGAGCAGTCACACATTTTGGGCCTTTTACGCAAATGAATGTGTTTCGAACTCCATACAGATTACTTCTCAATACAATTTCTTTCAAATTCATTAAGATTTCATGTATGGATTCTTCAATACCTGCAACTGTCGAGTACTCATGTGGTACCCCCTCAAATTTTGCATGTGTGATACATGTTCCTTCTATTTCTCCAAGTAAAACCCTTCGCATCGCAATACCTATGGTATCGGCTTGACCTTTCATAAGCGGGGACAAATTGAAATGTCCATAATAAAGACGCTTACTGTCTACTCTTGATTCAACACACTTCCACTGTAGTGTTCGAGTGGATTCTGCTACTTCCTCTTGAACCATACTAATATATTATGATATGATTGGTAAATCATTTATTGCTCTTGAAATCCATTTAATTATTATTTTTATACACGCCTTTTTTTAGGGGAACTGCATCCATTATGTGGCATAGGGGTTGCATCACGTACATAAGTTAAAACTAGACCACTTCTACGAATGGCTCGTAGTGCTGCATCTCTTCCGGGACCAGGACCCTTTATTATGACTTCTTCTCGTTGCACACCCTGATCCACCACCATCCGAATGGAATTTTGTGTTGCGTCTTGAGCAGAAAAAGGTGTCCCTCTTCTTGCACCCTTGAATCCATAAGTACCAGCAGAGGAACAAGAAACCACCTGACCTCGTAAATCTGTAACAGTTACAATGGTATTGTTGAAACTCGCTTGAACATGAATAACTCCTTTTGGTATTCTATGTCCAGTTTTACGTGAACCAGTACGTCCATACCTGAGAGGCCTGTGCCCATAAGAAATCTCGAAGCCACCCATTAATAGTAATGGAACTTTGTGCAAAGTTTCCTCCTGTTATATGAGTTACTACCCCTTGATCACTTACAGTGCCCCAAACATCTGATTGCATTTTCCAACTGAAATGGAATATTACTACCGAAATTGCATTGTACATCCAAAATAGACCTAATAAGACATGATCCCAGGAGGATACTTGGCATGTTCCTCCTCTTCCAGGTCCATCACAAGGAAAAAAAACCAAGATTTTCTTTATCAGGTATCAAACGCGAGCTGCGAGCAAATAGGACACCTTTCAGTAGTATCAACACAGTCACATGGATCGTAAATGCATGAATGTGATGTACCAAAAAGTCTGCAATTCCTAATGGAATAGGTAACAAAGCTACTTTGCCACCTACTGCTACTAATTCACAGCCTCCCCAAGTTAAACTAGTGCTTGTTGTTGCACCTAGAGCTGTTGTACCGGGTGCTAAAGCATGAGTGTTTTGTACCCATTGAGCAAAGACGAGTTGTAATTGTATAGCGGTATTTGAAAACATATCTTGAGGGTATCCTAAAGTGCTCATGGTATCATTATGAATATACAAGCCAAAACTATGAAAACCTAGAAAGATACATGCACAGTTGAGATGTGATATGATTGCATCGCGGTGCCTAAGAACGCGGTCTAAAAGATCGTTGTATCGAGTAGTTGGATCGTAGTCTCTTACCATAATAATGGCTGCATGCATAGCAGCACCAACTATGAGGAATCCACCGATCCACATGTGATGTGTGAACAAGGAAAGATGTGTACCATAGTCAATAGTTAGGTATGGATATGGGGGTATTGAATACATATGGTGAGCTACTATAATGGTTAAAGAACCTAACATAGCCAGGTTAAGAGATAATTGAGCATGCCATGATGTTGTTAAGATTTCATAAAGGCCTTTATGACCTTGACCTGTAAACCGACCTTTATGAGCCTCTAAAATGTCTTTTAGAGCATGACCAATACCCCACTTGGTCCTATACATATGACCGGCTATCAGGAAAAGAATTGCAATAGCTAAATGATGATGGGAAATATCGCTCAGCCATAGACCCCCTGTTATTGGATCTAATCCCCCACGAAAAGTAAGAAAATACGCGTATTTTGATCAATTCAAGGTAAAAAATGGGGTCGCTCCCTCAGCAAAACTTGGATAAAGTTGAGCCAAAAGATCCTGATTTAAGATAAATTCATGAGGAAGTGGTATCTCTTTCTAGTCAACTCTGGCGTCGAGAAATTGGTTAATCCGTAAAGATACGTGAATTTGGTGTCCCGCCCAAGAAAGAGACCCAAGTCCTAGTAATCCTGCTAAGTGGTGATTCAACATGGATTCTACATCTTGGAACCAAGCCAATTTTGGGGCAGCTTTGTGATAATGGAACCAACCAGTAAAAAGCATTAATGCTACAAAAACTAATGCACCAATTGCGGTACAATAGAGTTGTAATTCACTAGTTATTCCACATGCTCGCCCAATTTGAAAAAAACCTGAGGTTATTTGTATTCCTCGGAAACCCCCGCCAACATCACCATTTAATATTTCTTGACCCACTATTGGCCAAACAACTTGGGCACTAGGTCAAATGTGTGTAGGATCGCTTAGCCATGCTTCATAATTAGAAAAACGAGCACCATGGAAGTACATGCCACTCAGCCAAAGAAAAATAATGGAGAGTTGACCGAAATGAGCACTAAATACTTTTTGAGAGATCTCCTCCAAATCATTGGTATGAATATCGAAATCATGAGCAGTAGCATGTAGGTTCCAGATTCAAGTAGTAGTATCAGGACCCTTAGCTATTGTTCTTGAGAAATGGCCCGGTTTGGCCCATTCCTCGAAAGACGTTTTTACAGGATCCCTATCCACCACAATTTTCACTTTTTGTTCCGGTGAACTAATATTCATTGAGTCCTCCTCTTTCCAGAAAACACATACAAAGAGACCCACCAATAGTCAAGTTTTTAATGAACCTCTAAGAGATAGATATTTATGATTGGTTCCTTTCTTTCCTATCTCCCATCTAGGTTTTCTTAGTTATTAACTAGAGCAATTATCAGATTGAAGTCGATTTGGGGCAAGTGTTCGGATCTATTATGACATAGCAATTAGGTGCCGACTTGGATTAGATTTTTCTTCTCATGGGAATGGTCTTGACTTTGTCTTCTAGCTTATTTCTTTTAGGGTCTCATATTGTGGGATGTGTATTGACAAACCCGTTGGAATGAGGTGATGTTGTAATATGATATTTTAGTATCTGTGGAGGTTGACCTACTTCATAGGACTAATTTTGGTAGCACTTACTAATGTGGGTTAATCAATTGGCCTTATCTTCTTCCTCTTATTGAGAACCTTTAGCCTAAGACTAGGACGTTCCAATTTTCTTTTAGTGAACTAGCCATCACTCCTAGTGAGTTTTTTGGGATCACTATTTAGGGTTTTGTAGGACCCTAATCTATTTTCCTCCTGACCAACATGAGTGTGGATGCCATCATTTTGTTGGGATCTTAGGGTTGGAACCTGAGGATATTGAGATGACCTCTATATATGAGGCTGAGTTTACTTGTTTGAGAACCACCTTCTTTCATGAGAGTGAACAATGGGGTTCTAGTGATCCTTTTTATGCAGCCATGAGGGTCATGGTGTTCTTATTTGTCTTGATCACTGGTTTATTGTTTAGAAATAGCACGAGTAATAGGGGAGAGATTGGCTTGTTCTCATTCCTTCTAGATGAGGACACAGCCTCATCCTTTGACTAGGGAAGTGGTGTGTATGCCCACTTGTTGAGACACTTGAGGAGGTTTCTTGTGGGTGACTTCAAAGAGGAGATGGTCCATGCTACGAAGGGTTGTGGTGGGTTCATAGGCTTGATTGAGATAGTTTTACCTTCTTCTTTGTATTTTGTCTTTAATATATATGAGTAGATGATTTTTATGATCATTCCTTTATATATGTGGGAACATGAGAACTTACAACTTCACAATATTGTCACTCTGAGTAGTCTAGAGGGTTATCAACATGCATCCCTCCCTACTTGTTGTCATTGAGCCGACTTTAGTAGTAGGGCATAGTATGGGAAATGGAGGGTCGAACTGGAGATGATGGCCATTGTTGATGTATCCATAGTATTATATCACTGTATTATTTTGTGCATATGTACTTTAGCTGACTCCAATTCATTATTGTTCCTAGTTCAAATTCAAGATCATTTCCAGATCCCAGTGCTGCGAGGTGGGCACATCCTATGCAGCCTTCTTCGAGGCATTGTCTCTGAATGCTTTCCAAATCAATTCAAGTCATCATGTAGGAGTGTTTTGTATATGGGTGAGTGTCTTTCTTTTAAGTGGGCTAGTGGTTGGCACATTCCCTTTGGCCCTTTCTCAAGGTTGATCCCTCCTGGTCTTGGAATCTTCCAGGCTGCAACAGAGTTGATGTATGAAGGAGGTTCCTCTTGTCAGTGATATGCAACTCTAGGCATGTAGGTGCCTTCTAGTAGCTCTTCTTTGGGTCATCGTTGGTCCACCAATGGTGTTCATTATGATGCGAGTGGGGAACATTACTCTTTAGTAGCTTCTTCCATGGATCATCAGCCTTTAGCCAAGCATGTGATAGGGTGGTTGAAGAAGAAGATAAAGAAGTAGCAATCATCTTAGCATTTCTATTTCATGATGTTTTTTCCTTTATTGTAAAAAATTTATGTATTATATATATTTTTGTTTTTAAGACTCTTTTTAAATGTAGTCTAAGTTTGAATTAGATCAGAATGTGTGGTTTTTTATCTTTGATTTAGAATAAGATTTTAGGAGTTCTATCTTTGAAAGATCTTTGGTAGAATTAGTAGATTGCCTCAATCTAAATGCCACTTGTGGGTGGTAGATTGCACTGTTATACCAATTTGTAGGACATCAAGTCCTACTATCTTGATGTACATATATGTTGAATCACTAATGTAGATGCATGCGGTGGATTGTGCTATTTCACTGGAAAATAGGATAAGGAGTCATGTCGTAACCATATGAGGAATTGTCTTGCCTGAGACTATAAATAAGGTAATTTGTTATCTTATTTCCAACACATATTACCTTTCATGGTCCAGAGAAATGAGAGAGAGGGAGTTATACACTTATTTGACGTCCTCCCATCAATCTATATTAGGTGCATGTTGTATCACTATTCTCTTTTAAGTTGATAAAGCTAAACTGGAGAGCTTCAATGTGACCCATCATCTTCGTCACCTGTCTTATGTCACCATTATGAGAGAATTGATTTCATATGTGATTACTTTTGGTATATTTTAAGTCATTTGTTCTATTTTGGAGATGTGTTTGTGACTCCCATGTTGGAAGATGTGGACAATATTACTCAGCTTCCTTTTAATGACCGTTGGCATGTGGTACCAAAGAAGTCGAGTTGCATTACTGAGTTGGGGATCCTTATAGGTGTGAAAAAGTGTGATGACTCTCAATGGTTGATTGAAGGTAATCAATTCCTTCAGTTGACATCTCTATGGGAGTTGTTTAAGAGTGAAGTGCAATGTGATGTTGACTCTCCCAACGTTCCCCATATGCGAGCATGTACCTTGATCATCCTGGTAGAGATATTGTTTGGAAATATTGTTGGACGAGTGATGAAAACCTTCGTAGGAGTTGTGTCCACCCTTTAGAGGAACGAGATTGTCATTCCTTTGATAGTAGAGAATTGTATGAGTACTTATATGAGGCATTATTGACAAGGAAAATGAGGGGACCCTTCATGGTCCTGTAGATTTATCTGGGAATGCATATCAGCCTTGCCAAATTGATAGAGACTTCAAAGCCCCATTATAGTGTAGTGAAGGGGTTTTTGTCAGAGCATATATAGGTTGGTAATCCCCTTTAGCTATGTAGTTCAAGATCAGTGGTTTGCTGGTCTGATGTATGTGGACATGCTTTGGAGGTGGATGGAGTTTCATCTTGATAACTTAGAATACAGAGTTGCTATTCCTAATTTATAATGACATATCTTCTTTCTATGTTTGAAGAGTAGAGTTGCATACTATCCTTTTTTAGTGTTGAGGCACTTTAATCATCAATAGTGTGTGTATCAAGTTGATACATATCATCCTTTTTTCATGAAACTGGTGATAGAGTCCCACAAGTTCCATAACAAGGTGGCACAGATGTAACTGAACCCAAAGAAGATGACTCGTGATCCTTTCCCCATAGGCCGAGACTACTATCCTAAATATTTGGAGTGGCTTACATTGATTCCTTAAGTGATAGTGAAATTTGGCTATCCGAAGAACCAAAATGATGTTTATTTTTATTTTATTTATTATATGTTTTTATTTTGTGTTTGTTGACATAAGGAGATAAGAATATTGAAATAAGTTCATTTTTTGAAATAAATATTTTCATTCATGGCATGTGACATAGGATATGGATACTCCCTCCATGATGTTTACAAATGCGCGAGGGACTTAGGTCCATGAGGCACATATTGATGTTAGTTCCTTTTTGACAAATCATCCAATCAGGATCAATCTAGACCTTTTGTTTATGCATTTCATATTGATGTTAGTTCCTTTTTGAAAAATCATTCAATCAAGATCAATCTAGACCTTCTGTTTATGCATTTTAGGACATAAGGGATGATTTTAGGTTTTCTTAGCATATGTTGGAACCACCTCTTCTTGTCCACCTCATTTAACAAAGTCATAACATTGAGACCCCAAAATTTTTTAAGCTTCCACATGTCTAAATCTCTTGACAGTAGGTTTTTCTTCTCTGCAAACATTTATGTATTGTTCATTCATGAAGAGTATCCTTCGTTCTAGAGTACAAGATGGAATAAGAGCTCCATTGGATGTGGGTTTCATGCTAAGTGATAAAGCTAGTAGGTGTATCAATAACAACTTCCTACCCAGTTAGGCCAAGGATCTTGGTGTTAGATATGTCCTAGTAGGCTTCACTCTTGACATGCTTTAGTGTAGCAATCTACCACAAGAATATGTTGCCTAATTAAAGGGTTGTTGTATCATTTCACATGAGGTGCCTACTAGTTGTGGGTCTTTTCATTAACGATTTTGAATAGACATTGATGACTAGGTCATTAGTATGAGAGCTTGGGATTCTATGCCAAATAAATGGGGTATCCCTAGCAAAGGTTTCCCACCTCAATGCTCCTAGGTGAGTCCATGCAGAGTTTTCTCTTACCTATTTTTAAAAGATTAGACAGAGATAGATATAAGGATCTTCAACTTCTACATTTTCCTTATAGTCCCTCCCTCTTAGTTTGACCTTGATAGATGTTAGCCTTATGACTACCTGGGTAATGGTGCTAGGAAGTTTATCATGATGATTAGCTCTAACTTGCCTCTGGGGACTCGTATCTTTGACCATCCTCATATGATGTGGATGACGGGGCTTTTCCTTGCCTTTGTTGCAATCATGGAAATTTGAGGGTGTATATTATTAATATCGCCTATTTAAAGGAGATATTTTAGGTTGGTTAACCATTGGGGCTTCAGGATAATGTTTGTTCTCCTTCCATCCTATGACCTAGGTTCTACTTTAACCTTTCCTCTTTAGGGTGCACGATGGACATGATTGGGTGTTTAGGTAGATTTTAGGTTTTTTTAGTGGGGAGGGAGATTTTGTCTCCTTTATAGGGTTCCTTTCAAGAGGCTTTCTTGTCTTTGATACTTGATCACTAGCAGTAGTAGCGTCCAACAAGGATGGAGTTTGATATACATCATGAATGTTGAACTTTCCCCTAGAATCCTATTTTTTGATATCACATAGCACAAGGTCGACTTTCTAAAAATTATGGGCTCGGGCTCTCTTGTTGAATACTCGAGCCTTTCTAGCCTGAAAACAATATGCATGATGTAGATCTCTTGCTTTTAATTCTTCTCGAGTATTGAGGTAGTATATTTGATCTTGAATCCATTCCACCTCTACCATATCTTCTTCTCGTGGTATCTGAAGTGAAGGGATCTGAATCTTGACTGGAAAGACTGCTTTTATTCAGCATACAAGAGAAATGGTGTGGATCTTGTTGAAGTCTTAGAAGTGCATAGGACCAAAGGCCATTGGGAAATATTCATGCTAGTTGGCATGGAAATAGATTATCTTCTTTATAATCTTTACCAAGTTTTCATTGGTAGTTTCTATAACTCCATCCACCTAGGGCTGGTAGGGAAACATGTAGTGATGCCAAAAGAACTCAAATACTCTTCGATGGTCTTGGTGATGAAATTTGTATCATTTTCAGAGTAATATCATGTGGTATCCCACACTAGATTATGATGTTATATCATAGGAAATAGATGACTTGTTGGGTTGATGTATTAGTCATGGACACAACTTCTACCTATTCTGTGAAGGATCAATTGTGACTAGAATGAAGTAATTCCCATTTGAGGCCTTAGGATTAATTTTCCAATCATGTTGATTACTTAAGGTGAGAATGGCCAAGGCATGACCATGTTGTATAGTGGATTGGTGGGTGAATGAATTTAATCACCATTGTTTTGGCAAGCTCAACACTTAAGCATGTATTGGCAAAAATCCATTTCAATGGTGTTCCAATAATATCCCAAGAGCTATATTTTCTTGGATATCATGACCCCACTCATTTGTGTTCCACACAACCTTGCATGGACTTCCTTCATGAGAGTTTCTACTTTTGTGTTCTTGACACATCAGAGAAGACTCTAGTTGTAGGATCTTTGTCATAGTTGTTTTTCCTCTAGCACATATTGTGTGCCTTGTCCTTTAAGTGCATATTTCTCTCTCCAAGAGAGTCTTTCTAGGATGTCTTGATTTTAGAGATAAGCCTTAACGTTGTGGAACCAAGACTTTTCTTTGTTATTAGGTGTGTTGTCAATGACCATGCGATAGGTGGATGATATAGTGTCTTCCTCTTGGAGGAGAAGGTCTAGTTTCTAGGATGTCAATCTAGGAAGTGAGGGTTACAAAGCATCAACAAATACTTATTTCTCTCTTCTTATTAAGTGAAAGGAAATGTGCCTATAGTCTCAAGCCTGAGAGCACATGTATTCTTGCTATGGAACCAAGTTCTACTGGCACATCTTCTAGTAATTCTAGACTTGAGATATCACAAAAAGGAGTCATCATAGACCTATATGAGACATCCCCACACTCCTAGAAAGTTGGAGTTCTAAGATGCAAAATTCATATTAGACCACATTATTAGTGGCACTGAACTCCAAACATCTTGCTACTAGTACTTTTTCTCCCTAGGGGTTCTAAAGGACTACACCTATTCCCTCTCCTTTTTGATTAATTTCTCCACTGAAGAAGATTATCTGCATGTAGGGGATTGTAAGAATATTTATGTCTGGTGGACTGATCATCCATATGTGCATCTAAGAACTCATATTCATGTGTTGCTTCTTCTAGGAGAGGGGAGTCTACTAGTTGTCAACCCAGAGCTTGTGTTTTGACTGCCTTCATAGATGGACAAGTGATCTCAAACTCTAACAACATTACTTGCCATTTAGTGCATTGTCCTGTTAGGGTGGGACAATCACACAAATAGCAAAGGGGATCATGCTTGCCAATAAGTTTTATAGGGTATTCCATTATATAGTCGTGCAATTTCCTCATTGTGTGGATCAATGTCAAGCAGTATTTGTCAATTGTAGTGTAGCGAGCCTTGGTATCATTCAATTCTTAGAAAGGTAGTAGATATCATTCTCGCCATCAATTTTTTCTTGATAAGGGACTCCTCCTATCGATGTTTCAAATAAGGATAGGTAAAGGATGAGAGGGTATCCTGGCGCAACTACCCTCATTACTATGAGATGAGTGAGGTAGTTTTTAAGATTCTACAACAACTCTTCTAATTGCTTGTTCCTTCCTGGGTCAATTTTTCTTTAATAGATTGAAGAAGGGCTCACGGATAGGTGTGATCTTTGTGATGAAGCAGTTGATGGATAGGAGGTGATCAATCATGCCTCATATCTCCTTGTCTGTTATAGGGGGGAGCATTTCTTGGATATCTTGAGCCTTACTAGTGTTGACTACAATTACCTCTTTGATAGATGATGTACCCAAGTAAGTTTCCAAATGTTACCACAAATCTACATTTATCTGGATTTAGTCAAAGGAAGAATCTTCGTAGTCATGGAAACAACTTCTTGAGATTGGCTATGTGCTCTTTCAGACATTTAGAATTGGTGATCACATCATTTATGTAAAACTCCACCTCCTTGTGCATCATGGCATGGAAGAGGGCAACCATTGACCTTTGCTACATAGATCTGTTGTTCTTTAGACCAAATAAAATGACTCGATAGTAGAATACCCCCCATTCTATGATGAAAAATATATTCACTTTCTTCTCCTTGGCCATATTGATCTGGTTACATATGGAAAACCCATCCATGAAGTTGAATAGTGAATGGAAGAATGTGTTTTCAATGTGTACGTCTATGTGTGGAAGTGAGGAATCATCTTTCAGAGATTCTTTATTGAGGTCATGGTATTCCATGCACATTTTTACCTTCCCTTTCTTATTTTATGTTGGTATAACATTGGTGATCTATGTATAATAGTTAAATGGCTCTAAGAAACCAACATTGTGTGCTTCTGAACTTCTTCCATGATGTTGAGGCTTGACTCTATCCTTAGATTCATAGCCATATACTTGATAGGTCAATAGTAGGTGATGATAGGTATTCAAAGAACTATGATTTCCTTGTCCAACCTAGGAATGTCAAAGTAGCTCCATACAAACATGTCGATGTAGTGGCATAGAAGCTCTTTTAACAAGTCATTGATATCTTATAGTGGTCATGCCCCTATTTTGACCTTGTGTTGCTCCAGGCCAGAATGAAGATATACTATATTTATCTTGTCTTTGATATGAAAAGGTTGATGTTCATTTGTCATAAACTCTAAGATAGGGATGTGTTCAAACTCGACTTCTTCATCATTGTTGATCTTCACTACTTTATTGAAATAGCCAGCAAACTCCTGGACAGCCTGGTCATCTTCAAATGTCTTTTGGGTTTTTAGATTTTAAAATTTTTAGGTCTTTCCAAAATTTTAGGTTTTTGTGGAGGTGATAGAGGCAATGGCAGACCATGAATAAATAGCCACTCTAGGATCTCTACCACATTGGGGTGTCGTTCCTCTAACTGACTTTTTATAGGTGTGTGAAGGGACATGGTCCTCATGATATTGTAGTCATCTACACACCAATTTTGGACTTTCTCAGAGCTCTAGATAAAGAAGATGATGGTTTATGGTTCTTCCATGGACTCCATATTGTATATGAAATTGATGCCCAATCCCTTGACCATGTCATGGGCATCATATTAGTCTCGCCAAATAATGCCATATTCTTCCTCTATGTTTTGAGGATTAGTTGTCTCCAAGTCATATTGGTTGGGCCAGCCATTGCAAATCCAAAGGGGATCGTAGCCGGCTCCAAATGATGGCACCTCCATCCCTTCAGGTGTTGGGTAAGTGATTTTGACCTTACCGACTAGATCATCATGGTGATGTTTGATTCCTTCCCTAACATCTAGATGTTCTGGGCATGACTTACTAACTGTAGGAGCAGGCATACACTTAATCATTTCCTTATTTGAAGGGATGATCTTGTCTTTGAACTGTTGGTTGTTCTAGGTGATCTAAACACCTTGATTTTCCAAAGTAATTATGATGAACTTCCTGATGTTGGGTGAAATCCCAGTGTAATCATCTTGTTCATCTTTCTTGTTGACATCTTGCACAAGGTAAGGCATCAACATGGGAATGATGGCCTTAGCATTGCTAGTACATTCTTTCACTACTGCTACAATGTTGGGAAAGTATGAATGGGGACCTTTATGCTTAGGGATGAGGTCTCATGGATACATTACCGTGAGTTGACACTCTTCATCTAGCCAAATATGTAAAGACTTGTGGCTCAATTCTTGATTCAGCATTAGATAGTTGAGGTAACCCATTTGGGTCAAGTCTCTTATAGTGGGCCATAGCATTTTGGGCTTCCAATATGGAGTCCACCTAGTGATACAAGTTTGTTCATATGATGGGCCATATAACCCTAGAACAAACCCATTCTATCTTGGTGGGATCTAGATGATCTATATACATTCTTGTTGTCTGTCTCCCACTCCTTAGTCTGGGTAGATGTGCATTTCCCATAGTCGTTGGGCAGAAAACATGGGATCATGCAATATATGGCTAAATATTCTTTTTGGTGGAAACCAACTAACTTTGGCGATGTCCATCATCTCAAAGTGAAATTGGGGACCATTTGTTCCAATGCAAAATATGGTGCCAATGTTATTGGACTAAATAGTGATGATGGCATGTCCTTACTTCTATTTTTGATGTAGTGATGAGGAAATCACCCGATTATGATGAATCCAAGTCCATCCTAGGAGAAGGTTGAAGGAAGGAATCAATTCCATGACCATAAATGGGGCTATCAAAGTATCTTGCCCAATTTGTAGATAAAGGGTAATTCCTTCGAGGACATCTTTGATTAGTCTGTCTAAAGAAGTCACTCTCTTTGTTGTCAAATGTAGGTTGAAGGGATTCTTACTTAGGCTAATGAACGTCTTTAAGGAACACACATTAAGACAAGTTCCATAGTTGACAAAGCATGAAGGTATTTGTGACACTCTGATCACACCAACAAGATAATTCAAAAACCATAGTGTACGATCAACTACTAAACATCCACATTTACCAGAAAACATGGTAAATTCAAATTGATTCATATAACCATCACTAGCGGAAACATTTAGATAAAGTTACACAATAGTTACATAGCAACATATACCATATTAGGTATTTACATCTATGTACACTGGCCTTAGCAACCACTTGTATACAAAAGAACTTGTTCACATGTGCATGCCATATATATACAGCCAAGGCATACTTCCAAAACACGTGTCGATATACATCATCTACAAAACACAACCCTCCTAGGACCAAAGAGTAAATGGATGACACATAGAACTCTACTACTACACAAACAACTTATACAACCTTTTGAGCTCATTGATATCCAAGCTACTCCTCCTCAGTAGCACTGTTACAACCACAATTTTTGGGTGCTTTTGGTGAGAAATGTAATTTCTCCTATTAAATATATTTGAACAACTAATGATATAATTTTTTTTGAATAAAAGGATTTCGTTTATAATAGCCTTGTTGGTTGTATTGTGGGCTTTATTGACTATTGGGCCCAATAACAAGGAAAAGACAAAAGAAACTCCATTATTAATAAGAAATGGAGAAAAGAAAGATGTAGAAACCTCTAGAAGGAAAAAATTATAATCCAAAGGTGGATTTCGTGCCTCTTGGGTTCCAAGGAGTCCAAAGTTGCAAAGATAATGTAATAAGAAAAGAAAAGATCAATCAAGTATTTCTTTATTAAGAAAGAAATTGAAAATAATGATAAAATGTGGGAAATAAGTGGAAAGAGGTATGATTGAGTTATCTTTGGTGGATTTTTGTATGCATAAGGTTCCTAATGTTAAAAGGAATTCTAATAAGGAAAATAAAAAGAGAGATAAAGAGAAATCCTTAAAAAGAGATATTTTAATAAAGAAATAAGTAAGATAATGAGAAATAATGGATATAGATGCATATAGATGGATAATGAGTATCCACTAAAAAGGATTTCAAAATATTAGAGTTTCTTGGGGTCCAAGGAGCCCCAATGGAGAAAAAGAAAGAGAAAATACCAATAATACAAAATAAGAGGATAATGTGATACATAATTAATGAATTTTGTGGCATTGTTAAAAATGAGGTATTTTCTACTAAAGGAAAATATAAATTTGTGGCAATGGATTAAAATTCAAGCATAAAGACAATAAGAGAGAGAAATTTCGAATTCCTAAATATCCAATGAACATGGTTTATTCAAAAAGATAATTAGGAGAGAGAAGATTGCTTCTCAATGAAGGAATATGATTTCCTACTGGGAAGGGTCTTGGATCTCGTAGATGGGCATCCTAGGGCTTTGTTACACTCCCCTATATAAGGGGTAGAACCCTTCACTGAGTCTAGGAGGATCCCATGCATCCCTCTTCCTTATTCTGCTTTGTTTTCATCCATAAACCCTAGCCAAGAGAGTAGATCAATCTAGAGGGCCCCGAGGAGCTGCGATGGGTCTCGATGGAGGCACGAAGCTCCCACGACATCAACAGGATGCTCGGTGGCAATCCCATCACCCTAACCTACACGCGGTTGCAGCCACATGGATGCAATGATGACCCCACATTGCTGGTTGAGTGCTCTTTAATTAGCCACCTAGGCCATGAGCTAGGCGGCACCCCAGGTGTGGTGAGATGAGGTGGAGCTAAGGGAATGATCGGCGGCGGTCGTCGGGCCTTGGGGAAGGAGTGGGCAGCCCCGCAAAGGGCTACCATCGACGGCCGTTGCGGCTGATCCAAGCTTGAAGATGACCCATGGACATTGGACGATTATACCCCTTCTGAGTATGAAGAGCAGGTCTTTTAAGTGAGGGAAGAACGGTCATTGCGTTATGTTTTCCAAAGCAAGCTACGTTGCATGGACGGGGTGGTGTGGCGCTCAACGAATGGTCCAAGTAAGCTTATTTTGCAAAAATCATATCTTTTTATTGATAGCTCA
This sequence comes from Alisma plantago-aquatica, assembly GCA_963693085.1. Classification (NCBI taxonomy): domain Eukaryota; kingdom Viridiplantae; phylum Streptophyta; class Magnoliopsida; order Alismatales; family Alismataceae; genus Alisma; species Alisma plantago-aquatica. The sequence continues at coordinate 1,650,442,744 of OY856409.1, forward strand.
GATGAATGCATATAAAATATAAAAGTTGCTCAGAAAAATGAGAGGAATCCATTAAAAATAGATTTAGAAGCTTATTCCTCTTGAAATTCGAAATGTACTGGAAGTTATCAACTTTAATGCATTAATGTTTAAGAAACCCTAATTTGAGATTATTAATGTTTTTAGAAGGGTTTTATGGACGATTAAAGTCGATATTAACCTATTAATTATAAAAAGGTACATTAAGAACAAAAAAGATGAACTTTGTACGTAATTAGTTTAATTTAGAATTCTATGTACATAAACGAGCTTTAATGGGCCTTGAAACCCTAATGTTAGTAATCGTGACTCCTAATTTCTTTAATTATTCAAATTCATGAATAAATCTGAGATATGATGGTTCTAAGATATTTCAAGTATAAAAGTTCCTAATTGTGGATAAATACCCTTAATATAGTAATTAGGGTTTTCTAATGGATAAAGGTGGAGTTACTGATAAATAGAGTTCATATGTGAATTAATTCATAATGAATTATGAGTTGTTAATCCGAAAGGAACCAAATATGATAATTGGGCCTAATGATTTTGTCATGAATTAAAAGGATAAAAATGGTAGTTTTAATGTAAAAGAGAATAATGGACTTAATTGATGGTTAATTGTGCCTTTAATCTGAAATTAAGGTTATATGTTGTTAAAAGGTAACCTTAATATCTTTCGTGAAGAATAGATGAGATAATTAGGGTTTGTGAGTAATTGTATAAAGTTAGGGTTTAAAATAGTAAAAATGTAGAGGAACCCCAATTGCAATAGAAGCCATAAAAGTGGACTAGAAACCCTAGGAAGCGAGCTAGGTTTAATAGATCTTGATGGCATGATCAATGATAGGAAATTGTATGCATATTTCGGGATCTCTTTGTGTGCTTGCTTTCCTATTGGATTTTTTTTGCATTGATTGGATTAATTCTGTCTCAAATCATCCTGACAGGTATGTGGTTAATTATGGTTAATCACATTAGTTTCCCGAAGGTTTTTCAGATGTTTTGATCGCATTGAATGCAACCTATCAATTTGGATGTTCATAATTGCAAATCATAAATTCACTATGATTATCACAATTATAATAGAAGTGTGTATTCTTGCACCAACATGCCACCCTGATGGATTATGCCAAAAGGTCAAGCCCAGGAGGGAAGACCCATGGGCACCATGAGTGGTGACCTCAGACACCAAGCTCAGGATTGAGAAGGTGATCTTTATTGCATGACTCACAGGCACCACGACAGCTGACCCCAGGCACCAAGCTCAGGATTGAGAAGGTGGCCTTAAGTCATTGGCAAAAGAGAAACCCTAAGGAGGGTATTCCACAGTTAGGTCAAAAGCGGTGGAGAATGTCACACTGAAAGTGTAATTTTTCTTGTTAATTAACTTGATTGTGATATTTAGATTGCTAGCCATATTTGCAAAATTTTGGTTGTCCCCACATACCAGCATATTCCTATATGCTGACCGACATTTTGTTTGTCAGCGTTTTAGGTACAACCCTGAAAAGAACAAAAAGTAAAGTGACACATTGTGAAAATAAGAAATAAAGTGCGAGGAGAATTAGATAGAATAGATTCAAGAAGTGGATAGAAGTAGATACCCAAAGTTTTAAAAAGGTATGTAAAGTTTTATTTTATACCAGATTTCAGTTTAGTTTGGTAGAATTTCATAATTATTACTGATTAATTGTTGAATCTTTGATCTTGTTAATTGGGATAATGGCTTTGACCTCTTGGTCTCCCTTAATTGGGGGTTACCAGGAGGCGGGGTCGTTACAAGCACAATCTCTACCACATTGCTGACGACTCCCTAAAAGGTGGGAAAACCCACGAAGTGAGACCAATGTCCCTGTGAGAGATATAACTCTCCACCAAAAATTAGGTTTACCACAGATATACTACTATTAAATAGGATGAGTCGGTTTCGCTAAATGAATTACTTAAACTATTTACACAAGTTAGGAAGATTGAACAGTTGTAGCAGATAAGCAGAGCATGTTATGTAATTAACATGAACATGAGGTACATGTAAAATAGATAACTTTCATATCCACATTCATGATAACAAAGCAGTTAAGGTGACACTATTACAACATAAGACACTAACAACATAAGGAACAAGGAAAGGGTAAACATCTAATGTGAATCATGTTTAACCCTAAACCAAATAATGATACACTGCTATATTACCTCTTTTATTAATGCCCTGAGGATTTGAGTCATGCCAATCAAATCCAGCTGACCACTTCTAAGTCAAAATTAGTTCCGTACAAGATCTAGGAAGAGTTAGACTCCAAGATCTTCCCCTACACCACTTTGTCAGTATGAGTGTGCACCGCAGTGACATATAAGTCAACTACCACCAGTGACATATAGTCAAGCTGAAAACACCTAGCCCGCCTTGGTATAGATCATGACGCTAGTCGCCAATGTAAGCCCTATCACTGAGGTACAACCACAGTTGTCCTCAAAATATCATATGTAACACCAAAATATGACCATAGCCATTCTCACATCAGGAGATGACCGTAGTCAGCCACCAAACTCTTGAGCTCAAGATATCAAGGACATAATCACTTGCACCTCTCATACTCAACAGTATGTGCTCTGAGTTTCCCTTAGGAATACTCGATTCACCATCGAACAAGTTCTGACACTGGGATGGATCTATGGCATAGGGAAACTACATGATTAAGGTTCCACTTGATCAGTTATGTTGATTGGATGAATTAAGGTTGCATCAAGTAAGTGGACATACAAACCCTAATTAATTTCTAGCAAGCATTATAGTATATCAACTTTAGAAGATATAAAACGTATGGAATACAAATCTTGTCACATCACCACATGGTACAGTTCCACTACCATCTTTGAATCCACACTCCTTGTCACATCATCATGGGATACCAATCCCTTGTCGTATAAGAAAGAATATTATACCTCTAAAAGAGCCCAACCATGCCCAAGGGTCATTAAGACCACCACATCAAAATAACCTACAAGAACACCATTATCTTTGCATTCCTTAGCAAAGGCTCAACCACCATCACCATACTTGTGATACACATGTTTAACATAACCTCACATTTGGATGTTCACATAACAACACATTAGGGTTACCACCACATTAAAAGGGATATTCCATCACCACATAAGTTACAAAAGGAAGATAAGCATAAGATATCACTACTTAGTTGTATTAGGGATTTCAATATTAAGGTAGGCTAGATTAGCATTAAACATCATCTCATTATGGTTGTCATAAGTTCTCATTCATACGATGGCAAAGGTAAGACTACATGATTAAGGGCAAACTTCCATCGCATTCATCATCATTCAAATAAAACCAACATACCACAAGCATGATCCAAAAACCATTGTTTGAGAAGAGGTAAAACCATTGGTTGTAACACAAACAACCATCTTAAACAAACCACATTTGAAAACCAACAAGTTGTGGCAGTAGTTGAGTCACCATACCATCTAGTCAATCCACCATTTAATAGCATAGAAAGCACCATCAGTTGTTGGAACACATCCCACCATTAGTTGAGAACATGAAGAAAACCATTGGTTGACATTCTGACAAGTACCATCAGTTGTGGGACTCAAAACCCCCATCGTTGTCAACAATAGGTGAGAAAACTAGGCAAAAACATGAGAAAACAATCGTTTGATGAATGGAAGGGAAAACCATCAATTTAGACCACTCAAGCGTACTTAGACCATCGATTGTTGAGCACCAAAGGAACCAAAATAGAACTTAAGTAGTTCCATTAGTTGACATGAAGAACAACAGAAAAACAACACTAAAAAGTAGGACCATCAGTTGTTACACTAAGGCACACCATCAAGTGTTACAAAAAGTAGAAAGAAGCCATAAAAACCCTTAGTAAACCATCATTTGATGAGCAAGCAAAAGCCATAGGTTGTCAATCAAGAGACCCAAACGCTTCCTCTACCATAGGAAGGTCGTTCATAAGGTATAGAACACATCTGAGAAGATAAACATCCAAGAAATGAGTACCTACGCTCAAACCCTAGGCTATGGTAGGATTGTTATACTTAGAACTTGGTTTAATAGTATGATCTAGCACATGAAAGATACAAGTAAGCAATAAACGTGGAGAAAGTTATTTACCTTACCTCTAGGTAGAAGAACAAGCTCTAAAAAACATGGTAGCTCGAGCAAAGGAGGAAGGAAACATATCTTCATGCTCCACACATTCAAGCAAGCTTCTTCTCCAACAAAGAGAGAAACCCGAGGTCAAGGAAGCAAGAAAGAAGGGTTCTTTAAGCTATAGAGCAAGTTCCACCATGGACATGAAAAAGAAGAAGGAAGAAGGAGTTAGGTCTATAAGGAAAGTAAAGAGAAAGAAAGCTAGCTTACTTTCTTAGGTCAAAAACGGCAAAGGAAAGCTCCACAAGTTCCAAAGGAAGGAAGATCCAAGCTCTAACAACAGATGGAAGAATCTTGGTCACCTTCTTCTACTTTGGTCACCTTATTATCCACTTGAGAAATGAGGACAAATATCTAGAAATAAGGAAGAGATAGAAGTCCAAAATGTTCATTTGTATGGAAGGTAGGAGGGTTATATAGCTATAGGAGAGAGAAAAGAGAAGGTCTAGGTGTCCTAACATGTTAGCCATGTATCCATGGCCAAGGGACATCACGTCCATGAAAGAAGCAGATCCATCAGTTGTGGAGTTTTCTAGGCCATAGGATCTTGGCCCTCCCAGGGAAGCCATCGAGTTTCATCATATGGAAACCATCATACGTTGAAACCCTAGGTCACTAAATGGAAAACCATCGATCAATCACTCCTTCCAAGAAAGCCATCATATCCAAGGACCCCAAAAGAGAAAGACATCAACCAATCACCTATAGGAAACACATTAGTTGTACCACCTAATGATGACCATCAGTTGTCCTCAATCCAGGGAAACCATCGGTTGATGGCCTCTCAAGGTAGCTCATTTATGAGGGATAAACCTTAACTCAACCCTGGAAGGGTAACACTACCAAACCAAGCACACCAAGGCACCCCAAGTGAAAACCAACTCATGAATGATACTAAGACACTCAAGGAACATATGCAATGTGTCTAATTTCAAGAAAAATCTCAGATAGAGGTAAATTGCAAAAAATCCCAAAATGTGCACAAAATTGCACAACTTGCTCTAACAATGTCCAAACTTGAACCAAACTTGAAAGTTGATCTTGTCACATGATATCAAAGCTCATCACAATGTTATATTAAAATTTTAAGAACTTAATCAATGTAATAAAGCATATTCAACCATTAAGCAAGGCATGGGGTCTTACAGCCATAAACCCCTAACAAGGATTTTGCCCCTGAAATCCTGCATGAAAAGAGATGGGTACTTCATATGCATCTCATCCTATAACTCCCACGTGGCTTCCCATACTCCATGTTGATGCCACAAAACCTTAACAAGGACTATATCCTTCTTCTTTAGCTTCTTCACCCTCCTATCCATGATCAACACAGGACCTTCAACATAAAACACATCCTCTTCCATCCTAACCTCCAAAGAATGCAAAACTTTCTCTGTATCTAGATGATATTTCCTCAACATGGAAACGTGGAAGACTGGGTGGAACCTATGAAACTCTAGCAGTAACTCAACTTGTACGTCACCTTCCCAACATTTGCCACCATAAGGTAAGTTCCCATATACCTAGGAGCCAACTTACCCTTCTTACCAAACCATAGCATGTCTTTCCAAAGGGAAACCTTTAGATAAACTTGATCTCCAACTTGGAACTCCAACAATATATGGCAATTGTCAGCATAAGACTTCTGTCTATCATGAGCTACCTTCAACTACTATTGTATCACCTTGATCTTTTATATAGTCTGTTATAGTAGCTCAAGACCCAAAAGTTGATATTCATCTATCTCATACCAACACAACAGAGACTGAGAACGCTTCCCATACAAAGCCTCATACGGTGCCATGTTGATTCTCCACTAGTACCTATTGTTGTAGGCAAACTCTATCAAGCTCAGGTGTACATCCCAACTATCCAAAAACTACAAAACATAAACTCCCATTAGATCCTCCAAAGTTTTAATAGTCCTATCAGACTCACCATCCATCTGTGGGTGGAAAGTGGTGTTGAATCTCAACTATGTACCCATAGTTATATGAAAACATTCCCAAAAGTGACTAGTAAACTGAGGACCTCTGTTAGAAACTATGGTCATTTGAATACCATGTACCACACTATCTCATCAACATAGATCTATGCAGGCTTCTTAGTTGTATATGTTGTCTTGAATTGTAAGAAGTGCGCTGACTTGGTCAACCTATCTACTATTACCCAGATGGAATCATGCCCTTTGGCTATCCTAGGAAGACCAATCACAAAGTCCACCGTGGTATGATCCCATTTCCACTGTAGAGTAGGCAACAATTGTAATGTCCCGGAAGTTTCCGATGCTCACCCTTGACTTGCTGACACACTAGACATCTTGCCACAAACTCAGCCATGTCATGCTTCAAACCAGGCCACCAATATAGATCCGTCAAGTTATGGTACATCTTGGTACTTCCTGGATGCATTGCATACATTAAGGAGTGAGCCTCTTCCAAAACCATTTCCCTCAGATTATCAACATCTGGCACCACCACATTGCCATGGAAACAAACTATCCCATCATCTGCCTCATGGAAGCCATTGTGCTTCTTAATGCAAAACTATGCTCGGGTCTATTGTATCATGGTTTTATCTCATTATGCATCCCTGACATGTCGCCTCAAGGTAGGCTTCACCTATAACTGTGCTAGAAAACTTGCCAATAAAGATACATCTAACTGTACATTCATCTCACACAAGGACACCAACATATCTCACTTATGGCACACTAAAGAACACAACTACACCTTATCTATAGATGAGGATGAAGAAGACTTCCTACTCAAAGCATCTGGTACCATGTTCACCTTCCATGAATGGTAATCTATCATGCAGTCATAGTCCTTGATCAATTCCATCCAACGTCTCTTCCACATGTTTAGCTCCTACTTCCAGAAGATGTATTGGAGGTTCTTGTGGTCGATGAAGATCTAACACTTCTCACCATAAAGGTAGTGCCTTAGTATCTTCATGACATTGACCACAACCGCGAGCTCTAGATCATGCATCAGGCACTTCTCCTCATGTTTCTTAAGTTTTCATGAAGTATAAGAATTCACATTATTATCTTGCATCAACACGCACCCCAGGTCATTCATTGACTCATCATAAAAGATGACATAACCTTTTGCTTTCTCATGCAACACTAACATGGGTGCACTGGTCAGCTTTTCCTTCAAAATCTAGAAAGAACGTTGACACTTGTCATCCCAGACAAAATGTATGACTTTCTTTGTCAACTTCAGTAGGGGTAACACCACAACATTGAAGTTCTTGATGAATCTCCTGTAGTATCCTGCCAAGCCTAGGAAACTGCAAACTTCCATCGGTGTTTTTGACTACTCCCACTCTAGAATTGACTTGACCTTCTTCAGGTCCACACAGATTTCATTAGAAGATATCACGTCTAAGAAAATATACCTTCTTTAGCCAAAACTCACACTTACTAAATTTGCCATATAGTTGGTGTTCTCTTAATGTTTTCAAAGCTAGGTGTATATGTTGCTCATGATGTGGACTATCTTTGGAGTCTATCAAGATTTCATCAATGAACACCACCACAAATTGATCAAGGTATGGCTTGAACACTCTGTTCATCAGGTTCATGAATGTTGTCGGCACATTGGTTAACCCAAATGGCAAAACCAAAAACTCGTAGTGACCATACCTGTAATGACCCTGACCTGGGTTATGAGTTAACCCCATTTGTTTTGGCTAAATAAGTTTCTTAGAACTTTAATATAATTCTCTAAAGTGTTTTGTTATCAGGTAACAAACTTATGTTTCAAATTTGGTCATGTTTGAATAATGTTTGAGCAATGTTATCATATTCTGAACCAAAATGCAATTTACCCAAGATGAGGGGATATATTGCAATTTATAACATGTTGAATGTTCCCTAAGTGATTCAGAATCATAAGAATGAGAATGATGCCAGGTTGTGGCTTATGGAAAGCCTAAATTCCAAGTTTGAACTTGTTTGAATAATGTTAGTGCCTTGTGTACCAATTTTGGTACAAGTTGTAATTTACCCAGAATGTAGGGTTCATATGAAATTTACCACCTCTAGAGTTTTCCTACTCCCTCATAGTATCATATAGATCAGAGATAAATAAGGATACACCATGATTGAATTATATTTGAGTATGATACTCTTGGTGATGAAAAAACCAAGAAAGTGTTGTATGTGAAACCCTAATTTGAGCTTGTATCGAGTTGTAGAGTCCATATGGGACTGCCTATCGGCCAAGGAGCCATAAAGGGGATCACATATTAGTTTTTGAACTCTTGTCCTTGTCCATGATGAGCTAAGAACATCAATTAGGTGATCCATGACGAATTAGATGCTCCTTGCAAAAGTTGTATCAATTTGCATAATTTATGAGATAAAGATGAAATATCTTATCAAACAAGATAACTAATGGATGAAATATCATCTCTAGATTATCGTCAAGTGTTTTTCATGTAAATATAAATATTAGTGCATGCAAGGACAGGTGTCAACCATGCATGGACATGTGGCACCTAGTAGCTTAAAATGGTGACACCTCATATACACACTTTTTCATGAATCTCAAGTATATATACCCTTCCTTTCACCCATAAGTGGAATGTTTCGAAATATATCACCCCCTTTCTCTTAGATATCATGCATAAATTCTTGATATCCTGCAAGGGTGAAGGATTATCATGTATAGAGCCTTGGTATCACCCAAAGTAAAGTGATATCACCCATTGCAAAGTGATATCGGCCAAGTGAGGGATATCGACCATAAGTGAGGGATATCGACCACAAGTGGTGAGGTATTGTGCATGAGGCTAAGGAGCTCAAGTCTTGGACCTTTGAGAAGATCATCTTCAACCTTGGGAACGTGAAATTTTGGATCTTGGAGCTTTGATGTTGCTCTAGAGGTGGGTTATATAACTTGAACTCAATTATGTTATTAGTTATCATCAATCTTGCCTTAGTTAAATGATTTACTTTTGAATAGAATTTTCTTGCATAATTGATGAATCCATGAGCTCTAGTAGTAACTTAGGAATGTTTTCCATGGACTAGAACAAGTAGAACGAAGGTTTAGAGCTTGAATATGATGTTATCACCTTATAAAGTGATATCGGGTTCAAGCACATAAGCAAGCACCTCTAACCCGATATGATGATGCACCTACACCACTAAAACAATATGGATATGAGTTTATGCTTCCTTGCACGATATGGTGATGTAGTGTACACCTCTTTCATGATATGAGGTCAAAAATACTTGTTAGCCACAATATGTTGTCAAGTACATACACATCTCTAACCTGATATGATGTTGAAGGATACACCTCTTTGCCCAATACGGTGTGAAGCATACACACACCTCTTTGCCCGATGTGGTGTGAAGAATACACACACATCTTTTCCCGATATTTTTTGAAGCATCCACACACCTCTTTGCCCAATAGGGTGTGAAGCACACACACACCTCTTTGCCCGATATGGTGTGAAGCACACACACACCTCTTTGCCCAATATGGTGTGAAGTACACACACACCTCATTTCCCAATATGGTGTGAAGTACACACACACCTCTTTGCCTGATATGGTGTGAAGAACACAAACCTCTTTACTCGATATGGAAGCAAGCACACACCTCTTTTCCTGATAGGGTGGAAGCACCTCAATTCAATATACTTAATTGAGTGACACATGTAGTGTGTTATGTCAAATGATGCATTAAGACATACAGAGTTTAATGGACTTTGATTAGTGTAGGCTAACATACCTTTGAGAAAGGGTTAATACAAGTTAATAAAGTATGATGTAATCAATGTCCTAGTGAGGATGAGAGAGAAACTCATACTTTGCATTGATAATCATTTAATGATAAATGATGAGAATAAATAAGTATGATTGAATACTTACAAAATCAATGTATGCTCTTAGATGTGTGGAGCAATGAATTAGGGTTTGGATTGCTAATATGAACTTGAAACCATATTCATCTATAAAGGGAAATGCTAACCCTAATAATGGGAAGGTTGTATTTCTCTTATTGCATATACCTTGTGAGATATGTGAAATACTTGTACAATAAGTATAATGTTTATCTAGGTCTTATTACCTATAGATGGTTGTTGCCTAGTGAGAGGTGACAAGATGTTTAATGGCCTTGTGAGCCATACAAATAGTTGTTTCCTAGTGAGAGGTGACAAGATGTGTAATGGCCTTGTGAGCCATGTGAATAGTTGTTGCCTAGCGAGAGGTGACAATGTGTGTAATGGCCTTGTGAGCCATGTGAATAGTTGTTACCTAGTGAGAGGTGACAAGATGTGTATTGTCCTTATGAGCCATGTGAATAGTTGTTGCCTAAGTGAGAGGTAACAAGATGTTTATAAAAGTCTCATGATCTAGAGATTAATGTAAGAGATCATAATGTTCAAAATCAACCAGGGAAGTGGGAAACCCTTAACATAATAATAGTAATAAATGTTTATAGACAAATAAGGGTTATAGTGTTTTTTTAATATGCTAAAATGAGATATGAGAAATACTTGTATTACATAAAGGATGTGAATGTGTATGATGGTCCAACTGAGGGATAATGCCTAGTAAAGGTGATGTGGTGTTTAATGATGAGTTTAAGGGATTGATATCCCATGATGAAAGTGAAAGGGAAACATAAAGGTATTCCAACTCTTATGGAATCCTTAGCAATATGGCAATGGTCTCACAAGGTTGGTATAATACAATGCCTAGTTGTACTCTCAAAATGATCTCACAGGATTGGCATAGTCCAATGCCAGGCTGAACTCACAGGATTGGTACAATCCAATACCTGGTTGTGATCTCATAGGGTTGGTATAATCCAATGTCCGGCTGTACTCTCAAAATAATCTCACAGGGTTGGCATAGTCCAATGCCTGGCTGAACTCACAGGATTGGTACAATCCAATACCTGGTTGTGATCTCATAGGGTTGGTATAATCCAATGCCTGGTTGTACTCTCAAAATGATCTCATAAGGTTGGCATAGTCCAATGCCTGGATGAACTCACAGGATTGGTACAATCCAATACATGGTTGTGATTTCACAGGGTTGGTATAATCCGATCCCTATTTTTACTCTCCAAATGATCTCACAAGGTTGGTTTAGTCCAATGCCTGGTTGAACTCACAGGATTGGTACAATCTAATACCTGGTTGTGATCTCATAGGGTTGGTATAATCCAATGCCTGGCTATACTCCTAAAATGATCTCACAGGGTTGGCATAGTCCAATGTCTAGCTGAACTCACAGGATTGGTACAATCCAATACCTAATTGTGATGACACAGGGTTGGTATAATCCAAAGCCTGGTTGTACTCTCAAAATGATCTCATAGGGTTGCCATAGTCAAATATCTAGATGAACTCACAAGATTGGTACAATCCAATACCTAGTTGTGATCTCTGGAATGGTTCAATACAATACCTGGCTGAACTCTTACAAAATCAATATCTAGTTAGCAAATTGGCTGTGGCCAATAGATAGAAATGAGAATGATTCATGGTCATCATACCATGATAATATTATCACAGGATAAGCTTAAGATGTTGGCATAATATGATGGGTAAATGATATACATGTTCTTTCATATTCCTTATAAAGTGAATATATGATTTACTGCTCTATTAAAGACAATTACAATGCTTTGAAAAGATGAGAAATAATTTAATCTGCTTATCCATAGTGATTAACCTTGCTTAGTAATATAGAAGAACCTATGCTCAGTTTAATACTATTTACCTGTGATAATAACATTGTTGGCAGAGATTTATATCTCTCGCTGGGACTATTGTCTCACCCTGTGGGATCCACGGTTCTTTTAGGTGGACGTGCACAAGGGGGTTGAGAACGTAATGCAGAGGTAGGACAATAAATGTAGGGTCATTAGTGATAGCTCAGGTTGAGTGTACTGTCTTTCGTGTCTTGTAGATAGAAGTCCTATGTGTCTTCTTTGTACTCTCATGTCTTGGATTTAGTATTTGATGGTTTTATGAACAATCTAAGGTTTTGGCTAGTATGCCTCGATGTTTTATGTTGCTTTAGTATACGTTTTAATAAAGCAATAGTTATATGTTATCCTCGAGAAGATATGGTACAATGTTTGTACAATGTGATCAATGATGTATATAAGGTTATGGTTCTTCCTTTAAGAGTTCTCCTGGAAATGGATCTCTTTGAAAAATGGTTTTAATGTTTAGTGATTTTTGTTAATCCGTTGCTTATGATTATTTCACAACAATTAGTAACGATTTGGCTGTCGATTTGGTGGTGGTCGTTACAAAGTTTGGTATCAGAGATTAAGGTTCACTGAGTCTATAGAGACATAGGATTAAGGTGTTGAGTATGTTCTAGTGTCCTTCAGTATATCCTATAATGACTTTTTCTTATGCAGAAGAAAGGGTGAAGTTTAAAAATGACTAGAGAACATGAGGAACACGTTGCTAAGAGCAATGTTGTTGCACCAGGAGAACGTGCAAGGGATCATGCAAGAGAAGAATGAGTGCCTGAGAATTCCCATCTCGACCCAATCAGGATAGAGAATCCTACTTTTTATGCTCTTGTTGGGCAGGTTAGGACAATAGTGATGAATATAGTGGATTGGATACTAGCAATACGACCTAGGCTACCATCCTCAATGCATAAACTTTGGGTTCTGAAAGGGTTCCTGAATGACATAGTCATGTTGGAATAGTGGAAAATGTGGGAAGGATTAACATATGGAAAGAAAATAGACTCTACCATTAGTATAGATAGATAGTACTCTGTGATGGCAATGCCCAAGGAGGGGAAATAAGATGATAATTTAGGAAAGGTCTCTATAATTTTAGAGACATTTGCCTAGTTATTCTAAAAAGCCAACGTTTTTGGTACCACCAGTGCAATAAATGCCTAATACACCAGGGCAGTAGTCATTAAGTAAAGGCAAAAGTCCTAACTTTCCACCTATAAGAACTCCTGATTTAGCTTCTACATCGGTAATAAGACCGATAAGACTATGGTACAAGGACAAGCCATGTTATAGATATGGACATGTTGAACATACTAAACCCTTTTGTTCAAAAAGAAGGGAGGAAATGACCCTACAACCGAGGCAGACTCAGCAGGGCTTACGAAAGTTACAACCCAATAGTGTAAAAAGGCAAAAGAAACACCATGAAACAACTTGACTCTATGTTTGAGTCAACCTGAAGTGGTAGATGCCCATGAGGGGTGACAGTCAGATATAGTTGTTTCATTCTGATATGTCTTCTCTAGACTTTATCTGATAATCATACTAAGGTCGTTATTGTTGAGCTTCCTTTAATTAGTCCTATGAGGACATGATGAAGAGATAAGAAGGATGAGAACCTATATTTAGTGCAATATTCTCTTATATGTTTTAAAATTTCCCTCTTCATGTAGAAAGGGAAGAGATGTAAAAGAAATACCCAGAGAAAACTTGAGATACTAAGTATTAAAATTTAAAGACATGAAACATAATATAATACAAATGCATACTACATAATTTTATTTCTTGAATACCCTAGCCAAGTATTCATCTATTGAAGGCAAGGTAAGTATGGAAGTCTTAGATTGCTATCTTTCTGATTACTCTGATCAAGTAGTCATTTTGATACAATCTAAAGAGCATAATGAAGTAAAAGATGTGGCATGGATAATTCTACCACATCCTAATTGATATATGGAGAAATCTGAGTTAATCATAGATCAACTTATAAATAAAAGAATATGTTTAGTATAATGTATACCTTGGTCTGAGGACCTAGAGGTAATAGTTACCTAATGAGAGGTAACAATGTTCAATAATGAACTAAGGGTTTGAATACCCAGATCTAGTAATCATGATGATGATAATGCTAAAGGATGATGACATGTAATCATCTTTATAATTCGTATGTTGATGGCAAGGAACCAAAAAGGAAACGAGATTGAATGACACATGAACAATTGAAAGTTCATGCAATACTCAAGGAAGGTGATAATCTCTTTTCTTTATTAAACAAACCTGGATAATGATGGGGTGATACGTTGATGGCAAGGAACCAAAAAGGAAATGAGATTGAATGACACATGAACAATTGAAAGTTCATGCAATACTCAAGGAAGGTGATAATCTCTTTTCTTTATTAAACAAACCTGGATAATGATGGGGTGATAAAAAGGACTATGTTTCCTTGTGTTCTTTCTTTTCAAATACATGACAATCAAGTGAGTCTTATGACACTTGATGTGCATGGATTAGAAAGTAATCTTTTAGATGGATACTTTGAAAAGTATCAGCTAATCTTGGATTTTAGTTCCAAGACAAAGTATATGCCGAGAGGAGAGAAAGGTGCTATTATTTGTATGGTTTTGGTAATAACAACAGAGGATGGAAATGATAAGGATTTGATGTGTTTTTGGCACATATAATGGGTACCAAGGTAAAAGAATCCTAGTATCCAAGAACTTTCGATGATATGAGAAAATGAGAACATTACTCCTGATAAGATGAATAATGTTTGGTTACCAAGAAGGGCCAACCTTTAGATTAGTCTAGTTACATACGATAATATGGACATCATATGTTAGGGGTTTATTCTCCGCATAAACATGACATCACCAAGGATGTATGAGTTGAAGGAACAATTGTAGAATCATTTTGGGAAAAGCTTATCAAGCTAAAAATAATTCTTTAGAATATCCCTATCTAGATTTATTGATACATAATAGCTAGAGATACCTCTGTGATAAGTTTTTCTTGGACAAGTGGCCTCTCCTTATGATAAGAAAATAAATAGCTAATGGGATAGTTGATACAAGTCATAAGAAAGTTAGTGTTGAGCCAACATATTAGACTGGTACAATAGAAGTATGATAAGACTTGTAGTCTCAAATGAATGATGGAATGTAACTCTAGTCTGGGAAGGATAGTTGAGTATGATAGATTCTATGATAACCCTATGGGAAAGAACTTTGTTTTGGTCAAAGTTCTATGGTATCTCTATGAAATCAAGATGTTATGTGGAGATTTGATGATATGATGCATGAATGACAATTGTCTTCCTTCATCTAGGATTTCGGGGATGAAATCCTTATTAGGGGTTTATAACTTGTAATGACCCTGACCTACCCTATTTTTTTTGGATAAATAAGTTTCTTAGAACTTTAATACAGTCCTCTAAAGTGTTTTGTTATCATGTAACAAACTTATGTTTCAAATTTGGTCCTGTTTGAATAATGTTTGAGCAATGTTCTCATATTTTGGACCAAAATGCAATTTACCCAAGATGAGGGGATATATTGCAATTTGTCACATGTTTAATATGCCCTAAGTGATTTAGCATCATAAGAAAGAAAATGATGCTAGGTTGTGGCTTGTTGAAAGCCTAAGTTCCAAGTTTGAACTTGTTTGAATAATGCCTTGTGTACCAATTTTGGTACAAGTTGTAATTTACCCAAAATGTTGGGTTGGTATGCAATTTACCACCTATAGAGTGTTCCTAATCGCTCCTAGTATCATCTAGAGGAGAGATAAAGAAGGATACACCATTATTAAATCATATTGAGTATGATACTCTTGGTGATGAAAAGACTAAGAAAGTGTTGTATGTGAAACCCTAATTTGAGCTTGTATCAGGTTGTAGAGTCCATATTGGAGTGCCTATCAGCCAAGGAGCCATAAAGGGGATTCCATATCGGTTTTTGAACTCTTTGACTTGTCCATGATGAGCTAAGAACCTCATGTAGATGATCCATGATGAGTTAGATGCTCCTTGCTAAAGTTGTATCGGTTTGCATAATTTATGAGATAAAGATGAAATATCTTATCAAACAAGATAACTAATGGCCGAAATATCATCTCTAGATTATCTTCTCAAGTGTTTTGCATGTCAATATAAATATGATTTCATGCAAGGAAAGGTGTCAACCATGCATGGACACGTGGCACCAGGTAGCTTAAAATGGTGACACCTCATATACACACTTTTTCATGAACCTCAAGTACATATACCCTTCCTTTCACCCATAAGTGGAATTTTTCAAAATCTATCACCCCCTTTATCTTATATATCGTGCATAGAGTCTTGATATCGTGCAAGGGTGAAGGAGTATCGTGCATTGAGCCTTGGTATCACCCATAGCAAAGTGATATCACCCATTGCAAAGTGATATCGACCAAGTAAGGGATATTAGCCATAAGTGAGGGATATCAGCCACAAGTGGTGAGGTATCATGCATGAGGCTAAGGAGCTCAAGTCTTGGACCTTTGACAAGCTCATATTCAGCCTTGGGAACCTGAAGGTTTGGATCTTGGAGCATTGAAGTTTCTCTGGAGGTGGGTTATATAACTTGAACTCAATTATGTTATTATTTATCATCAATCTTGCCTTAGTTAAATGATTTACTTTCAAATAAAATTTTCTTGCATAATTGATGAATCCATGAGCTCTAGTAGTAACTTAGGACTGTTTTCCATGAACTAGAACAAGTAGAATGAAGGTCTAGATCTTGAAGATGATGGTATCACCTTATAAAGTGACATCGGGTTCAAGCACATAAGCAAGCACCTCTAACCCGATATGATGATGCACCTACACCACTAAAACAAATGGATATGAGTTTATACTTCCTTTCACTATATGGTGATGTAGTATACACCTATTGTACTATATGAGGTCAAAAATACTCCTTAGGTACAATATGATGTCAAGTACATACACATCTCTAACCTGATATGATGTTGAAGGATACACCTCTTTGCCCGATATGGTGTGAAGCATATACACACCTCTTTGGCCGATATGGTGTGAAGCATACACACTCCTCTTTGCCCAATATGGTGTGAAGCACACACACACCTCTTTTCCCAATATGGTGTGATGCACACACACACCTCTTTGCCCGATATGGTGTGAAGCACACACACACCTCTTTTCCCAATATGGTGTGAAGTGCACACACACCCCTTTGCCCGATATGGTGTGAAGTACACACACACCTCTTTTCTCGATATGGTGTGAAGCCCACACACACCTCTTTACCCAATATGGAAGCAAGAACAAACCTCTTTGCCCTATAAGGTGGAAGCACCTTAATTCAATATACTTGATTGAGTGACACATGTAGTGTGTTATGTCAAATGATACATTAAGACATATAAAGTTTAATGTAGTTTGATAAGTGTAGGCTAACATACCTTTGAGAAAGGGTTAAGCCAAGTTAATAAATTAAGATGTAATCAATATCCTAGTGAGGATGAGAGAGAAACTCATACTTTTCATTTATAATCATTTAATGATAAATGATGAGAATAAATATGTATGATTGAATACTTATAATATCAATGTATGCTCTTAGATGTGTGGAGCAATGAATTAGGGTTTGGATTGCTAATATGAACTTGAAACCCTATTCGGCTATAAAGGGAAACCCTAACCCTTATAATGGGAAGGTTGTATTTCTCTTATGGCATAGACCTTGTGAGATATGTGAAATACTTGTACAACAACTATAATGTTTCTCTAGGTCTTATGACCTAGAGATGGTTGTTGCCTAGTGAGAGGTTCCAAGATGTTTAATGGCCTTGTGAACCATGTGAATAATTGTTTCCTAGTGAGAGGTGACAAGATGTGTAATGGCCTTGTGAGCCATGTGAATAGTTATTGCCTAGTGAGAGGCGACAAGATGTGTAATGGCCTTGTGAGCCATGTGAATAGTTATTGCCTAGTGAGAGGTGAAAAGATGTGTAATGGATTTGTGAGCCATGTGAATAGTTGTTGCCTAAGTGAGAGGTAACAAGATGTTTATAAAAGTCTCATGATCTAGAGATTCATGTAAGAGATGATAATGTTTAAAATCAACCAGGGAACTGGGAAACCCTTAACATAATAATAATAATAATAATAATAATAATAATAATAATAATAATAATAAATGGTTATAGCCAAATAAGGGCTATAGTATTTTTTTAATATGCTAAAATTAGATATGAGGAATACTTGTATCACATAAAGGATGTGAATGTGTATGATGGTTCGACCGATGGATAATTCCTAGAAAAGGTGATGTGGTGTTCAATGATGAGTTTAAGGGATTGATATCCCATGATGAAAGTGAAAGGGAAACATAAAGGTATTCCAAGTCTTATGCAATCCTCAACAATATTGCCATGATCTCACAGGGTTGGTATAATCCAATGCCTGGTTGTACTCTAAAAATGATCTCACATGGTTGGCATAGTCCAATGCCTAGATGAACTCATAGGATTTGTACAATCCAATACATGGCTGTGATCTCATAGGGTTGGTATAATCCAATGCCTGGTTGTACTCTCAAAATGATCTCACAGGGTTGGCATAGTCAAATGCCCTACTGAACTCACAGAATTGGTACAATTCAATACCTGGCTGTGATCTCACAGAGTTGGTATAATCAAATGCCTGGTTGTACTCTCAAAATTATCTCATAGGGATGGCATAGTCCAATGCCTGGATGAACTCATAGGATTGGTACAATCCAATACCTGGTTGTGATCTCACAGGGTTGGTATAATCCAATCCCTAGTTGTACTCTCCAAATGATCTCATAGGGTTGGCATAGTATAATTCCTGACTGAACTCATAAGATTGGTACAATCCAATACCTGGACGTGATCTCACAGGTTTTTATAATCTAATACATGGTTGTACTCTCAAAATGAACTCACAGGGTTGGCATAGTCCAATACCTGGTTGAACTCATAGGATTGATACAATCTAATACCTGGATGTGATCTCATAGCGTTTGTATAATCCAATGCCTGGCTGTACTCTCAAAATGATCGCATAGGGTTGGCATAGTCCAATTCCTGGCTGAACTCATAAGATTGGTACAATCCAATACCTGGCTATGATATCTGGAATGGTTCAATCCAATACCTGGCTGAACTATGACAAAATCAATACCTAGTTAGCAAATTGGCTGAGGCCAATAGATAGAAATGAGAATGATTCATGGTCATCATACCATGATAATATTATCACAGGATAAGCTTGAGATGTTGGCATAATGTTATGGGTAAATGATATACATGTTCTTTCATATTCCTTATAAAGTGAATAGATGATTTGCTGCTCTATTATAGATAGTTACAATGCTTTGAAAATATGAGAAATACTTTAATCTACTTATCTACAGTGATTAACCTTGCTTATGTTGGGTTTTAGGGGAGGCAGAGAAGGCAGCGGAAACAAAAAATTTTCTCCCCCAAACCCAGAACAAGGAAATGCGTCAACATCTATATAATAGGAAATGATGGTTTGTGGAATCATACCTTGTCCCGAGGCTTGCTCGGCGACAATACCTCATGCCTTGTGCAGTCTTCAACTCCGGTTTTGGATGGCGTCTGTGCAGCTCCTGGTCGCACCGGGACTGACTCCTCCTCCTCTCACCGGACTGTCGGGATTGACAGTTGTCCTCCTGAGAGGCAGAAACCTCCCGCCTCTGAAGTAGTCCACACAGACTACCTGGAACTCCACACTCCTTGTCCCACAAGGAAGTGGAAGGAGTCACACCCTCCTGTTGACGTACTAGTCGCCAACACACTCTCCTGCCTCCAGTTGCAACTGTAGTTGTCCTTCCCTTGCTGCACCTCCCTTTGTGGGAAGCACTTGCTCGGGTTCTCCCTCGGTTACCAAAACCAGAGAGAACGACAACTTTACAGAGCAACTGGTTGCACTGAGTTGTTCTTTGAGAAGCCCCCAATACCCCTATATATATAGACGGGTCATGGGACAAGGTTTTCTGTCCCCGGCAATATGGGACTAAAAGCAGGAGTAGAAGGGTTCGAGATTTTCCACAAAAAGCAACCAACTCACAACCTGAACCGGTCGGTTGGAACACCAACTGATCGGTTGGGACCCATGAGCCGATCGGTTCACTTCTGAACTGGTCGGTTCGTGGTCCTGATCAGTTTCTGATTGACTTTCCTTCTTTTGTTTCTAATTGGTATTGAATACCAATCCTTGTTCCAATCAAATTGGGCAAGTGAAACGCAAGGAAAATTCTCACCGACCTGACTTTCCCAACTTGCTCAGTTTCACTAGTTGAACTGATCGTTTCAACACTTGAACCGATCGTTTCACTCTGACCATGAGCCGATCAACTCAACACTTGAGCCGACCGGTTCAGTAACCTCAGCCGACCAGTTCAACACTTGAACCGATCGGTTGGGAGTACAAGTTGTGCAGAATCAGTCAAATGCGATTTCAATCAATCCGATACTCCAATAACATTTCCAACACCTTGAACAGTATGATATTGAGCTATCAATCAATTGAGTGTTTAATTGAACTACTAAACTCCTTTAGTAATCAATCTAAACGTTGCTTGTGGACAAAACTCCTCTTCCAGGTTAAATCCTATGTGTGTGACCCTGTAGGTCCATTTCACGTTGGCAGTGAAAGTCCATAACACTTATGACTTCACAAGAAAAGAGTGGTGCCTACTCACACATCAGTGCTACCCAAGTGAAAGTAGAAAGTTGGAGAACAACTTTCAATCCTACAATTTGTGAATGGTGTTATAGTGAATGTATAATTCCTTTGTCACTGATATCCCGAATGAACTCGAGGCATGGAACAGTCATCTTGTCAATGTTCATTCACTTTCTTGATCTCAGAGTATATTGAATGAGATATGTATGACATCAATATCACATACTGATTCACAACTGTGTGCGCACGCCTATCTCAATCCTACTCATCAAGTGGCCTTAGATATCAAACTCCCTCAGGAGGGACAAATCCCATATCTATCACTCACCCCTCAAAAGCCCCATGTGTCAAAGCCACCCAATCATCATCTTTATTACAACCCATGTTTCAGGACTGCGTTTGATGATGTCAAAGTGTGCCCAACGACATGTGTTGAGTGTAGTGATTTCAGGTCTAAGAATCACACTCACCACCATCACTGTGAGTACTGACTGTGACTACCATGTCATGGTTCCATGTGTCAAACTCACGGTGGGTCTGTCTGGTACACTTATTCTCTAACAATTACCTATGTGTTTGGTTTGATATCTCTATATCATGACTAATGAGATTCTGTCATCAACCAACACCACAATCTAGTCTTGTGTGTCATTGCTGTCTATCTACCTTCCACAATGACATCCGACTAGGGACATAACAAGAATGTACAAACTCTTAGCATCCGTATGATCTCATCGTTCAGGTCATGAACCTGAAGGCATACGTCATTGAGTATTGTCATTCTCTAGACATTCAATATGTTCTATCACTATCTCATATGACTGAACCAGAAAGAATTGGAAGCTTGCCTTTGATGTTTATCAAATCAATCTTAATATACCCCACCAATCATCCCATGATTGGCTCTCAGGGCATACATACCAACAGACTCCCACTTGCACTGCGAGCCAATCACCCTTGAATCATATTCATAGTGATCCTCAAACATGTCCCACATGTTACTGTGCTCTTAGTGCAAACATAGTGAGTAATGGAAACACCTTGCCAAAGTCAGTATAAATTGCATGTCTCACATCGCTTCGTTGTACGTTACACGTATGAGATGGAGTTGTCGTAATATGCGATCTAGTATTCCTTTGCTAACCTTTAGCCACATTGTATGATCAATGATTCAAGACTTGTCATCAATGAGCAAAATATCTATAAGTTCATCTCATGAACTTCCAGATCCATATAGTATCTACTGTTGTTTTCTAACGCATAGATACTCGGCATTTCCTTTTAAGTGGTTTTATTGGAGCACTTCCAATTATCAACAAACTTTCACTTTTATATATCCTATATATATTTTGCGATTAATTTTCTGTCCTTTCGGAAGTTCGCATCAATGTAACTCTTTATATTGAACTCTTCTTTATCTCCATAGAACTAGTACTTCACAAGTACTTATCAAGTTCTCATGGTATTCCAGTAACCCTTACTAGAAGTAGATAGACATCCACTCGTCATGTCCCACATACGAGTTAACAGGATGAGCACATCAAATTGTCATGTCATACATACAAGATGATGAATGCATTTTGTTCTTGCCATGTCCATACATGCAAGACAATGGGATGATTACATACATGATAGATCCATATCTATTCTTAGTGTTCCCATTCTTCATAAGAATTGGACACTTGGCCTTGGGATACTAACTCCATGTAGCATGGACAAGTTTTCTCCCACTGAATCTGTGCATACTGAACACTTCAATACAGATTGCCAATGTATGCTCTCTCTTTTCAGGTCAAGAGGTTTTTCGAGAACTATATCTATAGATCTCTATTCCTATCACATAGGAAACATCTCATTCTTCCTTAAAGATAATTTCCACTTTTGGATTTCCATTCTAGAACATTTCCATTTCACATCAACATGTTGAATGTGAATACGCTCCCACTAAATCACATATCCCTTCTTTATCTTTAACATATCAGTCAAACCCTTTGACTATATCATCACAGTAAAGATCCAATTCTGAGTTGCTTGTACTGAATCAATCATATTGATTGGTCCATTGTAACTTATAGACTTCATTTGCATTAGTGGATTCATAAACCTTATAGGTTGTGTCACGTACACATCCTTGTTTTATTCCTCGTAGGAATGCGGTTTTAGTATCCATATGCCAAATGTCTCAGTCATTAAGTTGCAATCAACAAGCATCATCCTTCTCAAATGTTATCCATGTGTCTTAACATATAAGACTCATTTGCACTTATGGATTTCATCCAATGAGTGCTACCATCAAGGTCATACCTTATGGTTCACATGGATGTCATTTAGGATGTAATGGTCATAAACCATAACTCAAAATTCAGTTCCTCATATTCATCTAGATAGTTGACTCATCACATGAACAACTTATCACATAGATAATTGAGGTGTATCTGTTAAGGATATAAGAACTCACAACCCTTGTGATTCTTAATTTCTTATATTAGTGTGGGGTATTCTTTTAATAAGAAGAATTCATTTATTCGATAATCATTCTCTAACTCCTTAGAGTATGATTCCTTCTTGATTTAGACATCACGATAACTTAATCATGAGTTCACTATGATACATTATCATAATCACTCATAAGGATCTCAAACATTTGGTCCAAGTATTTCATTCATTGATCTCATCAAGAATTAACACTTTACCAAATTTGCACTTCATCTATGATAATCTTGAACACTTCAAGATATTCATATTGGTATTTCTCTACACACCTTTTGAAGTATTAGCATTTATTCCAATAGGTATGTAAATACATCACATGTATTATACCTAATAGGATAATCATTCTCCCACTACCATTAGTGAAGATTGATTAATCATGTCCAAGATATTCATGTATTTTACTGGTTCTCTAACCAAAAGAGTCTAGATTTATCCATCACATGGAAACTAGAAATGAATTTCTTATGATTTATGCTAATTTAATTGTTTGAGTTATCAATAACTTTAGGTATCATTTTATCTTATACATACCATGTATTACAAGATAAACAAGGCATTTCCACAAAGACCATATCTTTAAGATTGAAACATCAAATTTATTAATTGCCATCATTGTCATACAATATGCAAAAATAAAGTGTTTCTATCTATTGGCAATATATGAAATAGCAGTTCTCAACTCTATTTCATGCCCTTTAGGATGAAATGAACTGAAAGGTACTCCTATCTATGGCAGCAACACTTGCTCCAATGATGGGTACTTCTTTCTTGGTCCTTTCACAAATGCCATCACTTCTTTGCAGATATTGCATATCATATATGACATATCCATATCTTGGTATCATATACCTCAGATAAAGAAGCGGTTCATTTCATGATACCTTAGGTGGAGATCTCCATCCCCTCCTTCATCTTATTTTGTTCTTCTAGATATAGAGGGCAATTCCCTCATACAACCTTTCCCCATGTGCCTTGAGGCTAAAGATGTCTTGGATTGCTGGCTAGCATCAGAACACTTCTTTACTTTGCTCTTGTCCTTGCCATTAAGAATTACCTTTTCTTTGATCACATCAAAGATTATGGTTTGTCTTTCTTCATCTTTGCCTCTACTATCCTCAACATGTCCAACAACTCTGTCAACGCTTGTCAAAGTTGTTCATGTTGTAGCTTATCATGAATTGTATGATTCTCGCATAATTTACAGCATCATACCAATAGCCAATCCTTGGCTCAGAGGGAATCCTTCTTAGTCAGTTTTTCCACATACCCAATCACATTGAGTGTGTGAATACCTTACTGGATATCCTTCTATCATGACATACTAGGACAGTGTCTTGGAGACATCATATGTCTCATGTTGTCTCTGCAACTCATAGTTCAGAGAACACAACATCAAGCACTCCTCATCAATGTCTTCCTCAGTATGCTTCCATAAGTATACTTTCAGCCATTGATGTGGTGGGATTGAGTTTATCTGGTCTTGGTATAACTAGGACTTAGAGCTTTTGCTCTTGGAAAACACTTCTCATCATCCTTACCAATCGTGGTATTATTCCCATTTAATTTGTTGGTCTCAAAGACCGATCGCAAATAAAGTGATTATTGTTGATTAACCATTTATTTTAACAAAAGGAAACATATGCAATTTTAGTCCAAAACTCTTTTGACTTGTTTGATTGATTTGAAAGGTGGCGATAAAATTAGGCCTTTAATTAATTATCGCTCCCACTATTTTTACTTCAAATTGATAGCCCTCACCATCAATTCGAAAGATTGCAGCGTACAACCTTCTAGTGGGCAAGATCCTGAAATCCTCTAAGTCACGAGTCAGCTTTGGCTGATCGCCCACAACTTAGATCTCTCAGGTAGGCAACCCTTACCAATTGCATCATATGCCCTCTTGTTGAATGAACATGCACAACACCTTGCCATGAACATTCCTTGCCTCTGGGCTTAGACGCTCTAATAATCACCAGTTAAGTCTAACCCAAAAGCCGACACAGTAAACATGCACCCTGCTTTGGCAGAACCTACATGTCTACCCTTCACACTTCCACAAGATAGACGAAACACCACACTTTGGCGTAACCTACACTTGGTCGATCGAGCTTTTCATGTGTGTCGCTAATGGAAGGCATATAAGACTTAATATTTTAATGAGGGATTTGGTTTTTATATACATATACATATCCAATCACCACAATACATAGTACGTATCATATACATGCTATATCCCACAGAAAACATGCGCAAACGATAAAAAGCAATGATTATGGCCATCCAAATGTGATTCCTCGAGCCAAGAGGAATCACGGTCATCTAGGTCAACATCACATGCAACATGTACCAGATGAACATCTGTGCCTTGCCATACGAGTTGATCAACTCATCACATGAATGATCTGTACTCTCCAGCTGGTCGTCTGGGTGCCACCAGCTGATCGGTTGGCTCCTCCAACCGATCGGTTCGCCTGGACGTCGTGCATCTCGTCATGTCCGCCACCCGGTCGTATCGCTCCTCGATCGGTCATCAACCGATCGGTTCACTCCTTGAACTGACCGTCTGGAACGTCAACCGATCGGTTCACGCCTTGAACCGATCATTTCAGTTGTTGTCTTGATGTCCGCCGGTCTTCAACATAACAGGAAATAAAATCTATCCTATTATTACATTGCTTAAAAGAAGAAATCCCGAGTTACATTCGGGGGGAGCAAAGGTAGGAAAGAATCTCGAATTATTTCGAGTTACATCAGGAATAAGAGAGGGAAGATCGATGCGCAGATCGAGATGCAAACAACCACACACAGATAGGGGTTTATAGGCCATAATCATGCTACACACATCCACCACAAAACTCGTTTAAGGGCGACGCGTATCGAGTGCATTAATAATACATATCATATATGTAATTTGGGATCTTTGGATTTAGGATTGGACATGCATAAAGCCAATACTATTCGCATCGCATGCAATAAATAAAGGTGACAAACCAAAATCGATCCTATCGATATTCCTAAAATATAGAACAGTTGACGTGGCTCTAATACCACTGTTGGGTTTTAGGGGAGGTAGAGAAGGCAGCGGAAACAAAAAAATTTCTCCCCCAAACCCGGAACAAGGAAACGTGTCAACGTCTATATAATAGGAAAGGATGGTTTTTGGAATCATACCTTGTCCCGAGGCTTGCTCGGTAACAATACCTCGTGCCTTGCGCGGTCTTCAACTCTGGTCTTGGACGGCGTCTGTGCAGCTCCTGGTCGCACCGGGACTGACGACTCCTCCTCTCACCGGACTGTCGAGATTGACAGTTGCCCTCCTGAGCGGCAGAAACCTCCCCCTCTGAAGTAGTCCACACGGACCACCTGGAACTCCGCACTCCTTGTCCCACAAGGAAGTGGAAGGAGTCACACCCTCCTGTTGACGTACTAGTCGCCAACACACTCTCCTGCATCCAGTTGCAACTGTAGTTGTCCTTCCCTTGTTGCACCTCCCTTTGCAGGAAGCACTTGCTCGAGCTCTCTCTCGGTAACCAAAACCAGAGAGAACGATAACTTTACAGAGCAACTGGTTGCACTGAGTTGTTCTTTGAGAAGCCCCGAATACCCCTATATATATAGGCGGGTCATGGGACAAGGTTCTCTGTCCCCGACAATATGGGACTAAAAGCAGGAGTAGAAGGGTTTGAGATTTTCCACAAAAAGCAACCAACTTGCAACCTGAACTGATCGGTTCACAAGTGAACCGGTCGGTTGGGGACCTGAACCGGTCGGTTGGAACACCAACCGATAGGTTGGGACCAATGAGCCGATCGGTTCACTTATGAACAGGTCGGTTCGTGGTCCTGATCAGTTCCCGATTGACTTTCCTTCTTTTGTTTCTAATTGGTATCGAATACTAATCCTTGTTCCAATCAAATTGGGCAAGTGAAACGCAAGGAAAATTCTCACCGACCTGACTTTCCCAACTTGCTCGGTTGCACCAGTTGAACCGAGCATTTCAACACTTGAACCGATCGTTTCACTCTGACCATGATCCGATCGACTCAACACTTGAGCTGACTGGTTCAGCAACCTCAGCCGATTGGTTCAACACTTGAACCAATCAGTTGGGAGTACAGGTTGTGTAGAATCAGTCAAATGCGATTTTAATCAATCCGATACTCCAATCAACACGTCCAACACCTTGAACAGTATGATATTGAGCTATCAATCAATTGAGTGTTTAATTGAACTACTAAACTCCTTTAGTAATCAATCTAAACGTTGCTTGTGGACAAAACTCCTCTTCCAGGTTAAATCCTATGTGTGTGACCCTACAGGTCCATTTCACATTGGCAGTGAAAGTCCATAACACTTATGACTTCACAAGAAAAGAGCGGTGCCTAGTCACACATCAGTGCTACCCAAATGAAAGTAGAAAGTTGGAGAACAACTTTCAATCCTACAATCCATGAATGGTGTTACAGTGAATGTATAATTCCTTTATCACTGATATCCCGAATGAACTCGAGGCATGGAACAGTCATCCTGTCAACGTTCATTCACTCTCTTGATCTCAGAGTAGATTGAATGAGATATGTATGACATCAATATCACATACTGATTCACACATGCGTGCGCACGCCTATATCAATCCTACTCATCAAGTGGCCTTGGATATCAAACTCCCTCAGGAGGGAAAAATCCCATATCTATCACTCACCCCTCAAAAGCCCCATGTGTCAAAGCCACCCAATCATCACCTTTATAACAACCCATGTTTTAGGACTGCGTTTGATGATGTCAAAGTGTTCCCAACGACATGTGTTGAGTGTAGTGATTTCAGGTCTAAGAATCACACTCACCACCATCACTATGAGTACTGACTGTGACTACCATGTCATGGTTCCATGTGTCAAACTCACGGTGGGTCTGTCAGGTACACTTGTTCTCTAACAAGTACCTATGTGTTTGGTTTGATATCTCTATATCATGACTAATGAGATTCTGTCATCAACCAACACCACAATCTAGTCTTGTGTGTCATTGTTGTCTATCTACCTTCCACAATGACATCCGACTAGGGACATAACAAGAATGTACAAACTCTTAGCATCTGTATGATCTCATCGTTAAGGTCATGAACCTAAAGGCATACGTCATTGAGTATTGTCATTCTCTAGACATTCAATCTATTCTATCACTATCTCATATGACTGAACCAGAAAGAATTGGAATCTTGCCTTTGATGTTTATCAAATCAATCTTAATGTATCCCACCAATCATCCCATGATTGTCTCTCAGGGCATACATACCAACAGCTTAGTAATATAGATGAACTTCTGCTCAGTTTAATACTATTTACCTATGATAATAACATTGTTGGCAGAGAGTTATATCTCTCGCTGGGACAATTGTCTCACCCTGTGAGATCCACATTTTTTAGGTGGACGTGCACGAGGGGGTTGAGACTGTACTATAGAGGAAGGACAACAATACCAAGGACATTAATGATAGCTCAGGTTGAGTGTACTATCTATTGTGTCTTGTAGATAGAAGTCCTATGTGTCGTCTCTGTACTCTCAGGTCCTTGGATTTAGTATTTGATGGTTTTGTGAACAATCTGAGGTTTTGGCTAGTATGCCTCAAGGTTTTATCTTGCTTGAGTATATGTTTTAATAAAGCAACTATTATATATTATCCTTGAGAAGAGATGGTACAATGTATGTACAAATTGATCAATGATGTATATAAGGTTATGGTTCTTCCTTTGAGAGTTCTCCTAGAAATGGATCTCTTTGCAAAATGGTTTTAATTTTTAGTGATTTTTGTTAATCTGCTCCTTATGATTATTTCACAACATTTAGTAATGATTTGGTTGTCGATTTGTGGTTGTCGTTACAATACCTAGCCCTAAGGAAGACTTGGGGATGTCATCCGCCTTGATCTACAAGTGATGGTAACCTGACCTCAGATCTATATTGGAGAACATTACCATACCCCGTCATTCCTTGGCAGCAGATACTTGTTCTTAATAGTGGCCTTGTTTAGCTCTCAATAGTCAGTGCACAACATCATAGATCTGTCCTTTTTCTTCATGATCAACATGGGTGCACCCTAAGGGGAAGTGCTTGACCTGATAAATCCCTTCTCTAACAAATCTTTCAACTACTTCTTCAACTCTTGCATCTCTTCCGGTACCATCTTATATGGAGAGTGAGCTATCGACTGTGTACCAAGAACTAGATTGTTTTTAAAATCAATCCCTCTCAGAGGTGGAACACTAAGAGACTATTCTGGAAAGACATGTTCAAACTCTCAAACAACATGCACCTTCTGGATACTAGGGCCTCTCACCTTGGTATCCACCACATGAGCCAAAAAGGCTTCACAACCTTGTCTCGTCAACCTCTTTGTTGTCATCGATGACACCAAACACGTCGGAAGGATCTTCCTATCTCCTTGGAAGACACACGAACATCACCATCAAAGAATGTCACCACCTCAGAACTATAGTCCAGGACCACCCTGTACTTCTCCAAGGTATCCATCTCAAGGATCACATCAAATCCATGCATGTCAAGTGGCATAAGGTCCACTTGAATGTTGCAACCTGAGAAAGAAAGAATGCAGGATGGGAACACCTCCCACAACTTGAAGGAATAAACAAGATGGGTTTCTAACTAAAGACTATCACTTATACGACTAATAGGCAGTAACAACTATATATCACCTCTCTAGTGATAAAAGTGTGTGGCACCTAGGTCAACCAAAACAAATACAAAAGACAATGCAGACAAATCAGAATGAAAAAGGCCCTTCTGACCTGTCATAACCCATGGATTGATCACTCCCATCGGTTGATTCATAGCGTATAATAGATTCGTTGCCTATTGTCGCCCACGTCCTCTGTTGGCTTGTCTAGAAGAACCTTCTTGTAATACTTGACTGTGTCCTCCACCACCACTACTATTGAATTGTCATTGTTGCAAACCTTATTGACTCTGCCTCAGCTATTGCATTACTACCTCATCCTTCATTGGGTAGAACAACCTCATATGCCTAAACTGTCCACACCTATGGTATGTCTTACTCTCATACCATGGACTAGGTGACCCTACCACAAACACTAATTTTTCACTATGTGCTCCAGACAATGGAAAGGTACATCCTTTTCCCTTTCTAGGGGACAATTGAGAGGGAACCACTTATCTTGGTTTAGAAAAAGTTGACCTCTGTTGTGACTAAGGTGACAAAAACCTTAACTTCTTTAAATCTCCAGAAGATTGTCCCAAAAATTGTGCCAGTCTCTTCTTAGCATTAGCCTCACGCTTCTCGATTTTTAACCACTCAATCCGCCTCATGGTCTCAACAAAGGTCGCAAACTGCTCTTAGTTATCCAAAGAAGATACTATCATTGTCAACTCTGTATTCAACCCCTTCTGAAACTTCCTGATTGTGGCTGCCATATGAGGAAAAATCCTCAATTTCTCCATGAACTTCGCCTTGTACTTGTTGATCATCATTGATCCCTGCTAGATCTTATGAAACTATGAGATCTTCTCATCCTAATACATCTCTAGGAAGTATTAGTTCATAAACTCTCTCCAAAACTCTTCCCAACTGATCACAACACCAGGTCTCTTCTCCTCTTCAGTGGCCCACCAATGGCTAGCACTTCCCTTCAACATGTACACTGCATGCTTCACCTTGTCCTATTCAAGGATGTGAAGATCTTGAAGGCCTCTCCAACTCTATTAGCCACATATCTACATCTGTCGGATTTGTTGTACCAGCATACTCTATCACCCCCACATGCCTCAATCTTTCAAAAGCCCTACTGGAATCTTGAAATTTTGCATTAAGAACAACTACCCTTGATTGAGTTACGGGCACCCTATCCGCCATATGAAAAATCATAACTATCCAAACATGGACTTGAAAGCGGGATGGGCCATGGTTTCTGGGTCAAACTGGGGTATCTCGGGCTGCTGCAACCCTTTCTCAGGCACTCTATCCACTCTGGCATGCCTCCTGGAACCGCCTTCAAATGCAACAACACTAATCTCAGCATGTTCTTTAGGTTCTTCAGACATATCTTTTTCTTCTTCTTCTTTTTCTATATAAGAAGAGGCTACGATCAGATGTGTTTGGATAACACAAGAACATATACAAAACTTAGTCCTATGTCCCTATAGACTCATCAAACCTAGAGTTGTGATACCAACCAAGTGTGACACTTTGATCACCCCAACGTTATAACTTAAAACCCAAAGTACGCGATCAACTACTAAACATCTATATTGCCAAAAAACATGGTAAATTAATTTGATTCATGTAACCATCACAAGAGAAAACATTTACAAAAAGGTGCACAACACTTACATAGCAACATATACCATATCAAGTATTTACAACTTTGTCTACTACCCTTAGCCACCACCTATATACAAAAGGACATGTTCACATGTATATGCCATATATACAACCAAGGCATACTGCTAAAACAAGTGTCCATATATATCATTTACAAAACACAACCCTCCCATGACATGAGTGTACATGGATGACATATAGGACTCTACTACTACACAAGCATCTTATCCAACCTTCTGAGCTCACTGATCTTCAAGTTGCTCCTCCTCAACAACATGATCTCTACCACATCAGTGAAGACCACCTAAAATTTTTTGGAAACCCATGAGGTGAGATGAAAGTCCTAGCAAGAGATATAGCTCTCTACCAACGATTATTGTAACCACAGATTTACTACTATTATACAGGATGAGCAGATTCAATTAAATGAATTACTTAAGCTAATTACACATGTTAGGCAGATTGAACAACTGTAGCAGATAAGCAAAGCATGTTATGTGATTAACAGGAACATGAGGGACATGTAATATAGATATCTTCCATTCTTACATTCATGATGACTAATTAGTTTATGAAACACTATTGCAACATAAACTACTAGAAACGTAAGGAACAAATCAAGGGTAAACATCCAATGTGAAGTGTGTTTAACCCTAAATAGAATAATGCTACACGGTTGTATTACATATTTTATTAATGCCTTGAGGATTTGAATTGTACCATCTAATTCCAACTAACCATTGCTAAGTCATTAGTGCCACATAAGATCTAGGAAGAGTCAGACTCCAAGATCTTTCCCCACACAACTCGATCCACATGAGTGTGCATTGCAGTGACATATAAGTCAACTGTCACCAGTGACACATAGTCAAGTTGAAAACACCTAGTCACCTTCATACATTTCATGATGCTAGTCACTAGAGTAAACCCTATCACCGAGGTACAACCTCATTTTCCCTCAAAATATCATATGTAACACCAAGATATGACCGTAGCCATTCTCATAGTAGGACATGACCATAACTAGCCACCAAACTCTCGAGGTCAATATGTCAAGAACACAATCACTTGCATCTCACATACTCAACAATATGTGCTCCAAGTTTCCCTTAGGAATACTGATTTCACCATCATGTGAGTTTTGACATTATGATGGATCTATGGCATAGGGAAACAACATGATTAAAGTTCCACATGATCAATTAAGTTCATTGGGTGAATTAAGGTTGCATCAAACAAGTTGGCATACAAACCCTAATTCATTTCTAGCAAGCATTAAAATAAAGAAACTTTAGAACATATAAAATGTATGGAATACAAATCTTGTCACATCACCACATGGTACTGTTCCACTACTATCATTGAATCTGCATTCCTTGTCACATCATCATGGGATACCAATCCCTTGTCACATAAGCAAGAGGGTTATACCTCTAATAGGGTTCAACCATTCCCAAAGGTCATTAATACTAGCACATCATAAACACTTGCAAGAACATCATTATATTCCCATGCTTTGGAAAAGGCTCAAACACCAACACCATACTTGTGATACACATTTTTATCATAACCTTGCATTAGGATGTTCACATAACAACACATTAGGGTTACCACCACATTAAAAGGGATATTCCATCACCACATAAATTACACAAGGAAGATAAGCATAAGCTATCACTACTTAGTTTTACTAGGGTTATGTGTATCAAGGTAAACCATATTAGCATTACACATCATCTAATTATGGTGAACATAAGTTCTTATTCATACGAGGGCAAAGGTAAGACTACATAATTAAGGGCAAACCTCCATCAGATTCAACATCTGTTACAACCTCAATTTTGCATATGTTTTCATAATTGAAATGTAATGTTTTTATGAATATGGACTTAATTGAAAAGGTTGTATGCTTTGCTTCAAAGAAGGAATTTCTTTGCAAATCTCCCTTTTGATAGGAATTTCGGTTCCTTTTATTATATTAATCCAATAATGGATATAAAAGAGAAGAAAAAAAAAAAGAAAAGTCCAAATATCAGAAAAATATACAAGATAATGAATATTAAGAAAATTATTTATGAGAAATACATGTAAATCTCTAAAATGTGGCATTAATGGGCAAAATTGAATAAATTTCGTTTATATGTGATTTCTAATGGAAGAAATAGGAAAAGAGGAAAAAGGAAATAAAAGATAAAGAGAAATACTTGATTAATAAAGAAATAAGTAAGATAATGAGAAATAATGGATGTGGATGCATCTAGAAGGATAATAAGCATCCTCAAAAAGGAATTTCAAAATCTTAGGATTTCTTGGGATCCAAGGATTCCCAATGGATAAGAAGAAATAGAAAATGCAAATAATACAAAATAAGAGGATAATGTGATACATAATTAATGAATTTTTGGTATTATCAAAAAGAGGTACTTTGTACTATTAAGAAGCATAATTTCGTGGCCAATGGATTAAAACTCAAGCATAGAGATGATGAAAGAGATAATTTTTTAATTCAAAATATCTAAGGTATATGGTTTAATAAGAAGATATTTAAGAGAAAGAAGATTGCTTCTTAATAAAGGAACTTGGTTTCCTTTTGGGAAAGGGACTTGGATCTCGTGGATGGGCAGCCTAGGGCTTTGCTATCCTCCCCTATATAAAGGTAGAACTCTTGGCTCAAGCCCAAGAGAGTTCCATGCATCTCTCTCTCTTCTCCTTCTTCTATTCATTCAAACCCTAGCCAAGAGAGTAGATCAATCTCGACGACACAGAGGAGCTATGTTGAAGTCTCATCGGAGACACAAAGCTCCCATGATGATCTGGGATGATCGGCCATCTCCTCCTTGCCCACAGCCATCGAGCAGCGCCTGCAGAAGGCCAGCGCCATGGCTACAGATTGCACGCCTATATAGCCCAAGATAGCCATCTAGGCCATGAGCTGGGTGGCACCCCAGGTGCGGAGGAGGGTGGCAGAGCTAGGGTGGCCATTGGCAGCGGTCCTCTGGCCCTAGGGAGAGGGGGCGCACCTGCGAATAGGTTACAGTCGGTGGTAGCAGTGGGCGTCAGAGGTGGAAGACGACCTAATGTTCGTTGGATAGTTCTGCCCCTATGCATACTGAAGAACGAGCCACTTAAGTGAGGGCAAAAATGGCTTTTGGTTATTTTCTGGGCTGGCTATGTGTTGCATGGGAAAAGATGGCGTGGCAGTCTCCCATTAGTCCAAGTAAGTATTTCTTAAAAAAACCATATCTAAATATTAATAGATCAGATTGATACATGTAATATATGAAATTTGCTCAGAAAAATGTGAGGAATCCATTAAAAATATATATAGATCCTAATTCGGCTTGCAATTCAAAAAGTACGTAAAGATGCTAGCTTTAATGGTTCTATTCATGTGAAACCCTAATCAATAATGATTAATGAATGAGGAAGGGTTATTTGAATGTTTAAAGTTGATATTAACCTGTGGATTACAAAAGGACACATTAGATCTAAAAGGATGAATTGTACACGTAATTGGATTAATTTAGGGTTCCATGTGCATAAATAGACTTTAATGGGCCTTGAAACCCTAATTAAGATTCTTAATGGCTTTAATTGTTCAAATTCATGTATGAAGCTAAGATATGATGAGGCTAAGCTATTTCGAGTATAAAAGTGTGTAATTGTGGATAAATACCCTTAATTTGGTAATTAGGGTTTTCTAATGGATAAATGTGAATATTAATAAATGGAGTCCATATATGAATTAGATTATAATGAAATATGAGTTGTCAATTTGGAAGGAATCTAAGATGATAATTGGGACTAATGATCTTGAAATAACTTGAAAGGATAAAAGTGGTAATTTTAGTGTAAAGAGAAATAATA
The DNA here is from genome assembly GCA_963693085.1 of Alisma plantago-aquatica. Lineage (NCBI taxonomy): Eukaryota > Viridiplantae > Streptophyta > Magnoliopsida > Alismatales > Alismataceae > Alisma > Alisma plantago-aquatica. The sequence continues at coordinate 1,650,478,137 of OY856409.1, forward strand.
GACTTAATTGACTTTTAAGTAGGCTTATGATGTTGGAATTAGGGTATGTGAACTAAAAGAGTATTAAAAGTAATAAAGGTATTATGGAGGCTAAAACCCTAAATTGGCCTAGAAATCCTTAGGTAGAATCTAAGTTGATCTTGATAATATTTTGGATAAAACAAAGACACTTGGATGTTATGCATTAATTTTAGGATATTGTTGATTGCTTGTTTGATTATTCTTGAATATTATTGCTTGGACATCAAGTTGCTTTGGATCAGGTATGTGGTTATTTATGGTTAACCACTTTAATTTCCCGACCGACTCATTTAATCCTTAGTAATTATTAAATTTTACAAACTCTGTAGAACCCGAGGGAGTTATTAGAGGATATTCTAAAAGACAGAGGGTGTCTAGAAAAGGATCATGTTCAGACGCTGGCAATATTTTCCTCCACACCACTAGTTGGAATATGAGGACTCTCAGATCTATTTGACTGCCTAGACAATGTCTTAGGATATGGCTCAAAATAAGATACCTTTAGGTCTCTCTCATCTATTTTCGTCCCTTCTCAACCCTAATTCTATTAAGATTCTAAGGTTTACGGTTTTTCTCTCTCTTCCTCACCCTCTTGAGGTTAGGGTATGTATGATAAGGTTAAGGAATCTCTCCACCAAATTAATGAAACGCATGTAAATGAGATGTCATGGACATAAGCTTAATAGTTTAAGTGTAAACGGAATAATAGTTGCATGCTTAGGTCATATGACATGTGTTGTCATTCCCTTGGAAGAGACTTGGGGCTAGACCTTTTTGTCAGGAGGATGAGTAAAGAGTTAGTCTTGGAGGCAGAGATCTCCATGGAAGGAAGAGACCTGGCATATCCTCTAAGGATGATTCTAACCCTAACCCTATGTGGTGGTTAGAGAGGGAGGGATGGCATGATGAGTTAGATGTCATGGTCGAACATGTGTGGGGGGGTTGACATGCTTTTGGTGGGGATACCCATTACAGTGTGAGCTAGGTGAGGTTGGTTGACTTAGTACCTTTGGTGACCCAACCATGGGAAGGATTGTGCATGTTAGGGTGAAAGATAACCCCATCCTGGATGAGGTTAGTGATGAAAATATAGAAACCCTATGAGCTTGTCTGAACATGGCAAAGTTGCACCCAAAGTACGTCAGTAGTGCTGACAGTAGGCTAAAACCCTAGCCAGGAGAGTATGTAGATAAGCATGAAGACTTATGGATAATCTTGAGAAAACATAGGTTTCACCCATGTTGGTGTACGCTTGTGAGTTTGATCCACCTTAGAGAAGATAGGACCTCTAGTAGTAAGGTTGTTGTAGGGTTAAGCTCTAGAGAGAGAGAGAAGGGCCCGAGCTAGAAGGTTGGAAGTTTAGACTCCAGGTTAGGAGGAACCTTGAGGAGTTGAGGATGATGTGACCTAAGTGAATGGTTGTGATTTCCTCATGCATGATCCCTGGAGGCTTATGGTATCTTGGTTGCCTTTAGAGGAACCCAACCGTATAGAAAGGATGAGGTTGCTGGTACCTATGTGCCTATGGTATAGGTGTTTACCTTCTAGGGATAGGACAAAGAGTTCCTTAGACCCCGAAGAGGTTTAGTAACAATTTGTGATGCCATATACCTAGTTGGTTGTCCTTGAGGAGGACTCAACTCTGAGGTGTTGCTTCAGTAGAAGGATTATAGAACGTGCATGTTATACCTCATACATGTTTCGTTCGAGGTTAGAATGTTGAGCATGCAGTTGGACATCCTTTGCAGAAAGGTGAACCTAGGATCCCTAGACCTATAAGAGGGGAAGTAGTGGTGTTTGGTGTACGTAGTACTCATGACGGTATTTGAGTTTCCATAGATCTGAGCATGGCACTCCTAATGTTTAGACGAATGGGAAACCCTTTGGATTAATGTGTATATTGGATGAACCTCTCATATATAGGTTAGTGGCATATAGTGGTCCAATATAAAGGAATAGAAACAAGTAGGACTTATCATGGAGCCTGGTTTAGAAGGTGGTCTGCTTGCTAGCTACATGCCTTAGTAGCTTGCTAGGGTAACAACTATCATTGTCTGAGGGCCATGGGTTAGGAGATTGATCACCTTCATGAACTCATGGGACCCAAAAGGTAGATGACCCGAAAAGTGTCGGCACCCTATAGACCTAGAGGAGATAACCAAGGAAGATATGATGACCCAAGTGGGTTCGAAACCAATTTTTCATGGAAGTGAACTTATTATCAAGGTGTTCATGATGTAGAGACATGTGATGTACGTTTCCAATTAGATTTAAAGGTGTACTGGCGATGTGGGATGCACCATATCTACTCTTGGAATTGGAAGAACTTTGTATTTGGACTATAGCCAAATGCTTATTTCCTCTTGTTATGGGAGTGAGAGATAGGATAGTACGCATGCCATATACCAAGGATAAAGATGATGTAAGTGGAAACGTTACTATGAGATATGATGATAGAGATGATAACGTACCCTTGTGGAGTGTACGATATGTGGATGGTTTACAAACATCAAGTGAACTAAGGTAGTCATCTTATAAGGACGTTCTTCTCATAAGTTGTATGGAATTTTTGAGTTATATAAGGTTGAGTTTGACAACCAAGAGGATGAGATTTGCGTTTTCTTGAGGAAGATAGACCTAAAGTCCTGGATGAGATAATAAGTGGAATACCTAGAGGTGTATGTCTTCACTGTTATCTAGAACCTAAAGATGAAAGGTGGTATGGATGCTCATATTGAGACGCAGGTGCCTAGTGTAGCTAGTGAAAAGGATGGAAGAGGTGGTTAGGTGAACCCAAAGTTTGTGAGATATGTTTGTCTAACACTCCAATATAATGAGATCCATTGATGGAGTTAGTGGTTGCTTGGTTAGCTAGCCTAGGGCTTGTTGTGATAGAAGGATGGTTGTAGAACCTCAGATGCACTTCTTTGGATAAGAAGGTGATGAAACCCCGAATAGAGTGTTTTAGGGTTTCTGAGGAATCCACCTTGATGGAATCATGACATATAGGAGATCATGATTCTAAGTTCACCATACATAGTGGTACTACTAAGATAATAAGTGGTACTTTGGATTCCTAAGAAGTATACGGAGTTGCATGTGGCTTGTCACCATGCATGTCAGGAGGTGAAGGATGAACACCAATAACCCTTTGAGTTGATACAGAGGATAAAGAGTCCCCGTGAGGGAATTGGGGTTGATCACTATGGATGTTGTGGTATGTCTCCCATAGACCAAGGAAGATCAAGATGCAATATGGGCTATGGTGGATCGCCTTACCTAGATGACAGGTAAGAGAAAGAGAGAGTACTATTAAGGGATAGATCCGGTTGAACTACATGTAAGAGAGAGAGATGCTTCAACTAAACTAGGATGTAATTTCAAAAGTTCTTGACTATGACCTAAAGATTCACTTCCATGCGGTGGAAGTAGGTACATGATGAACTCGATGCTAGTACAGCTTATCACCCCTAACTGATGGTTAGTATGACCCAGACTAGAGGGTCTGATGAGAGCATGTGTGTTCATTTAGGGTGATACATGGAGACAGTTCTTGTCTTATGAAAGGTGTGATGTTAGCCACCATAGCCAGTATTGGGATGTAAGATGCTCTGTAAGGGAGGTTGTTTCAATCACTGCTTCATTAAGATGATGTGGGTGAAGGGACCTTGTGAAGGTCAGAAAAAGACCACAGTGTGTGTAGATGAAGTCGATTTGATTGTGTGATGGCTAAAAGAGAGCCCAAGGGCGACATGAGTCGTGAGTTGATACAAAGTAGACTAACATGCAATTCACTGTGGGAGAATATGTGATATGAGAATCTGACCCCTCTAAGTTATAGTTGAGAAAGTTGAGTCCCCGATACATGGGTCCATTTGAGATGGATTGGTGGAGATGCTTATGTTTAGCCTTACCCCTTAGGATAATGTTATGTATGATGTGTTCTACGAGTCCGATCTAGTGCATTATGTGAGGTACCCAAGCCATGTGCTAAGCCATGTACCTATTTAGCTTTGAGAGAAGTTGAAATGTCCTGAGTCACCTATGAGGGTATGCGATACCAAGGTGAGATTGAGCTCAGATGTAAGAATATGAGATGATGAAGGTTCTTAGGACGCACCATGGAAAGGATAAAGCCACATGGGAGCCATAATGGACATGACAAAGTCTTATCCTGCTTGTTTATATGTTTGATGGAATTTTGAAGGCAAAATTCCTATAAGAGGGGGAGGATGTTAGAACCTCAATTTTGCATATGTTTTCATAATTGAAATGTAATGTTTTTATGAATATGGACTTAATTGAAAAGGTTGTATGCTTTGCTTCAAAGATGGGATTTCTTTGCAAATCTCCCTTTTGATAAGAATTTCGTGGTTCCTATTATTATATTAATCCAATAATGGATATAAAAGAGAAGAAAAGAAGAAAAGTCCAAATATTAGAAAAAGAAACAAGATAATGAATATTAAGAAAAGTTATGAGAAATACATGGAAATCTCTAGAATGTGGCATTAATGGCCACAATTGAATAAATTTCGTTTATATGTGATTTCTAATGGAAGAAATAGGAAAAGAGGAAAATGGAAATAAATGATAAAGAGAAATCCTTGAAAAGAAATCTTTTATTAAAGAAATAAGTAACATAATGAGAAATAATAGATGTGGATGCATCTAGAAGGATAATAAGCATCCTTAAAAAGGAATTTCAAAATCTTAGGATTTATTGGTATCGAAGGAGTCCCAAAGGATAAGAAGAAAGAGAAAATACAAATAATAAAAAATAAGAGGATAATGTGATACATAATTAATGAATTTTTGGTATTATCAAAAAGCGGTACTTTATACTATTAAGAAGTATAATTTCGTGGCCAATGGATTAAAACTCAATCATAGAGACGATGAAAGAGATAATTTTCGAATTCCCAATATCTAAGGTATATGGTTTAATAAGAAGATATTTAAGAGAGAGAAGATTTCTTCTTAATGAAGGAACATGGTTTCCATTTGGGAAAGGGACTTGGATCTTGTGGATGGGCAGCCTAGGGCTTTGCTACCCACTCCTATATAAAGGTAGAACTCTTGGCTCGATCCCAAGAGAGTTCCATGCATCTCTCTCTCTTCTCCTTCTTCTATTCATTCAAACCTTAGCCAAGATAGTAGATCAATTTCGAGGGCACCGAGGAGTTGTGTTGAAGTCTCGTCAGAGGCACGAAGCTTCCATGACGATCTGGGATGATCGTCCATCGCCTCCATGCCCACGGCCAACGAGCAAGACTTGTAGATGGTCGACGCCATGGCTGCAGCTCGCACGCTTGTCCAGCCCAAGCTAGCCATCTAGGTTGCGAGCTAGGTAGCGCCCCAAGTGTGGTGGAGGGTGGTAGAGCTAGGGCGGCAGTCCTCTGGCCCTAGGGAGAGGGGGTGCACCCGCGAATAGGCTGCAGTCAGCGGCAGTAGCCGGTGTCAGAGGTGGAAGATGACCTAATGGTCGTTGGACAGTTCTGCCACTCTGAGTACAGAAGAACGGGCCACTTAAGTGAGGGAAAAAATGTCTTTTGGTTATGTTCTGGGCCGGCCACGTGTTGCATGGAAAAAGATGATGTGGCAGCCTACCATTGGTCCAAGTAAGTATTTCTTACAAAAATCATATCTAAATATTAGTAGATCAGATTGATACATGTAATATATAAAATTTGCTCAAAAAAATTTTGAGGAATCCATTAAAAATAGATTTAGATCTTAATTCTGCTCGCAATTCAAAAAGTACGTAAAGATGCTAGCTTTAATGGTGTTATTCATTCGAAACCCTAATCAGTAATGATTAATGAATGAGGAAGGGTTATTTGAATGTTTAAAGTAGATATTAACCTGTGGATTACAAAAGGACACATTAGATCAAAAAGGATGAACTTGACATGTAATTGGATTAATTTAGGGTTCTGTGTGCATAAATAGGCTTTAATGGGCCTTAAAACCCTAATTAAGATTCTTAATGGCTTTAATTGTTCAAATTCATGTATGAAGCTAAGATATGATAGGGCCAAGCTATTTTGAGTATAAAAGTTCCTAATTGTGGATAAATACCCTTAATTTGGTAATTAGGGTTTTCTAATGGATAAATGTGAATAGTAATAAATGGAGTCCATATATTAATTAGATTATAATGAAATATGAGTTGTCAATTTGGAAGGAATCTAAGATGATAATTGGGACTAATGATATTGAAATAACTTAAAAGGATAAAAGCGGTAATTTTAGTGTAAATGGAAATAATAGAGTTAATTGACTTTTAAGTAGGCTTATGATTTTGAAATTAGGGTTTGTGAACTAAAAGAGTATCAAAAATAATAAAGGTATTATGGAGGCTAAAACCCTAATAAAACCCTAAAGTGATCTAGAAATCCTTAGGTAGAATCTAAGTTGATCTTGAGAATGTTTTGGATAAAACAATGACACTTGGATGTTATGCAATAATTTCAGGATATTGTCGATTGCTTCTTGATTATTCTTGAATATTATTGGTTGGACATCAAGTTGCTCTAGATCAGGTATGTGGTTATTTATGGTTAACCACTTTAGTTTCCCAAAGGTTTTCCGGATGATAGATCGCATTGAATGCAACCTATCAGTTTGAATGTTTATACATCTAAATTATAAAGACACTATGATTATCACAATGATGATATAGTGTGTATTCTCACACCTACATGCCACCCTAATGTAAGATGCAATGAGGTCAAGCCCAAGAGGGAAGACCCATGGGAACCATGAGAGGTGACCACAGGTACCAAGCTCAAGATAGAGAAGGTGGCCTTATGATATTGCATGACAAATGGGCACCATGAGAGGTGACCCCAGGCACCAAGCTCAGGATGGAGAAGGTGGCCTTAAGTCAATGGCAAAAGAGAAACTCTAAGGAGCGTATTCCAGGATTAGGGAAAAAGCGGTGGAGAATGTCACATTAAAAGCATAAATTGGGTTGTTAATTAACTTGATTGTGATATTTAGATTATTAGACATATATGTGAAATTTTGGTTGTCCCCACATATCGGCATATTCATTTATGCTGACTGACATTTTGTTTGTCAACGTTTTAGGTACAATATTGAAAAGGACAAACAGAAAAGTGGCATATCATGAAAATAAGAATTAAAGTGCAAGGAGGATTAGTTAGAATAGATTGTAGCTATGGATAGAAGTTAGATATCCAAAGTTTTTACAAGGTATGGAAAGTTTTATTTTATTCCAGCTTTCGATATAGATTGGTAGAATTTTATAATTATTATTGATTATTTGTCGAACCTTTGATCATGTTTATTGGGATAATGGCTCTGACCTCTTGATCTCCCTTAATTGGGGGTTATCGGGAGGTGGGGTCGTTACATTGGATATTAGAGCATTGGGTCCTCATTTAATCCTTAGTAATTATTAAATTTTACAAACTCTGTAAAACCCGAGGGAGTTATTAGAGGATTTTCCGAAAGACAAAGGTGTCTAGAAAAGGATCACGTCTGGGGGCTGGAAATATTTTTCTCCGCACCGCTAGTCGGAATATGAGGACTCCCGGATCTATGTGACTACTTGGCCACTGTCTTAGGATCTAACTCAAAATAAGACACCTTTAGGTCTCTCTCATCTATTTTTGACCATTCTCAACCCTAATTCTGTTAAGATTCTAAGGTTTAGGGTTTTTCTCTCTCTTCCTCACCCTCTTGAGGTTAGAGTATGTATGATAAGGTTAAGGAATCCTCCACTAAATTGATGAAAAGCATGTAAATGAGATTTCATGGACATAAGCTTAATAGTTTAAGTGTAAACTAAAGAATAGTTGCATTCTTAGGTCATATGACATGTCTTGTCATGCCCTTAGAAGAGACATGGGGCTAGACCTTCTTATCAGGAGGACGAGTAGAGAGTTAGTCTTGGAGGCAAAGATCTCCATGAAAGGTAGAGAGATATCATATCCTCTAAGGATGATGCTAACCCTAACCCTATGTGGTGGTTAGATAGGGAGGGATGGCATGATGAGTTAGATGTCATGGTAGACCGTTTGTGTGGGGGTTGACATGCTTTTAGTGGGGATACCCATGATAGTGTGAGCCAGGTGAGGTTGGTTGACTTAGTACCTTTGGCGACCCAACCTTGGGAAGGGTCGTGCATGTTAGGGTGAAAGATAACCCCTTCCTGGATGAGGTTAGTGATGACTATATAGAAACCCTATGAGCTTTTATGAACATGGAAAAGTTGCACCCAAAGTACGTTAGTAGTGGTGACAGTAGGCTAAAACCCTGGCCAGGAGAGTATGTAGATAAGCATGAAGAGTTATGGATAATCTTAAGAAAACATAGGTTTCACCCATGTAGGTGTACACTTGTGAGTTTAATCCACCTTAGAGAAGATAGGATCTATAGTAGTAAGGTTGTTGTAGGGTTAACATCTAGAGAGAGAGAGAGAGCAGAGCCCAAGCTAGAAGGTTGAAAGTTTAGACTTTGGGTTAGGAAGAACCCTGAGGAGTTGAGGTTGATGTGGCCTAAGTGAATGGTTGTGGTTGCCTCGTGCATGATCCCTGGAGGCTTATGGTATCTTGGTTGCCTTTAGAGGAACCAAACCCTAGAGAAAGGATGAGGCTGCAGGTACCTATGTGCCTATGGTATAGGTGTTTACCCTCTAGGGATAGGAAGAAGAGTTCCTTAGACCCTAAAGAGGTTTAGTAACAAGTTGTGAGGCCTTATACCTAGTTGGTTGTCCTTTAGGAGGACTCAAATATGAGGTGTTTCTTGAGTAGAAGGATTATAGAACGTGCATGTTATACCTCATACATGTTTGGTTCGTGGTTTGAATGTTGATCACGCAGTTGGACAACTTTGCAGAAAGGTGATCCTAGGATCCCTAGACCTAAAAGAGGGGAATTAGTAGTGTTTAGTGTACCTAATCCTCATGATGAGATTTGAGTTTCCATAGATCTGAGCATGGCACTCCTTATGTTTAGAGGAATGGGAAAGCCCTTGGATTAAGGTGTATGTTGGATGAACCTCTCACATATAGGTTGGTGACATATAGTGGTCCAATATAAAGGAATAGAAACAAATAGGACTTATCATGGACACCTAGCTTGGTTTATTAGGTGGTCTACTTGCTAGCTACGTGCCTTAGTATCTTGCTAGGGTCAAACATGCTCATGTGGATGTAAACCCTAGACATAAGGAAGTTTTTGGCCTTTGCTACTATCGAGAAATATTTTCCTCCCATCTTGGGAGAGGTACCCTTCTATAGGGTATGGATAAACTTTTGTTGGGTTGAGGTAACCTAAAGAGGTCTCATAGGATCTTGAGAACCTAAGTGGAGAGAACATAGTATGAGAATGAACCTATAGACCCATAGATAACCATCACTAAGTGCATGTGGATGTGTTACCATGGAGGTAACCAGTATGGGGCCTAACTGAGGTAGGTAGGTCGCCGTGATCCCTATGAAAGGATGTAAGTCAGACCACAAATGCTTAGAGAGATGATGCAGACTTGGGTAAGGTTTCAAGTTGGATATGTGCTATGTTTGGATCCTAAGTCTATCCTAGGGTCAGGTAGGGATAAGACCGATGGGAGTAGGAGTTGCCTAATTCCCTAGTTGCATGTGACCATAGGGTCGGGAGGTAAAATCTATCATTGTCTGAGGGCCATGGGTTAGAAGATTGATCACCTTCATGAACTCATGGGACCCAAATGGAAGATGAGGAAGGAACTCTCTCGATGCATAAGGGAAGAGGGATAACCCCAAAAGTGTCGGCACCCTATAGACCTAGAGCAGATGACCAAGGATGATATGATGACCCAAGTGGGTTCGAAACTAGTTTTTCATGGAAGTAACTTAATATCTAGATGTTCATGATGTAGAGACATGTGATGCACATTTCCAGTTAGATTTGAAGGTGTACTAGTGATGTGGGATGTACCATCTCTACTCTTGGAATGGGAAGAACTCTGTATTTGGATTGCAGCCAAATGCTTATTGTAACATCCCTGACCTGGGTTATAGACTAACCCTAGATGTTTTGCCTAAATATGTAATTAAATACTTGTGATTATCTTTTGGCATGTAATTAAGTTCCTGAGGAACATACACTTTCAATTTTTCCCCTTTTAAACAAAGTTGTAGTATTGTTTTGTAATGCAGGGACCTAGGTGAAAATTACCCAGTTAGAGGGGTTAACTTGCAAAATTACACAGGTTAAGATGTTCCTCTGATGATGACACATCATATGAGTGAATATGTTGAGGTATGATGGATTTCCCAAGCTTGGACATCAAGATGCAGCTTGTGGAACAATCCTTGTACTTAAAACCCTAAATTTTGGAGTAAAGTGCAATTTACCCAAAATGTGGGGTGAAACTTGTAAAATACCCCTACTAGAATATCGTTTATGACTCTTGACATCATTTAGAGTAGAAATGATGAAAGGGGCGCTTCAATTGAATAATCAGATAAGAAGAATGACCTTTGTAGTAGAATCACCTTGTATGAGTAAAGAGACCTTTTATATATGTACCTTAGTATGCATGTTGGATTTCTTTACCCTTAGCTCTTGAGTTTTGATGGGATTTGCTTAAATTTATGATAGATTGAACGTGACTTAGAAGTGAAGGAGGGACCTAGATGAGAAACCCATAAACTAGAGGTCCTTATGTTAAAAACTAACCCAAGCTATATAAGCTTCTTTCTTTGCAAACCAAGTAAACGTATTCCCTTCTCTTCTTTACTTCTCATCTTGCTCAACCGACTAAGACAGAGCTCTAGAGCTCAAGAAGACGACCAACTAGTTCTAATATGAGAAGAAACCATCTTCTAGCTTGGATTCATGGAGGAATTCCTTGTATAAGGTTGGTATTATGGTTATCTCACTTAGGTTTCTTGTTCTAGCCGACCTTCCCCAACCTTTTCTTGGAGAAACTTCTTTGGCCGACCTGTGGAGCTCAAGACGCCATTAAAGTCTTGAAGTTTGGAAGCTTGGAGCTCTAGGAACAACGTTTAAGGTGAGTTTTATAACTCTAAACTTCTTGCTTTATTATGCACATTTATGTTCTTGCAAACTAGTACTTAGTTCTTCTTCTTCCCCATTCTTCCTTACACTTTTGCAAGCAATCCGTGGAGTAACCGACCTGAACAGAGGATGAAGATTATGGGTGTGAATTCCTAGGCAACTTTCTCAAATGACCTTGGACCATTTGGTCTAAACGGTTTGCAAACTGTTTGAAATCAAACGGTCTCAAACCGTTTGATCTCATCCGGTCTTGCAAGACCGTTTAGATTCAAACGGTCTCCAAGACCGTTTGATAGGGTTGACCAAGGGAAGACCATTTAGAGGTATGTTGTAAACATGTTGAATTTAATATCTACAAAGAATCATAACCTAATTCCAAACAAATCACAAGTTGAAGGCACTTCAACCCCCTAAACCCTAATCGGGTTGAATTGTTGATTTCAAGGATAGATTTTGGTGAACTTTGGGTTGAGGGTCCCAAACGGTCTCAAGACCATTTGGGGGTTCACTCAAAAGGTCTCAAGACCGTTTGGTGACAACCCAAGACCGTTTGGAGGTCTAGGGTTAAGGAAATTTGACAGTTTGAGGGTCCAATCACAATAGGTTGATGAATTGAATAAAAGTGCTGATTTTAGACCTCATTAGGGTTCAATCCTTATCAAATTAACTTAGATTTTAATGAAACTTTGGGCAAACGGTCTCAATACCGTTTGGAGGGTGTCCAAACGATCTCAAGACCGTTTGGGCCCAATTGAATGTCAATTGATGGATTCAACCTCAATTAGATTCATGTTGATGAGCATTGATGGTTAACCGATTGCAAACCCTAATTGAGTTGGATTCAACCCTAATTAGCTTTCAATTGAGGATCAATTTGGTTTCCAATTGATTAAGGCTAACCCTAATTGACTCAATTTATAAGTGGTTAACAAAGTTATGGCCAATTGAAGGCTTCAACATAGATAACCATAATCGATTATAACCTTTGATGTACCTTTGAGATCCATGCGGTTTTGAGCCCATTTGGACCAAACGGTCTCAAGACCGTTTGAGGCCAAACGGTGCTCAAACGATCTCAAGGTTGTTTGGTCCAATCAATCTCAAGATCGTTTCATCTCATGCGGTTTCAAGGTCAATTCATTTCAAACGGTTTGGAGGTCAACACGCCCAAACGATCAACGCACCCATGCGGTCTTGGTGACCATGCGGTCTTGAAGGTCAAAGTGCCCAAACGGTCAACGCCCCCAAACAGTCTCAAGACCATTTGGAGGTTGAGGGGTGAAACCGTTTGGAGAATTTTAGGGCTGTTTTTGCTTAATTGTTTGAAGGTGTAATTGGTCCAATGATGATCTAATCTAAACCCTAATGGTACCCTAAGATATTAAGGGGCTAAGTAATTTATAGATTGAACCATGTGGTGATTGAAGGTATACATTACCAATGTGCCCTTGAAGGGTTCAAGTAGATGACACACTTAATCAACCAAAAACCCTAATGACATGATAGTGGTGACTTAGCTTATGTTAATTAATGAGGACTTGTCCTAACCTAATTTAGGGTGATGTAATCACCATATATTAGTAATAAGAGAGAAAATGTACAATTTATGGTTGAAACTCAAGTAAAATACCTTCAATGCATATGAATGTGCATGATTAGGGTATGATCCACCTATTTGAGATCATGTAAACCCTAATTATGGTAATTGATGAACCTTAACCTAATTTGAAGGCATCAATAATGATGTTTCTCATACATGATGATGCTATGAGCTCAATTCACTATAAAGTGAATAGTAAACCCTAATTCTAGGGTAATAACATGTAATGTGAATAGTAAACCCTAATTGGGGGTAATGTGACGAAATGTGCAATAAACCCTAATTCCAAGTTATGCTTTTAAGCATGAATCCTCGTGATTTAAGTATAAAAGAAGAAACCACTATTTCTAATCATAATGGAAGGGATTGGATAACCCTAATTGATGTAAATCAGGGAACCTAGCTCTTGTAAGAGTATGAAGGTACAACTCTTGAAATGAATTGTTTACTATTATTAGTTGAATTAACCATGCAGGTTCTTATATGAGGATGATCATATCCAGGTAAGGATTATGGTACTATATTCATTGAAAGCCTGTTATTAGCTTTATGAATAGTGACATATCATGTTGCCCAGTAAGTGGCATCACATGAGATGATAGGTTGTAAGAGCCAAGTGTATCATCAAGGTCATACTAATTAGATGACTTGTGATGAAATGATTAAGAAATGACAATTGATGTGAGTTAGACTTGTTACATTTAGTATTCTACTTTCATAGATGCTATGCTAATGATTAATGTTTGAGAACATGAATGATGTTAAAAAAATATTGAAATGTAGCTAACTAATCAAGTATAATCATACCATGTAGAGCCTTGATCATAGATCCATCATTGTCAGAAGTTAAATGATGGTGAAACAGGTGTTCCTAAGGGAACTCCTGGATCACATACTTTTGAGTATGTGGGGGAATATGGATGTGTATATCCTTACATCCTAGTGTAGGAATTGATGTAGATGTATCTTAATCTATCAACCCTTCACTATATGTTTATATCGGGGTGATGTAACACTATTCTCCCAAGAAAATCCTTTATACTGTATTGATGAGAGATAAACAAGAAATCTTTTGATGGCGAAGAGAGTACAGAATGCCACTATGACTCTAATAGTGAAGTACCAGAATACCCTGGTGAGCTATAGTAGAAGAGACTGTAGACGTCCTGCATGTTTTCCTCACTCTGACTGAGGAAGATGAGGTCATAAGAATTCGACTCTTTTGATGACCTAGGTATGATACCGATGCGACTTAATAGTGATCAATTAGAGTATGAGCGGTATACCTCATCTCCGCAGGGCATAATAATGTTTGTAAAACCTAATCAATCGCGTAGTATATCTGCTTAGGTTGATCTACGAGATACAATGATTGATGATTACACTACTTAGTACGTATGTTCTTCATATCCTTAAATGATGTTGTTCCACTTAGTGTCAATCTGCTGTTGATTACCTTAAAAGCTTTTATTGCTCATGTTGTTCTTTGATTGCTATAATAAGGCTTCTGGAGGAGAGTTATAACTCTCGCTGGGACAATTATTTAAAATTGTCTCACTCCATAGATTCCAACTTTTTAGGTGGTCGTCGAGGACGAAGGAACCAGTCTGCAGGTGATCAGTATCAGCAGCAGCAGCACCAGGAGCAGCAGTGAATCTCAGGTGCAGATACTGACTGCTGAGTCATATAGTTAGTTAGTCCTATGGCGTCTCTGTACTCTTAGGTCCTTGGAGTTAGTTGGTCTGAGATTTTTTGTTTTGAATCTTGAGATTTTGTATCTGTTTGTGTATAATCACTCAAGAAGTGATCTAACAGAGATGTAAATTGTTTATCTTGTTTCTATAAAAGAAGTTTTATGATTTCAAGATCTTATCTCAAAAGGTTTTAATTTTTGGTGATTTTTGTATTCCGCTGCTAATCGAATGCTTCCACTGAGTTTATATCGTGGTTTATGGATCGGATCATCTCAATTTAGTGGTATCAGAGCTCTAGGTTCGCTGAGTCTACAGAGACATAGGACTTACAATGTCGAGTCTATCCTTAGTGTTTCTTTCCTATCTAATAGAATCTTCTGCTCCTCAGGAGAAGAAGATATATATAAGGATGTCTGAACCACATGAGGAGTACATAGCTGAGAGTAGCGTCGCTGCACCTCGGGAAGGTGCAAGGAACCCAGAAATAGAACATCCCGTACCTGAGCCACCCAGGGAGCCACCTCAGTTTGACCCAGCTGACATGGGTAACCCAGCTGTTCAAACCATGTTCGGGAAGTTTATGACTGCCATGACACATATCACTGACAGGATGCCCATGCCTGCACCTAGGGCACCTGTCTAGCCTGAAGGACAAGGTATCGGTAAGACGTTCGAGCGACTTCCTCGTGTCGGAGCTACCGAATACTTTGGGACAGCTGACCCCACAGATGCCGATCTGTGGTTAATCTAGTTGGAGAAAGCTTTCAGAATCTTGAACATCCCTAAAGCTGAGAAGGTTAGACATGTTGTCTATCTTCTCAAAGGAAGTGTTAGTCACTGGTGGACCATGGAAGAGCAGAAGAAGCCTGGAGTAGAGATCTCATGGGAAGACTTTCGTCAGGGATTTGTCAACAGATACTTTCCAAAGACATTCCTGGATAAGAAGATCTCTTAGTTTGAGAGATTGAGGCAAGGCATGATGAACATTAGTGAGTACGAAGCTAAGTTCATGGAGTTGCTGCAATTTTGTCCGCACATGGCTGCCACAAAAGAAGAAAGGATTAGAAGGTTCGAGAAGGGTTTGAATGCCGATTTGACTACTCCTGTGTCTGCTCTAGAAAATCGGGAGAGGTTCGCTACCTTTGTTGAGTCAGTCCGAAGGATAGAGAGATCTGTAGCCGAGAAGAGGAAAACCCATAAGAGATATCCGTAGTTCCATGGTTCTTCATCTAGAGACTTTAAGAAGCCTACATTCTCTGCACCTACACCTCCACCACCCAGATCTAGTGCTCAGACACAGTGGACACCGAGTAGAGGTAGAGGACGAAGCTTACCATTACAAGAGACTTGCAGTTCAGCATCAATGTCAGTCATAGGACCACCAAGACCACAACAACTGGAAAGAAGCTGCTACAACTATGGGAAAGTGGGACATCTAATGAAGGACTGCAGGTCTAGGCCTGTCAGTGTGACACAACCTCAGAGACAGAGTCAACAGGGGTCACAGATAAGATAGTTTCAAGGAATAGCTAGAGGACGTGGACAAGCGTCTCAAGCTGGATCGTCAGCACCAACTCAACCTCAGGCGACAGCGAGGTTCTATGCTATGAACCCACCTGATGCAGTGGTCAATCCACGGGTTGTGGCAGGTCAGATGGAATTGTTATATTTTGATATGTCTACATCCTGTGTTGTATCTGTTTTGATTGACCCAGGTGCTACGCACTCCTTTATCACTCGGAGAGTGATTCACAACTGCAATATGGCGATCAGTCATAGGGCAGATAGCTTGTTGCTTGAGACTCCATTAAGAGGGTCTGCTGTGTTGCAAGAGGTATGCTCTCCCTGCATCCTCTTCTTTTCTGATCATCGCATTCAAGTGGATCTTATACCACTTGAGATGCAAGGATTTGATATAATCCTTGGGATGGATACCTTGGAAAGGTACAGGGTTGTCTTGGATTGTGAATCCAAGCAGGCTGTGTTTGCTGATGAAAGCAACACACGAATCTTTCAAGGAGAGAGAAATATTCTACCCACCTGTCTTGTGTCAGCTATGGTTGCTGAAAAGCTGATGAGGCAAGGATGTCATGCATTCTTGGCCCATGTGGTAGATACTACCATGGAGAGTCCCAACCCTGCTGAAGTTCATGTAGTCAGGGAATTCAAAGACGTGTTTCCTGAAGAACTTCCAGGTATACCACCGCCTCGAGAAAATGATTTTGAAATCAATTTGGTCCCAGATACACAACCTATAGCTCAAACACCGTATAGGATGGCGCCTGCCGAGATGGCAGAACTCAAGAAACAACTTCAGGAGTTACTTGAGAAGGGTTTCATCCGACCGAGTACTTCACCCTGGGGTGCTCCAGTTTTGTTTGTTAAAAAGAAAGATGGGTCAATGCGGTTCTGCATTGATTATAGACAACTCAATAAAGTAACAATAAAGAACAAGTACCCTCTGTTGAGGATTGATGATCTTTTTGACCAGTTGTGTGGTGCAACCGTCTTCTCGAAGATAGACTTGAGGTCAGGATATCATCAACTTCGTATTAAGGATAGTGACATATCCAAGTCTGCCTTTAGGACAAGGTATGGTCACTATGAGTTCACAATTATGTCGTTCGGACTAACTAATGCACCAGCTGCATTTATGGAACTCATGAATAGAATCTTCCGACCTTTCCTCGATCAGTGTGTTGTTGTCTTCATAGATGACATTCTGATCTATAGTAGAGATGCTCAGCAGCATGAACAACATCTTCGCCAAGCTTTGACCTTGCTAAGGGAACATAAGCTATATGCTAAGTTTAGCAAGTGTGAGTTCTGGTTGCCGTAAGTATCTTTTCTTGGACACGTGGTATCTACCTCGGGTATTCGTGTTGACCCTAAAAAGGTAGAATCTGTTCTACAGTGGGAACAACCAAAGACACCGACGGAGATTCGTAGTTTATTAGGGTTAGCTGGCTACTACCGAAGGTTCATCAAGAACTTCAGTTCTATAGCCTTACCCTTGACGAAGTTAACCCGGAAAGATGTTCCTTTTTCCTGGAGTGATAAGTGCCAGCAATCTTTCCAACTATTAAAGGAAAGGTTGACAAGTGCACCTGTGCTTGTACTACCTGAGCAAGGTAAAGGATATGTAGTTTTCTAGGATGCCTCCAAGAATGGACTCGGATGCGTGTTGATGCAGGATAAGCAAGTGATTTCTTTTGCTTCCCGACAGCTTAAGAAACACGAGGAGAATTATCTGACACACGATCTGGAGTTATCTGTTGTGGTTCATGCCTTGAAGATCTGGAGACATTATCTCTATAGAGAGACATTCCAGATTTTCACAGACCACAAGAACCTTAAGTATATCTTCTCTCAGCATGAACTTAACATGAGACAACGTCCCAATGAAGGACCCGGGTTCAAACCTCACCGAAGGCACTTTGCGAACGACAATTCATGCTGATTAGGCGCGGGAAGGGGGTGACCGTACCACACCCTCTCATGCCTTGAGAGTTTACCATGTCGGCTTCGCCCGGGATGGGTTCTCTCGGTCATCAAAAAAACATGAGACAACGTCGCTGGATGGAGTTAATCAAGGACTACGATTGTACAATTGATTACCATCCAGGGAATGCCAATGTGGTTGCAGATGCCTTGAGTAGGAAATCAGCAACATCAACCATGGATAGAGCACTACTAAGTTCCTTAGTATGCTCTCGGAGAGATATGTTTATCTCTTTAAGGCAAGACAATGTGCAGTTGAAGGTGTCATTGTTAGCTGGATTGTTAGCTGAAATGCATATTAAACCTACCCTAAGAGAGCAGATAAAGGAGGCACAGCAAGTTGATGCTGCAGTTCAGTAGATTAGGTTTGAGTATGGTAATGAGAAGTGAGATGGTTTCCATGACTCAGATGATCAGGTGGCATGCTATCATGGGAGGATGATAGTACCGGATGTGGATAACTTGAGGAAGTTAGTCCTGGAAGAAGCTCATTCTTCGATGTATGCCATGCATCCAGGAAGCACAAAGATGTATCGAAACTTGAAAGATATGTATTGGTGGCCTGGGATGAAAAAGGATGTTGCTGAGTTTGTTCTGAGGTGTCCTGTGTGTCAGCAAGTTAAAGCTGAACACCATAAGCCTGTAGGGACAATGCAACCTTTACCCATACCACAGTGGAAGTGGGACCATGTGACCATGGACTTTGTTGTTGGCCTACCCAGGACAAGCAAAGGACATGATTCCATCTAGGTAATTGTTGATAGGTTGACAAAGACAGTGCATTTCTTACCTATCAAAACAACCTATTCTGCTGAAAGGTTATCACAGTTGTATGTTCAAGAGATAGTGTGATTGCACGGAGTTCCTGTCACTATAGTTTCTGACAGAGGTCCCCAGTTTACAAGTCATTTTTGGGAGCAGTTACACAGAGCCTTAGGCACCAAGTTAAGGTTTAGTACAACCTTTCATCCACAGACTGATGGACAGTCAGAAAGGACTATACAGACCTTGGAAGACTTGTTGAGAGCATGTGTCCTCCAGTTTACCGGGAGTTGGGATCTACACCTAAGCTTGATAGAGTTTTCCTATAACAATAGCTATCAACATAGCATTGATATGGCACCTTATGAAGCTTTGTATGGTAGATGTTATAGATCACCCTTATGTTGGTATGAGACTGGTGAACATCAGTTGTTAGGTCCTGATCTTGTGCAGCAGACCACAAAGAAGATTAAAGTAATACAACAACAGATTAAGACTGCATAGGATAGGCAGAAATCTTATGCCGACAGACGTCGTAGACCCTTAGAGTCCCAAGTTAGAGACAGAGTGTACCTCAAGGTCTCGCCTTGTAAAGGAGTCCTTCATTTTGGAAGGAAAGGGAAGTTAGCTCCTAAATTTATGGGGCCTTATCCAATCATTGAATGAGTTGGAAAGGTAGCCTATAGACTAGAGTTACCTCAAGAGTTGTAGAAGTTACACCCTGTGTTTCACATTTCTATGCTGAGGAAATGTCACCATGACACCGAGTCAGTTCTACAACCAATGGAAGTAGAATTGAATGAAGATATAACTTATGAGGAAGGACCAATGTCAATCCTTGATAACAGAATTAAAAAGCTAAAGAAGAAAGATATAAGCCTTGTTAAAGTCCTCTGGAATCACTGTGGTGTTGAAGAAGCCACTTGGGAACTAGAGGATGAGATGAGAAGGAAATACCCTACTCTTTTCTCTTAATATGTTTTATCGATTTCGGGGACGAAATCCTTGTAAGGGGTGGATAATTTGTAACATCCCTAACCTGGGTTATAGACTAACCCTAGATGTTTTGCCTAAATATGTAATGAAATACTTGTGATTATCTTTTGGCATGTAATTAAGTTCTTGAGAAACATACACTTTCAATTTTGCCCCTTTTAAACAAAGTTGTAGTATTGTTTTATAATGTAGGGACCTAGGTGCAAATTACCCAGTTAGAGGGGTTAACTTGCAAAATTACACATGTTAAGACGTTCCTCTAATGACGAGACATCATATGAGTGAATATGTTGAGGTATGATGGATTTCCCAAGCTTGGACATCAAGATGCAGCTTGTGGAACAATCCTTGTACTTAAAACCCTCAATTTTGGAGTAAAGTGCAATTTACCCAAAATGTGGGGTGCAACTTGTAAAATACCCCTACTACAATATCATTTATGACTCTTGACATCATTTAGAGTAGAAATGATGAAAGGGGCGCTTCAATTGAATAATCAGATAAGAAGAATGACCTTTGTAGTAGAATCACCTTATATGAGTAAAGAGACCTTTTATATATGTACCTTAGTTTGCATGTTGGCTTTCTTTACCCTTAGCTCTTGAGTTTTGATGGGATTTGCGTAAAGTTATGATAGATTGAACGTGCCTTAGAAGTGAAGGAGGGACCTAGATGTGAAACCCATAAACTAGAGGTCCTTATGTTAAAAACTAACCCAAGCTATATAAGCTTCTTTCTTTGCAAACCAAGTAAACGTATTCCCTTCTCATCTTCACTTCTCATCTTGCTCAACCGACTAAGACAGAGCTTTGGAGCTCAATAAGATGACCAACCTGTTCTAAGGTGAGAAGAGACCATCTTCTAGCTCGGATTCATGGAGGAATTCCTTATATAAGGTTGGTATTATGGTTATCTCACTTAGGTTTCTTGTTCTAGCCGACCTTCCCCAACCTTTTCTTGGAGAAAATACTTTGGCCGACCTGTGAAGCTCAAGACGCCATTAAAGGCTTGAAGCTTGGAAGCTTGGAGCTCTAGGAACAACGTTTAAGGTGGGTTTTATAACTCTAAACTTCTTGCTTTATTATGCACATTTATGTTCTTGCAAACTAGTACTTAGTTCTTCTTCTTCCCCATTCTTCCTTGCACTTTTGCAAGCAATCTGTGGAGTAACCGACCTGAACACAGGATGAAGATGATGGGCGTGAATTCCTAGGAAACTTTATCGAATGACCTTGGACCATTTGGTCTAAATGGTTTGCAAACCGTTTGAAATCAAATGGTCTCAAACCGTTTGATCTCATGCGGTCTTGCAAGACCGTTTAGATTCAAACGGTCTCCAATACCGTTTGATAGGGTTGACCAAGGGAAGACCATTAGAGGTCTATTGTAAACATGTTGAATTTAATATCTACAAAGAATCATAACCTAATTCCAAACCAATCACAAGTTGAAGGCACTTCAACCCCTAAACCCTAATCGGGTTGAATTGCTGATTTCAAGGATAGATTTTGGTGAACTTTGGGTTGAAGGGCCCAATCGGTCTCAAGACCGTTTGGGGGTTCACGCAAACGGTCTCAAGACCGTTTGTTGACAACCCAAGACCGTTTGGAGGTATAGGGTTAAGGAAATTTGATGGTTTGAGGGTCCAATCACAATAGGTTGATGAATTGAATAAAAGTGCTGATTTTAGACCTAATTAGGGTTCAACCCTTATCAAATTAACTTAGATTTTGATGAAACTTTGGGCAAACGGTCTCAATACCGTTTGGAGGGTGTCCAAACGATCTCAAGACCGTTTGGGCCCAATTGAATGTCAATTGATGGATTCAACCTCAATTAGATTCATGTTGATGAGCATTGATGGTTAACCGATTGCAAACCCTAATTGAGTTGGATTCAACCCTAATTAGCTTTCAATTGAGGGTCAATTTGGTGTCCAATTGATTAAGGCTAACCCTAATTGACTCAATTTATAAGTGGTTAACAAAGTTATGGCCAATTGAAGGCTTCAACATAGATAACCATAATCGATTATAACCTTTGATGTACCTTTGAGGTCCATGTGGTTGTGAGCTCATTTGGACCAAACGGTCTCAAGACCGTTTGGGCTCAAACGATCTCAAGGTCGTTTGGTCCAATCGATCTCAAGATCGTTTCATCTCATGCGGTTTCAAGGTCGATTCATTTCAAACGGTTTGGAGGTCAACACGCCCAAATGATCAACGCACCCATGTGGTCTTGGTGACCATGCGGTCTTGAAGGTCAAAGTGCCCAATGGTCAATGCCCCCAAATGGTCTCAAGACCGTTTGGAGGTTGAGTGGTGAAACCGTTTGGAGACTTTTAGGGCTGTTTTTTCTTAATCGTTTGAAGGTGTAATTGGTCCAATGATGATCTAATCTAAACCCTAATGGTACCCTAAGATATTAAGGGGCTAAGTGATTAATAGATTGAACCATGTGGTGATTGAAGGTGTACATACCAATGTGCCCTCGAATGGTTCAAGTAGATGACACACTTAATCAACCAAAAACCCTAATGACATGATAGTGGTGACTTAGCTTATGTTAATCAATGAGGACTTGTCCTAACCTAATTTAGGGTGATGTAATCACCATCTCTTAGTAATAAGAGAGAAAAGGTACCATTATGGTTGAAACTCAAGTAAAATACCTTCAATGCATATGAATGTGCATGATTAGGGTATCATCCACCTATGTGAGATCATGTAAACCCTAATTATGATAATTGATGAGCCTTAACCTAATTTCAAGGCATCAATAATGATGTTTCTCATACATGATGATGCTATGAGCTCAATTCACTATAAAGTGAATAGTAAACCCTAATTCTAGGGTAATAACATGTAATGTGAATAGTAAACCCTAATTGGGGGTAATGTGACGAAATGTGCAATAAACCCTAATTCCAAGTTATGCTTTTAAGCATGAATCCTCATGATTTAAGTATAAAAGAAGAAACCACTATTTCTAATCATAATGGAAGGGATTGGATAACCCTAATTGATGTAAATCAGGGAACCTAGCTCTTGTAAGAGTATGAAGGTACAACTCTTGAAATGAATTGTTTACTATTATTAGTTGAATTAACCATGCAGGTTCTTATATGAGGATGATCATATCCAGGTAAGGATTATGGTACTATATTCATTGAAAGCCTGTTATTAGCTTTATGAATAGTGACATATCTTGTTGCCCAGTAAGTGGCATCACATGAGATGATAGGCTGTAAGAGCCAAGTGTATCATCAAGGTCATACTAATTAGATGACTTGTGATGAAATGATTAATAAATGACAATTGATGTGAGTTAGAATTGTTACATTTAGTATTCTACTTTCATAGCTGCTATGCTAATGATTAATGTTTGAGAACATGAATGATGTGAAAAGAATACTAAAATGTACCTAACTAATCAAGTATAATCATACCATGTAGAGCCCTAATCATAGATCCATCATTGTCAGAAGTTAAATGATGGTGAAACAGGTGTTCCTAAGGGAACTCCTGGATCACATACTTTTGAGTATGTGGGGGAATATGGATGTGTATATCCTTACATCCTAGTGTAGGAATTGATGTAGATGTATCTTAATCTATCAACCCTTCACTATATGTTTATATCGGGGTGATGTAACACTATTCTCCCGAGGAAATCCTTTATACCGTATCGATGAGAGATAAACAAGAAATCTTTCGATGGAGAAGAGAGTATAGAATGCCACTATGACTCTAATAGTGAAGTACCATAATTACCCTGGTGAGCTATAGTAGCAGAGACACTAGATGTCCTGCATGTTTTTCCTCACTCTGACTGAGGAAGATGAGGTCATAAGAATTCGGCTCTTTTGATGCCTAGGTATGATACTGATGCGACTTAATAGTAATCGGTTGGAGTATGAGTGGTATACCTCATCTCCGCAGGGCATAATAATGTTTGTAAAACCTAATCAATCACGTAGTATATCTGCTTAGGTTGATCTATGAGATACAATGATTGATGATTACACTACTTAGTACGTATGTTCTTCATATCCTTAAATTTTGTTGTTCCACTTAGTGTCAATCTGCTGTTGATTACCTTAAAAGATTTTATTGCTCATGTTGTTCTTTGATTGCTATAATAAAGCTTCTGGCAGAGAGTTAGAACTCTCGCTGGGACAATTATTTAAAATTGTCTCACTCCGGAGATTCCAACTTTTTAGGTGGTCGTCGAGGATGAAGGAACCAGTCTGCAGGTGATCAGTATCAGCAGCAGCAGCACCAGGAGCAATAGTGAATCTCAGGTGGAGATACTGACTGCTGAGTCATATAGTTAGTTAGTCCTATGTCGTCTCTGTACTCTCAGGTCCTTGGAGTTAGTTGGTCTGAGACTTTTGGTTTTGAATCTTGAGATTTTGTATCTGGTTGTGTATAATCACTCAAGAAGTGATTTAATAGAGATGTAAACTGTTTATCTTGTTTCTATAAAAGAAGTTTTATGATTTCAAGATCTTATCTCAAAAAGTTTTAATTTTCTGTAATTTTTGTATTCCGATGCTAATTGAATGCTTTCGCTGAGTTTATATCGTGGTTTATGGATCGGATCGTCTCACTTATTTACTCTTGTTAAGGGAGTGAGAGATAGGACAGTACACATGCCATACACCAAGGATAAAGATGATGTAAGTGGAAATGTTGCTATGAGATATGATGATAGAGATGATAACATACCCTTATGGAGTGTACGATATGTGGATGGTTTACAAACATCAAGAGAACTAAGGTAGTCATCTTATAAGGACGTTCTTCTCATAAGTTCTTTGGAATTTATGAGTTATACAAGGTTGAGTTTGATAACCAAGAGGATGAGCTCTGAGTTTTCTTGAGGAAGATACACCTAAAGACTAGTATGAGATAATAAGTGGTATACCTGGAGGTGTATGTCTTCACTGTTATCTAGAACATAAATATGAAAGGTGGAAATGGATTCTCATATTAAGACGTAGTTTCCTAGTTTAGCTAGTGAAAAGGCTGGAAGAGGTGGTTAGGTGAACCCAAAGTTCGTGAGATATGTTTGGCTAACACTCCAATATAATGAGATCCGTTGATCAAGTTAGTGGTTTCTTGGTTAGCCAGCCTAGGGCTTGTTGTGATAGAAGGATGGTTGTAGAACCTCAGATGCACTTCTTTGGAAAATCAGGTGATGAAACCCCGACTAGAGTGTTTTAGGGTTTCTGAGGAATCAACCTTGATGGAATCATGACATACAGGAGATTATGATTCTAAGTTCACCATACATCGTGGTACTACTAAGATAATAAGTGGTACTTTGGATGCCTAAGAAGTGTACGGAGTTGCATGTGGCTTTTCGACATGCATGTCAGGAGGAGAAGGACAAACACCAATAACCCTTTGAGTTGATATAGAGGATAAAGAGTCCCCATGAGGTAATGGGGGTTGATCACTATAGATGTTGTGGTAAGTCTCCCATAGATCAAGGAAGGTCAAGATGTAATATGGGTTATGGTGGATCACCTTACCTAGATGATAGGTAAGAGAAAGAGAGAGTACTATTAAGGGATAGATCTGGTTGAACTACATGTAAGAGAGAGAGATGGTTCAACTAAACTAGGATGTGAGTTCAAAAGTTCTTGAGTATGACCTAAAGATTCACTTCCATGCGGTGGAAGTAGGTACATGAAGAACTCGATGCTAGTACAACTTATCACCCCTAACTGATGGTTAGTATGATCCAGACTAGAGGGTCTAATGAGAGTGTGTGTGCTCGTTCATGGTGATAAATGGAGACAGTTCTTGTCTTATGAAAGTTGTGATGTTAGCCACCATACCCAGTATCGGGATGTAAGAAGCTTTGTAAGGGAGGTTGTGTCGGTCACCGCTTCATTAAGATGATGTGGGTGAAGGGACCTTGAAAAGGTCAGAAAAAGACCACAGTTTGTGCAGACGAAGTTGCTTTGATCGTGTGAGGCTGAAAGAGAGCCCAGGGGTGACATGAGTCATGAGCTGATACAAAGCAGACTGACATGCAGTTCACTGTGGGAGAATATGTGATATGAGAATCCGACCCCTCTAAGATATAGTTGAGAAAGATGAGTCCCCAATACATGGGTCCATTTGAGATGGATTGGTGGAGATGCTTATGTTTTTTCCTACCCCTTAGGATAACATTATGTATGATGTGTTCCACGATTCCGATCTAGTGCACTATGTGAGGTACCCAAGCCATGTGCTAAGCCATGAACCTATTTAGCTTTGAGAGAAGCTAAAATGTCCTGAGTCACCTATGAGGGTACGAGATACCAAGGTGAGTGAGTGCTCAGATGTAAGAATATGAGATGATGAAGGTTCTTGGGAAGCACCATGGAAAGCTAAAATGTCTTTCTTGTTTGTATGTTTGATGGAATTTTGAGGGCAAAATTCTTATAAGAGGGGAAGAATGTTACAACCTCAATTTTGCATATGTATTCATAATTGAAATGTAATGTTTTTATGAATATGGACTTAATTGAAAAGGTTGTATGCTTTGCCTCAAAGAAGGGATTTCTTTGCAAATCTCCCTTTTGATAGGAATTTCGTGGTTCCTATTATTATATTAATCCAATAATGGATATAAAAGAAAAGAAAAGAAGAAAAGTCCAAATATTAGAAAAAGATACAAGATAATGAATATTAAGCAAAGTATTTATGACAAATACATTAAAATCTCTAGAATGTGGCATTAATGGCCACAATTGAATAAATTTTGTTTATATGTGATTTATAATGGAAGAAATATGAAAAGAGGAAAAAGGAAATAAAAGATAAAGAGAAATACTTGAAAAGAAATCTTTTAATAAAGAAATAAGTAAGATAATGGGAAATAATGGATGTGGATGCATCTAGAAGGATAATATGCATCCTTAAAAAGGAATTTTGAAATCTTAGGATTTCTTGGGATACAAGGAGTCCCAATGGATAAGAAGAAAGAGAAACTATAAATAATACAAAATATGAAGATAATGTGATACATAATTAATGAATTTTTGGTATTTTCAAAAAGAGGTACTTTCTACTATTAAGAAGTATAATTTCATGGCCAATGGATTAAAAGTCAAGCATAGAGATGATGAAAGAGATAATTTTGAAATTCCCAGTATCTAAGGTATATGGTTTAATAAGAAGATATTTAAGAGAGAGAAGACTACTTCTTAATGAAGGAACTTGGTTTTGTTTTGTGAAAGGGACTTGGATCTCATGGATGGGCAGCCTAGGTCTTTTCTACCCTCCCCTGTATAAAGGTAGAACTCTTGGCTCAAGCCTAAGAGAGTTCCATGCATCTCTCTCTCTTCTCCTTCTTCTATTTGTTCAAACCCTAGCCAAGAGAGTAGATCAATATCGAGGGCACTAAGGAGCTGTGTTGAAGTCTCGTCGGAGGCATTAAGCTTGCACGACGATCTGGGATGATCAGCCATCGCCTCCATGCCCACGACCATTGAGCAATGCTTGCAGAAGACTGGCGCCATGGTTGTAGGTTGCACGCATGTCCAACCCAAGCTAGCCATCTAGGATGCGAGTTGGGCAGCGCCCTAGGTGCAGCAGAGGGCGGCAGAGCTAGGGAGGCCGTTGGCGGTGGTCCTCCGCCCCTAGGGAGAGGGGGTGCACCTGCGAATAGGCTACAGTCGGCGGAAGCAGCGGGTGTCAGAGGTGGAAGATGACCTAATGGTCATTGCACTGTTCTGCCCCTCCACGTACTGAAGAACGGGCCACTTAAGTGAGGGCAAAAATGTCTTTTGGTTATGTTCTAGGCCGGCTATGTATTGCATGGGAAAAGATGATGTGGCAGCGTGCCATTGGTCCAAGTAAGTATTTCTTACCAAAATCATATTTAAATATTAGTAGATCGCATTGATACATGTAATATACGAAATTTTCTCAGAAAAATGTGAGGAATCCATCAAAAATAGATTTAGATCCCAATTCTGCTTGCAATTCAAAAAGTACGTAAAGATGCTAGCTTTAATGGTTTTATTCATGCAAAACCCTAATCAATAATGATTAATGAATGAGGAAGTGTTATTTGAATGTTTAAAGTTGATATTAACTTGTTGATTACAAAAGGACACATTAGATCTAAAAGGATGAACTTTACACGTAATTAGATTTATTTAGGGTTCCATGTGCATAAATAGGCTTTAATGGGCCTTGAAACCCTAATTAAGATTCTTAATGGCTTTAATTGTTCAAATTCATGTATGAAGCTAAGATATGATGCCCTTAATTTGTTAACTAGGGTTTTCTAATGGATAAATGTGAATAGTAATAAATGGAGTCCATATATGAATTAGATTCTATTGAAATATGAGCTGTCAATTTGGAAGGAATCTAAGATGATAATTGGGAATAACGATCTTGAAATAACTTAAAAGGATAAAAGTGGTAATTTTTGTGTAAAGGGAAATAATAGACTTAATTGACTTTTAAGTAGGCTTATGATGTTGAAATTAGAGTTTTTGAACTAAAAGAGTATTAAAATTAATAAAGGTATTATGGAGGCTAAAACTCTAATAAAACCCTAAAGTGGCCTAGAAATCCTTAGGTAGAATCTAAGTTGATCTTGAGATTGTTTTGGATAAAATAATGACACTTAGATGTTATGCATTAATTTTAGGATATTGTTGATTGCTTGTTTGATTATTCTTGAATATTACTGCTTGGACATCAAGTTGCTCTGGATCAGGTATGTGGTTATTTATGGTTAACTGCTTTAGTTTCTTGAAGGTTTTCCAGATGATTGATCGCATTGAATGCAACCTATTAGTTTGAATGTTTATACATGCAAATTATAAAGACACTATGATTATCACAATGATGATATAGTGTGTATTCTTGCACCTACATGCCACCCTGATGTAAGATGCAATGAGGTCAAGCCCAAGAGGGAAGACCCATGTGCACCAAGAGAGGTGACCCCAGACACCAAGCTCAGGATAGAGAAGGTGGCCTTATGAATTTGCATGACTAATGGGTACCATGAGAGGTGACCCCAGGCACCAAGCTCAGGATGGAGAAGGTGGCCTTAAGTCAATGGCAAAAGAGAAACCCTACGGAAGGTATTCCAGGGTTAGGGCAAAAGCGGTGGAGAATGTCACATTGATAGCGTAAATCGGCTTGTTAATTAACTTGATTGTGATATTTATATTTTTATCCATATATGTAAAATTTTGGATGTCCCCACATTTCGGCATATTCATTTATGTTGACCAACATTTTGTTTGTCGGGGTTTTAGGTACAATATTGAAAAGGACAAATAGTAAAGTGGCATATCATGAAAATAAGAATTAAAGTACAGGGAGGATTAGTTAGAATAGATTGAAGTTGTGGATAGAAGTTAGATATCCAAAGTTTTTACAAGGTATGCAAAGTTTTATTTTATTCCAAATATCAGTATAGTTTGGTAGAATTTTATAATTAATATTGATTATTTGTCGAACCTTTGATCCTGTTTATTAGGATAACGACTTTGACCTCTTGGTCTCCCTTAATTGGGGGTTAGCGGGAGGTGGGGTCATTACAACATCATTCAAACCAAACCAAAATACCACAAGAAAAAACCTAAAACTATTGGATGAGAGGAGGTAAAATTAATGGTTGTAACCCAAGTAACTATCTTAAACAAACCACATCAGAACAACAATGAGTTGTGGCATTAGTTGAGTCACCATACCATCTACTCAAGTCATGTTTAATAACATAGAAAGCACCATAGATTGTTTGAACACATCCCACCATTGATTGACATTATGACAAGTACCATCGATTGTGTGACTCAAGACCTCCATCGGTTGTCAACAATAGGTGAGAAAACTAAGGAAAAACAAGACAAAACAATCATTTGATGAATGGAAGGGAAAACCATCAATTTAGACCATTCAAGGGTATTTAGACCATCGATTGTTGAGCACCAAAGGAACCAAAATAGAACCTAAAGTAGGGCCATAGGTTGACATGAAGAACACCAACAAGACAACACTAAAAAGTAGGACCATAGGTTGTTACACTAAAGCACACCATCGAGTGTTAGAAAAAGTAGAAATCAGCCATAAAAATTCTAAGTAAACCATCATTTGATGAGCAAGCAAAAACCATCGGTTGTCAAAAAAGAAACCATAAAGCTTCATCTACCATAAGAAGGTCGAGCACAAGGTAAAAAACACATCTGATAAGATAAACATCCAAGAAACTAGTACCTAAGCTCAAACCCTAGGAAAAGGTATGATCTTTCTACTTAGAACATGGTTTTTGAGCAAGATCTAGCACATGCAAGCTACAAGTAAGAAATAAACGTGGAGAAAGTTATCTAAATCGCCTCTAGGAAGAAGAAAAAGCTCCAAACTGCAAGGTAGCTTGAGAACAAGAGGAAAGAAACCCTAGCTTAGTTCTCCACATGTTCAAGCAAGTTTCTTCTCCAACAAAGAGAGCAATCATAGGTCAAGGAAGCAAGGAAGAAGGGTTCTTTTAGATATAGAGCAAGATCCACCATGGAACACCATGGACACGACCAAGAAGAAGGAAGAAGGTGTAGAGAAGTAAGGAGAATGAAGAGAAAGAGATCTAGCTTACTTTCTTAGGTAAAGAACCGGAAAGGAAAGCTCCACAAGCTCCAAAGGAGAGAAGATCCAAGCTTTAACAGCACATGCAAGAAGCTCAGCTACCTTCTTATACATTGGTCACCTTCTTCTCCACTAGAGAAAGGAGATGAAACACTAGACAGAAAGGAAGAGAAATATGTCCAAAAGGTTTGTTTGCACAGAAGGTAGGAGGGTTATATAGCTATGGGAGAGAGAGAAGAGAAGCTCTAGGAGTCGTAACATATTAGCCAAGTGTCGATGGACAACGGACATCACGTCCATGCAAGAAATAGCTACATCATTTTTGGAGTCTAATAGGACATAGGATATTGGCCCTCCCTTGGTGGCCATCGAGTTTCATCATGTGGAGACGATTAGATGTTGAACCCTAGGTTACTAGATAGAAAACCATCAGTTGGCCTCTCCTTCCAAGCAAACCATCGGATCCAAGGACCCCAAAAGAGATATCAATCAGCCTAGAGCCTATAGGAAACACAACTGGTTGTCCCACCTAATGATAACCATCAATTTTCATCAATCCAGGGGAACCATCAGTTGATGGCCTCTCAAGGTGCCTCATCTATAAGGACTAAACCCTAACTCAACCCTAGAAGGGTAACACCACCAAACCAAGGCACACCAAGGTTCCCCAAGCCAAAACAAACTAAAGAATGATATGAATACATATAAGGAACATAAAAAATGTGACTGAATTCAAAACCTCAGATAGGGGTAAATTGCATAAAAGCCCAAAATGTGCACAAAATTACATAACTTACTCAAATAGTGTCCAAACTAGACTAAACTTGAAACTTAAGTTTTCCACATGATATGAAAGCACATCAGAAGGTTATATTAAGAGTTTAAGCACTTAATTAAGGTAAGAAAGCATATTCAACCATTATGCAAGGTTTGGGGTATGACATTCTCTTCATGCCATTGTATATTTATGTGATTAGCAAGGTCCTATTGTGACTTCCTCCAATGGGTATCTCATCTTCATAAAATGAGATCATGTGTGGGGTTGTGATTAATTCCATAGTGGCTGCAAGAGTTTCTGGCCTCACATCTTTGGAGATGTAGACCCCTTATAGAGTCTTCATGACTACTTCATTTTGTACTAGGGAACTTTACATAACTTTATCTAATGACACTTTCCCCCTCAGGTTCATCTTGGAACTAGATTATATCTAAGACTTCTAGATTGGTTTCCTTATAGATCTTAGTCAATGGTGGTGACTTCTTGGTGTTGATAGGTAAAATGGAAACCTTACTTGTCTTCTACTCTATTATTCTTGAAGGGATTCGTGCATACATGGTTACCTTCTCCTTACGCTTCCATGGGGCAAAGGTAATTATGGTGGAATGGGGCACTAGTCCATCTCTTTCATTGTTGGTTTGGATATCAAAGTTTTTACCACTATCATGGGGTGAGGAGACATAATTTGTTAGCATTTTCCTAGTACTTGTGCCATAGGGACCCAACTTTTGGTACTTTGGGTTGTTGGTGAGATCCTGGTATGTAGATCAGTTGTACTTTCTTCTCCTAGCAAGCTCATGGTATGTTGACTGATTGTACTTTCTATCATGGCAAGCTTTTGGTATGATGACCAACTTTTTGGTGATTACTAGGATCATAGTCTCTTTTTCTTGGACTAAAGTGATGATTCGGGTATTCTGAGACCAGTTCTTGATTGCATGTTCTAGCAAAAGGATGAATCCATGGACTTAATCTTCAGGCGATGAGATGGAAACCATTTTTTTGGAAGATGAAGGCATTTCCTTTAATGGAAATGTCTAACCTCAACAAATTCTATCAAGTCCTACAATGCATGATTGCTTATAATGTATAAATTAGTCTTGTATGCTTTATTTTGATGGAAGTCACAAAATCCATTGGAATTGTAGCTCTTTGGTTGGTGTTTTGGTAGATTCCTTATAGTTCGGACCTTTAGCAGATGCTTGATGTCTAGTGCTATCGTACTGATGGAATCTCCCAAGGAAGTGAACTTCCTTTTTGTCTTGGAAGACTCTTACGATGATGTAGTTGTAGTTTCCAACTCTGCATGAGGTGTTAGGTTACATAATACTAGAGGAGTGTTCATTATCACTTTTTGAATATTCGGGTTAAAAGATGATGGTGCATAGTCATAGTAGTTTTTTGGCAGCAACAGATATTGTGGGGGCATATACAGAGGTTGATAGTTGGATGTCACAATTGAGCCTATTCTTGCTGGTATGTCAGGGAATGGGCTATCTGAGCTACCAAAATTTGAACTTGAAAAATGAGGGAAGTCAACTATTGTTGCTTACTGCTTCTAGAGGGGATGAGTGCTCCCACTATCTTCATATTAGAGGCTTTTTCCTTGATCCATCTAGGATTCTGATTGGTTGTCGTAGAGGTAGATTGTTGCTTAAAGTGAGGCCTATGTTATGGTAGACCCTTCTCTTGAAATTTTAATCTAGTCTCACTTTTGTTTGAGCTCTAGGAAGATATGATACCTTTGTAAGGATAAAAGAGTCATGAGAGATGGCATAGAGGCTTTGATCACCATGTCCAATGCCTCTTTATCTACGTGATTGAACTTAAGCTAGACATCTAGCTCCCTCCATTGTCTTATGAACTTAGAGAAGCCTTCATTTTCCTTCCATTGTAGCGCCTACATGTACTCTTTGGTTGCCAATTAAATTACCAGCCACCTTGGGCCAGGTGGGGATGGTTGTCATGTCATTCTTGTTGCAACATTCCAATGCAATACCTGTCAAGGTCCTAGCAAAGTAGAAGATTAACACTTTGTCATCATCTTTGACCTCCACCATGTCTGAGTTGTATGCCGTGTCATGGTCCATAGGGTCCCCTTTTTGGAGTACTCATGGAACTTTGTTGTGTTGAAGTTTTTAGGAAGCTTGGCATATGTAGTGACAAAAGTCATTGAATGTTTTCCCACTCTATTGCTTCCCCTACAATTGCTTGATTTTCTATAACATCTTGAGAAGTAGGGTCTTTGTAGTAGAAGGCTCTTGAGTAGCCTCTTTCTGGCGTGCAGCAACCACTGGTATCACTCGAATCATGATTGTTGTTGGCGTTTCCATATATATGGGTGGTGTGAATCCATATATTCCCCCTATATACATATTTTGCTACGATTGGGATGGTGGAAAAAGGGGGACGTGTCCTTGTCCATGAAGATGATGTGATAGAAACTTCACTACAATGCTAAATTTATCAGTCTCCTGACTATCTTCTTTTATGAGTAAGACTTCTCCTCCTTTTTCCCTTTGGTTTCTCCTTCAAGACTCAAGATGCATGTTAGTGCCTCCTTTTTCCCTGAGAAGGACATGAGGTCCCTCGATATACTGAGAAACATAGTTGGTGTGTTGTCATTCTCCATGGAGAGAATATAAGTCTCCTCAATAACTAGACATTGACATGTGCTATTGTTGCTATTTACGCGAACGAGTTTCAATCCTAAAAAGGATCGTTTACTCAACTTAACTAATCTTCACAAGTATACAGAGGTAGTCGTAATCGAGGTTGAACACAAGTATATTTGATAATTAATCAAATGCAACAATACTAAAGTTCAACAATCTAGATCGGTTTAAAAAGGATGGTGATGTTTATCTAATTACAAAAATTCAGAATTAAATAAGTAATGAAAAGATTACTAAAAAGGGTTTAGATTCATATGTTAATGGATCTTGGACATTAGAATTTCACCCACATATCATAGCACATCATAGTAACACGATATTTAAACATACTAAGAACTTGTTTTAAAGGAAAGGTATGTGTTGCACTTCACCTCCCGGTGTAAGAGCAATGATCACAACTCAAATCCACATTCTCATGCATAATTTTCATTTTAGATCACAACCTATTCCTCAACTCTATAATCTCCACTCTCATGATAGAAGAAGAGTTTCCAAGAAGAGCACCTTCATACATTCCTACCTGTCTTCTCAGATTTAGCCAGAAAGCAGAATGCATGCATATAAAGTGGCCAACAATACATGCAAGAGATGATAAAATCGGTACTCTCATGGTAGAAAAATAAGCAACATAGTAATTAGTAAGAAATTAACTTATTCCATACATGCTATGACATAGCAGATACTCTCCCATGCCCAACAAAAGGGGTTTACTTGTCCATAATCATGTTTTGCAAAATTGTTATAGAAATTTCAGAATCTAGCATGATCTAGAGGAAGAAAAGCAAGGAGATCCAAAGATGTAACCACAAGAAGGTAGAATTCCAGCTTGGTCACGAAATTCTACTCCTACAGCTACTTCAAAACGAACCAACTCCTCTCCTGAGAAGTTGTGTGAAGTGCAGAAGTTGTACTGCACCTTTGGAGAAGACAATGGAGAAGAAGAGAAGAAGATTTGGATTCCTTTGGCAAGAAACCACATCTTTTCTCCTCAAAATCACCCTCCTCTACTCTAGACTTACTCTAGGATGAGAGAACATTGAATTATGACCGTGATAATTGCTCCATAGAGTGGTTTCATCTTTTAAAATGAAAGGAGTCGTATTGGAAAAATTGTTAAAACTCATAGGTGCACGACATGTCTTTTATAAGACACGGCGTGTCTTATGCAATAACAGAAGCTTCGGTTGATTCTGGAAAGTTAAACGGTGTGTCTTTAATAAGACATGGTGTGTCTTTAATAAGACATGGTGTGTCTTTAATAAGACACAACGTGTGTTTACAAATCTAGAGTTTTGCATTCAATTTCAGGACTGAGACACTGCTTGTCTTTTTAAAGACACGGCGTGTCAATGGCTGTTCTAGACTATTGTGTATTCTGCTCATAACTTTCGGCGTGTAGGTCAGATTTATATATTGTAAAAAGTGGTATTTGCACAGTCTTGAACCCCAAAACATGTAGATACTTGAGGAGTGACCCAATAAGTGATAATATGATATATTTCTCATCATTTCATTGCCAAATGTAGTACCTACAATCCAAACCATGAGACAAGTAAGAATAACTAAATATATAGAATCTAGCATGAATGAGAGTGATAATTGAGTCAAAGCAACATGGATATGCAACCAAACATGATCCAAAAGATGATATGATTTGTGCACATCAAAACCCCCTAAGCTTAAACCATTACTTGTCCTCAAGAAAACAAAGCATAGAAACACAAATGAAGAATTGTCAAGTTCATGCATTGATCAAATGAAAAGAAAGATGTCTATAAGACCAAGCCAACAATGATCAACATGTTCATACTCATAGCCATAAATTCAACTTAAACACCCAAGAAAGAGAATATTAGTTCAGCAGGGGTGGTCACAATTAAATGAATCAACCAATTAAACAACATTTTGTAGAATTTGGATGACCAAGCCAAACAATTAGTGGATGTGCAACTCAAACTTTCAACTATTAAGGATACAAATGATGAAATATTAGTTAAAATTGACAATTTTTAGTTGTACTCTCCTTCTTTCCTAAAAATGATATGACAATTGATTATGGGTTCCGACGATCGGCTGCTAATGTAGGCTTATGCACACGTAGAATGTCAGTTGGGGTATTTTACCCTCTTTTAAGACATACCACCTAACCATTGTGGCCAGATCAGACTTACACTAGGCTAGCATGATATGTGGGTGGTTTAGCCATCTTTTATGGGGTATAAAGATGAGATAAGCCAAAAGAAATTTTAATTTTTTTACAAAACATAGGAGAGTAAACTAAATTGCAACATTAGCTAGATTTCATTCATTTATTTTGAAAGTTTTTCATTGAAAGAGTGGTTGAAAATGCACTAAGAGCTTGGCAAAGGCATCCTGTATTCCAAATGATGTTGTAAAATTGATTTACTCACAAAAATTGAAACCATTACATGTTGTAAGCAATCAAGGATGTGAAAGATGAATGTTTAGGCTAGAAGCATAAACTAGAGTTAAGCACATGTTGATGGCCAAAAGGTTTCATTTGATTAATGCATGTCTTTTACAATTTCTTCAAATGATATTTCTCATAAAAAGAGGATAATTAGTTAAGCATAGGAGTTCTATCCACATATAAATGATAAACCTCACATCATACTAGTTTGCCACTAGAAGAGCAGAATGGAAAATAACAACTAAGAAAAAGATGATAAAAGCGAAATAAAACTACACTACCAGCCAGTTGCTCACCCCCAAAGCTTGAAATTTGCAATGTCCTCACTTCATATAACAAACTCAAGAGGATTGAAACTGGATACCTGTCATGGTGAATGATGAAGATGGAGGTCCATTTCTTTGATTTGAGACTAGAAATTGTTGTGGTAAAGATTGATGCCTCCTTACAAATATGTCCTTGATATGGGGCAAGCAAAAGCACCTATGAGCTGTAGCAAAAATAGTCTTTTGTACGCCAATACTATTTGTCTTTTCATTCTCCTTTGAAGCATCATCAAAATATGAGTTGGGAAGAGTGTTCTCATTATAAATCAATGTGTCATCTAGAGTGTGAGGAGGAAAGACATGTGGCTTGCTTGAAGAATCAATATGTAGAGCATGTGTTGTAGCTTTCTCCCCTTTAGTTGCAACTTCATAATCATCATGGATATCAAAATAATCATACTTTGAAGGATATAACTCTATAACAACTCCATTCTTCAATGTCACCAGCCTAAAATATGTAGGATTTGTCTCCGGTGGACTAGGCAAGAAAGGTGGAAATGCTTCTTTGCTAGGAAGAGCTTTTTGGGCAATTTGTTTCTCTAAAATGTGTGCATGAGTGGCTATAGCCTCCACCTTAGAAGAGAGTTGGCCAATAGCATCCATAATAGATTGTCTTTGTTGATGGAACTCCTCATTTTGCTGCATTTGAGTTAAAATAAATGTTGCAATCATAGACTCTAAGTTGGAAGATACTTGTGGTTGTTGTGGCTAAATAAAATTCAGGTTGACATTGCTATAGAAGTCTAGTCGAGTGTAGCCCATTGGGGAACAAATAAAAGATGCATAACATGTAGAAGATGAGTGTCCAAGAAACCCACATGCATCACAAATATTGTTGGTTGTTTGAATTAGTTGTGTGCTTAGATTCTCAAACCTTTGTGACAAAGATTCTAGTCTTGCTGCAATCAAGTCTATAGCACCAACCGTGTGATCTTCCACTTTCATTTCAGAAGTAGTATGTGAAAAGGATGGGTGGTAGCTTGTATCCAGACTCTATTGGCAATGATTTGTTGCCATATCTTCAATAATAGCATAGGCTTCTCAAAAGATTTGTTCATTAGAGCTCCATTTGCAACTGCATCAATAAACATCCTTGTATTGTAGTACAAACCATTATAGAAAGATTGCAATAGAATCCAATTGCTTAGACCATGATATGGACAAAGATGTTGAAGATCTTTGAACCTCTCCCATGTATCATACAAGGTCTCTCCATCATTTTGAGAATAATTGATGAGTTGACTCCTCAGCCGTAAAGTATTGCTAGGTGGAAAATATCTTGCCAAAAAGACCTTTAGAAGCTCCTCCCAATTCTCGATTGAATTCTTTGGATAGTATAGAGCCATTCCTTGGCTCTATCTCTAAGAGAGAATGGAAAAAGGATTAGGCGTATCCCATCAGTAGGAACACCATATATCTTTATGGTGTTTAGCAACTGTAGAAATTCAGCAATGTGGAGGTTTGGATCCTCCATTGGTGTCCCTCCAAATGCATTCAGCTATAGCAATTGTATGATGGATGGGCTGATAGAAAACTCCTCTTCCTCAAATTCTGAAATATTAATAGGCCCACTCATGTGCATTGCAGTTGTACCAATGTAGTCCTTAAGAGGAAGGACATCCTCCTTGATTAGTTCTTCATGTGGATCCAGAGAATTAGGTGGATGTGGCGTACATGGTGGTGGTGTATGGGGTATGGATGAATGTGGTGAATATGAGGGTGTGGAAGAATGTGGTATGGGTGTTGGTGGTATATATGATGGCGGTGAATTAGGTGTGATTGATGGGGGTGTGCATGTAGGTGGCATGGGTGAATGTCGTTTAGATGATGGTGACATGGATGATGGTTGTGTGGGTTGTGATTCCTCCATACATGTTTGGGTTTGACTCCTTCTTTCTCCATGAGGGCTGCAAATGATGTGTTCATTTTTTGAATGTAGAGATATGCACAGTTCAAGGATCTTTTTACGAACACCCCATATGCTCCTACAAATAAACAAGGTGAGTGAGATACAAAAACAAACGTGGAAGATACAACAAATTATAATGATCATGATGAATTGTGATTTATAGATATGATGGTGGATATGAAGGTTGTGATCTAGTCTCATTTACTTATCAACAACTCTTACTCTAACAGGAATACTGATGCTCCCCGGCAATGGCACCAAAAACATGTTGGCAATCTACGCTAATGAGTTTCAATCCTAAAAAGGACTTTTTACTCAACTTAACCAATCTCTGCAAGTATACGGAGGTAGTCGTAGTCGAGGTCAAACACAAGGATCTTTAGTAATTAATCAAATGCAACAACACTAAATTTCAACAATCTAGATCGGTTTAAAATGGACGGTGATGTTTATCTAATTACAAAAATTTAGAATTAAACAAGCAATGAAAAGATTACTAAAAAGGGTTTAGATTCATATGTTAATGGATCTTGGACATTAGAATTTCACCCACATATCATAGCACATCATAGGAACACGAAATTTAAACATACTAAGAACTTGTTTTAAAGGAAATGTATGTGTTGCACTTCACCTCCCGATGTAAGAGCAGCGATCACAACTCAAATCCACATTCTCATGCATACTTTTCATTTTAAATTACAACATGTCCCTCAACTCTATAATATCCACTCTCATGGTAGAAGAAGAGTTGACAAGAAGAGCACCTCCATACATTCCTACCTATCTTCTCAGATTTAGCCAGAAAGCAGAACACATGCATATAAAGTGGCCAGTAATACATGCAAGAGATTCTAAAACCAATACTCTCATGGTAGAAAAACAAGCAACATAGTATTTAGTATGAAATTAACTTGTTCCATACATTCTATGACATGGGAGCTACTCTCCCATGCCCAAGAAAAGGGGTTTACTTGTCCATAATCATGTTTTGCAGAATTTTTATAGAAATTTTAGAATCTAGCATGATCTAGAGGAAGAAAAGCAAGGAGATCCAAAGATGTAACCACAAGAAGGTAGAATTCTGGCTTGTGGACAAAATTCTACTCCTCTAGCTACTTCAAGATGAACCAACTCCTCTCCCAACAAGCTGCCTGAAGTGGAGAAGCTCTACTGCACCTTTGGAGAAGACAATGGAGAAGAAGAGAAGAAGATTTGGGCTCCTTTGGCAAGAAACCACCTCTTTTCTCCTCAAATCACCCTCCTCTGCTCTAGACTTGCTCTGGGACGAGAGAACTTTGAATTATGACCATGATAAACACTCCATAGAGTGTTTTTGTCTTTTAAAATGAAAGGAGTTGTATTTAAAAAATTGCTAAAATTGACAGGTGCACGACGTGTCTTTTATAAGACACGACGTGTCTTATGTAATAACTGAAGCTTTTGTTGAGTTATGGAAGGTTACACGGTGTGTATTTAATAAGACACGACATGTGTTTGCAAATCTAGAGTTCTGCATTCAATTTCTAGACTGAGACATGCCGTGTCTTTTTAAAGACACAGCGTGTCTTTTTAAGACACTGTGTGTCAATGGCTGTTATGGGCTACTTTGTATTCTTCTCATAACTTTTAGCATGTAGGTCAGATTTACATGTCGTAAAAAGTGGTATTTGCACATTTTTAAACCCCAAAATATGTAGATACTTGAGGAGTGGTCCAATAAGTGATAATATGATATATTACTCATCATTTCATTCCAGAATGTAGTACCTACAATCCAAACCATGAGACAAGTAAGAATAGCTAAAAATATAGAATCTAGCACGAATGAGAGTGATAATTGAGTCAAAACAACATGGATATGCAACCAAACATGATCCAAAAGATGATATGATTTGTGCACATCATCTATCTATTTGAAAATTCAAATATATAGTCTCAAAATTTGATATTGAATCATGTTGACTTTGAAACCCTTTTTCCATTTGATACTTTCCTATATTGTTAAGTTTTGCATTTTGTCATGAAAATCCTTTGTAGATAGGTTCATACTTCTTCTTTCCAAAATAAATTTTGTTTCGGTCATTTTACTCACCTAGGCTTTCCTTCTTGGGGTCCATGTGTGGTTTTGTTCCCTCTAGGAATTCATGTATAGGTGATCAAAGAAAGAACTAGAATAGATGTTCAAGACTTTCCCCCTATTGAAGAGTAGATAGGACTTGTGCCTATTCTGTATTTTGTAATCCTATGTATAGCTTCCCCAAAACTAGTTTAAAACATGATGTAAAAAGATTTCTTTATATTTTTTGATGAAATTTGTAAATATTCAATCATAAAGATCAAGTCTTTACAACATGGTATTAGAGATAGAAAGATTCCACATACATGTATGTCTCAAAAAATTAGGGTTAATCAAGAGTACAAATGGAGTATCTAGTACTTAGAAAAGAGTTGACAAGAAACCCTTGTTGGTATGTATGCCCAGAGAGCCAATCATATAATGATTGTAATGGCATATCTTATAAATAATTTGATTAATAACAAAGGCAATCTTCCAACTTATTTTATTCTATTCAGTTATGAGATAATGATATTACATAATAAATGTCTAAAGAATGATACTACTGAATGGTGTATGTCTTCAGGTTTAGGACCTGGTTAGTGAGATCATACAAATGTTAAGTGTATATGCATTCTTGTTATCTCCCTAGTTGGTTGTTATTGTGGAAGGCTAATACGAATCAATAACACATAAGAATAGAGTGTGTGTTGGTTGATGATAGAATATCATTAAGTCATAACATGGGATATCAAACCAAACACATATATACTTGTTAAAGAATAGTGTATTAGATAGACCCACCTTAAAAGTGATGCCTGGAAACCATGATTGGAAGATACAAATCATCACTTATAGTGATGGTGGTGATTGTGGTTCTTAGACCAGAATTCACTACACTCATCACATGCCATTTGATGTACTTTGACCATCCACGGTGACCTTGTATAAGGGTTTCCATAAAGGTGGTGCTTGGGTTCATATGACATATGGGAATGACTGTGAGTGATGTAGATAGAATTTATCCCTCCTATAAAAGTATGATATCATGGCCACTTGATAAGTGCGACTGAGAAATGCATGGTCATGTTGGTGTGAGTCAATATGTGATGTTGAGTTACATATATCTGAGACAATCTTCACTAGTTCAATGAGCATGGATTGAACATTGAAGAGGATAATGATTCCATGCCTTGAGTTCAATCTGGATATCATTGACAAAGGAACTATACGATCACTGTAACACCAACCACAGATTGCAGGTTGAAGTTGTTCTCCAACTTTCCAATTACTTGGGTAGTAGTATGTCTTGCGAGATACCACTCATTGCTTGCGATGTCATAAATCAATTATGGACATTCAGTTCCAACGTAAGTTGGAACCTATAGGGCCACACACATTGGATACACCAGAATAGGAGTTCATGAATGAATGATGTTTAACTTGATTACTAAAGAGTTAGGTATTGAATTTTAGCAACAATGATTGAAAAGTGAGTGATAGGACTGTGAACCGATTGGTTCAAGTGTTGTACTGATTGATTCAAGTATCTGATCAATTTGAACCAAGATTGACAATCCGGACTTCAAATCGACATGTTCAAAAACTGAACCAATCATCTCAGATGCCTGAACCTGACTGGTTTAGGTTGTGAACCAATTGTTTGATTTATCAATGAGATTGGATAAAGGATTTATGGTGACATCATGTTGTACATCTAATGAATATTAATTGCCAATAAAATTACAATTGGGAAACATAGTGAAACGTATGGTTCAAGTATTGAACTTATCAGTTCACATGTGAACCTACTGGTTCAATAGTGAACTAACCAGTCTAATAGTAAACCAACTTCTCAATGTTCACAGGTTCCAAAATATTCATGAAATTCCATCCTTTCAACTCCCTCTCAGACTAGAACTCTTGACCTTAACCATCCTATAAATAGAGGGGTAGTCGAGGATTTCTAGAGACACAACCATAAGCTCTAACAATTGTTGTCTTCTCATAGTTGTTGTAACATGAGAACCCATGTAAGTTATACCCATGAAAGGGAGGAACAACAAGGGAGAGACAATTGGGAGAGCAAGTTGATGATAACATGTTGACTATAAGGGACAACTCCTTCTTATTTATTCAACGATAATGCAAGAGTTCCTAATGGTCCACGTGGACTACTACAGAGGTGAGGAGGTTATTTCCACCTACTAGGAGGACGAAGTCAACTTCAATCTATGGTGATCAATGAGGAGACCATTGTCGTAGCCGTCCAGGTGAAACTTGAA
Source organism: Alisma plantago-aquatica (assembly GCA_963693085.1). NCBI lineage: Eukaryota > Viridiplantae > Streptophyta > Magnoliopsida > Alismatales > Alismataceae > Alisma > Alisma plantago-aquatica. The sequence goes on from OY856409.1 coordinate 1,650,520,817, forward strand.
GAATGAAGCATACTACAACAAGGGATAGTTGTTGGACTTTCTACAGACCAAGCATATATCTTGCAACCCTCCTTCCCATTAGATAGTTATTGATGTGATCTACTGTTTAAAGAGGAATATGGCAGTAAAAGTTGGGTTTATGATGCCATATCTGATGCCATATTTACATATAATGGTATCAATGCCATGCCAATTTACTATGTTTTGGGATTTAATCTATATGGTCACATTTTTTATTTTATCATTTATTTATTGCATATGATGTGAATACTTAAAATGATTAATGTGCATATCTAATTAAATACCACACAGGATCCCAACTAATGTATATATATATATATACATACATACATATATATATATATACACACACACTAGTAAATGCATTTGCTTCACACATGACTAATGTAAGTAAATTTATAATTTAAACAAAATCCTATAAAGAAGTTCGTTACAGTACAAACTTTTTACATGGCTTCAAAATCAAGAATTAAACCCCAAAACATTCATGGGAAATTGTACTTGTAGAATTTAAGGAGTGATGTGATATGATATCATCATCTAACTTTGTGTGTTGGGTATTCTTGTTCCCCCAATGTATGTGTAACCCCTCCCCAGAAGAAAAACAACACAAACATATTCACAACACAAAATTGATAGGTGGTGCATTGCGAGGTCAGTCAATTAAAAAAATCTAGATGTGCAAGGCATCTCTATAAAGGAATCATCATTCTTCCTACATGAATGTTGGAAATTTCTTTGAACATGGTTTTCATCAATGATCGTAAGGAATTTCAAAATATTTTGTGCGTTATGAAGTATATGGAAACCTGACATGCAATAACTTATGAAAACCATGTGCCAACTAATTGTAACAAGAACATCACTATCATGCTAAATACATTGTTGATTTTTTTTTGTTGAATATGGTTCAATGTATTTTGCAAGATTTATGAGGTTTCTTAGAGGAATGTGTCAAACTACATTGGTTCATGATTAGACTATATTAGTGGTAGTTGTGTCCTTGCCTATCTTGGAACATTCTTCTTATAGAAAAAATGGAAATGAAATGACAACCAACTCATTAAGTATTTCTTATTGGAATACCATGGGCATTAAATTTACATATTCCATTGGTTGCCCTATAAGTTAATGTATATTTGGAATGAAGTGAAGTGATATGTTTCGTTCATTGATATGGATTTAATAAACAAGCCTTTTGGGCTAAGATATCTCATGTTGTTTGGGTTAACTTTCTACTTTTAAGTGTTTGGTCAAAATAGATATCATCTTTTCCACAATGAGATAGATATTATATCATTCCTTATAACATAGGCATCCATTCATCAATGTTACATGTACTTCAAAGTTTAAACATTCTTCACAAGAACATGGGGAAAAAATAGGATTAATATTAAATGCATTTTTTAATAAATAGTAAATATTTATGCTTATTCTAATAAATTTGAATCAACTAAATTCATGTGCCATAAATATATAACTTCATAGATAATAGAATACAATTAAAATGATCATGACATAAATATATGCTTCTTTGGGTAAATCTAATTTTTGTAATAGGATTAATATTTGATGGGTAATTATAATAATAAGATTAAATTTTGATTCAAATTTTCTTATGAGTGGTCAATTGTGTAGAGTCAATAGTCAAAATGTAGAATTAACTATTTCATCAATTTACACATTTAAAAGTCACAAGTAGTCACCCATATAGTAGATTGGATACTGTACGAATAAGTATCACATCAACATATAGATATACATATATACCACCATTTTTTCTTGAAATGAGACACATCCTCCTTTTTTTGTAGCATATAATAACATCTCTTCATCATGTATATTACTTAGCAATGATTTTGCAACACATGGAACATCACAAATAACCACCAGAAGATATAGAAAACAAATACCATTTGAGTAAGTAATAGTGAAAATTATGAAATTTTAATTGAATAAATAACAATATTATATTTATTTATTTAAAATGAAAATATTGTTTTTAAATTATTTAATAATGGATGATTTCAACAATGAAGATTTTGAATGGCATTGTGGTTGATATTTTCTATAAAGATTCTATGATCTCTATGTTGTTTTCTCCTATCCAATAATGATTAAAGACTTATAGAATGAAACATGCACTTAACAAATTTGTTAGACTTTAATATTATTATTAAAGAAGAAACTAAGGATGAAGAAAAAGAAACAATAAAGTTTAACCTAACAAATGATCAAGGTAATCTTTTATAGAAAAATTGTTTTCGAAAGGAAAATGTAGATGCACTACAATAATTCATTGAAAAAAACTTGACCCTTAAACTGGAAAAAATGAGGACATATCAAACAAGGAGGGCTCAACATCTTTGCTACGATATCAAAATAACACTGAAATGGGTCAAGATGCTCAACAAGGGCAATACACATGTGAAAATGATCAATTTGAAAAGTTTAATAAAACAACCTCATGGTCAATTGATTCCTTGATCATAATTAGATGAATATAGAGATATATGAACATGTAAAACCATATGCTTAAACCAGTGGTATCATTTTTAAAAAGCATATTTTTGTGCTACAATAATGTAAGGTGTGTACCGATAGGATGTCAAAATCAAAACCTTCTTTCATTATATCATTAGAATAGGGATGATAAATGTGACATGTATAGCTCCTACCATGTCATGTCTGATATAACCTAGCACAAACCTAATCAATACTTTTAACTAGGTGGGCTGGAACAAAAAATTGACCAACATTTTTGTTAGGGTGTAGTCAGGGCCTATATAAGCCTAGAACTAAAATGCAATACTCATTATATATACCTATATATAAAGATATTTTTTATGTATAATTTATATCCTTTATAAAATATGATTAAGTAAAAACTTTATAAAATATATTATAACTAAAATATATTTTATAGGTCATATGAAAAGAATAAAAGAATCTTTTTTAAGTATATTTATGTTATATTTTCCACTTAATATTCAACATGTTTATGACATTACACATCATTGGGTCTGTTCAGTAACACATTTTCAGTGAATGTCGTCCATGAATCGGTGCCATGTCACCACGTGAATGGGGTCCGATGTAAAAATTGGGATCCATGATCGCACGTTAGGAGATTTCCAAAACAATAGAAAATAGGTCAATCGTTACCTTGGTGTTTCAAGAGCACAATTATGAACTGCCCATGATTTTTTGTTGGTCTTCCGTCGCTGCCCAACTGATGGACCAGTGGTGTAGCCAGAAAACACTATGAGGAGGGACACCATTTCATTAGAATGCAGACTGAACAGTAAGGTAGGGCACATATAATACATTTAATGCTAGAATCTACTTCCTCAATACAAATTTGTACATACTTCTCAAAGTTTAGATAGGGCATATGCCTACCTAGGCCCATATGTGGCTACGCCACTATTGACGACAAACATGTTACCAGATGATACCATAATCTAACCTTATTGATGGTTTGTATACTACTTGGATTAGACGTGCTTAAGAAATATTGTTAATAAGACATTTATGGTCCATTCATAAACAAAATCTGGGTTTTCTAACTAATGATAAATTTTAGAAACCCAAAAGACCTTTTATTAGTTTGAAGTTATATCTCATTAATAAAGGGGATATGAGTGTGACTTTCAAATATATCTAATGTAGACAATATACTTTTCATCATTGTGGTTGAATTGTGTTAGCATATTGTTCATGTTAGGTTTTGACGACTGGCACATATATGCTATACACATTTCTAAGTACATACTTCTTATATATATAAGTAAAAATGTGTATATATATGCCCCCACAATATCTTCAAGTTATCTTGGTCGATACAAATCCAGCCTAAAATCGGGTATCTAGGCGTAAGACTCAGCCTGAAACATATATAACAATATGAATTTCATATGAGTCTATCAAATCCCGACATTTTCGATGCTCATTCTTAATTAGGCATGAACAATACAATGAGAAAACTTGTATATAAAAAATAGAATTGAGAAGTTGAAAGAATATGATCTACTCCTCTTTGTACAAACAAAATGTCACATATATAATAATAGGTTTCACCAATATTAGGTGGTTGGTCATGCTCTTCCAACCATAATGGATGAGCACCAAAAGATCTACTTGATCAAACTCTGGGCTACCAACAAACTTTGAGCAATATCCAAGTTCTAGTAATTTTTAAGGATGTTAAAGAAATTGAATAAAACCAAAGGTCTGGTCCTTAGCATCAATACAATATTTGAGGAAAAGTCAATTGTGATAAAGAATAATTCCATATGATTGAGATACCAGAGTTGGACTGGATACCATAATGTGTACAAGGAGAATAGGGAGACCACATTGGTGTTTTTAGCAGATGTGCACTGAGATGACCTCTCACCACCGTGTTAGGTTTCCTTGCATTCATATCAACAACAAGACTGCTACTATTCCTTGTGAGTTGTACAATAGTGATAATGTGTAGTAGTTCCACAGTAAAAAATTTAAGTTTCCAATTGTCTTAAAAAAGGTGAGGCTGACAAACAAGGAAGCCAAAGACTACTAACAAGGCATCTCGCTTCAACCACTTTAAATAAGAGCAGTATCCTATCTAAACATTGGCTACCATTGTTGACTTCTCTATAAGACTTTGATTTCCACACAATAACCATGTTTAGACATAAGAGGTTGCATCGCCAAGACCTAATGGGTGCAACATTTTGGTTGATTGACAAAAAACGTAGAAAAAAAGTTAGAAAAGAAGCATACAATTTTAGGAAGGAGTATGGGTGACAGGCTGCATCCATAAATGTAACCATGTCAAAGTGAAGTGGCGTTGCTAATGCTAAACGTGATGGCGAGAGGTCATCTCAGGTGGTATACCAACTGATGTCAAGAACCACAAAACATCCTATAATCAGGTGGTATACCAACCAAAGTTACTAATAAATGATGCTTCAACAAATTAAATCGTGCCTATCATGGACAATATTGTTCAAAATTTGCTAGCAGAATGATTCTAACATGATACTATGGCTGTGACTATATCTGATTTGGGTGATATTTGAAATTGTTGTGGTACCGATGCAGATGTAGTCATATGAAATCACGAGGGTTGAGTTTATGGTTATCTCCTGCTTGAGCCTCCTCTGAATGTGGTGGTCATGAACTCCCTCCATCGTTGGGCTACTCTCCAGGGCCATAACTATACATGATATGATCCAACACGCTCACACTGATGCTGGTCTAGATTGTAATGTTATTCTCAGTTGCATTCATAAACTTCATTCTCATCAGGCTCACGTTTATGCATGAAGGTATTGCAGATTAAACTCTACCTTGGTATATGCCTAATTTTAGGTTCGTGCCTTGTAGTAATCTTTCCCTCACGCTCCTGGAAAATGATGAAGATGATTTCAGTTAATTCAATCCTCCATAGAATGAGTGCCAGAAGATTTATTTCCCGGATGTGGATCTAGATATCGGTTAATTTGTGTACTTATTCATCTTGGGTACTAGATATCGGATGTGGATCTCACATATGGTTGAATATCCCAGATCTGAAAAGAAGTAAGCCTTTACAAAAAGACGAGGTTGAACTATGTGTTGTACATGGAGTAAGAGTTGTTTCCACTATAGTTGGAACCTATAATTTATCTCTTCCCACGGGGCTTGAAATAGAGTTAAAGAACTATTATTTTGTACCTACCATAAATAGATACATTATTTCTTTATATTGTATGGACAAGGATGGATATTAATTTTGTATAAAGAATGGTCAATGTTCCATTTCAAAAGATGACATCTTTTATGGCAGTGATCCAATGTCTTATGGTCTTTAATTACTGGATCTAAATACAAATGTTTATAATGTTAACACCAAAAGATTAAAGCTCAATAACTCAAAAAAAACATATCTTTGACATTGTCGTGTATGGCACATCAATGATAATTGCATCTCTAGACTCCATAAAGATGGTTATCTAATTTTTTTATTTTGAATCAATAGAGACATGTGATTCTTGTTTTTTGGGCAAGAATACAAAGAATCCCTTCACTGACAATAGTGATAGGGCTAGTGATCTATTAGGACTCATACATACTGATGTATGCAGCCCTTTTAAATTAAATGCTAGAGGTGTTTATCAATACTTCATTACCTTTATTGATGACTTTGATAGGTGTTATGTTTACTTAATGAAAAATAAGTCAGAATCTCTTGAAAAGTTCAAGTATTTTTTAATGAAGTATAGAATAACTTGGTAAAATTACTAAGGCACTTCATTTGGACCGAGGTGTAGAATACTTAAACTAAGAGTTTGAGGACCTTCTACAAGACTGTTCTATTGTATCACAATGGACTTCACCTAAAAACCACATTGCAATGGTGTATCATAAAGAAGGAATCCCACATTACTAGATATGATGCAATCTATGATGAGTTTTGTTGATCTTCTGACTTCCTTTTGGGGTCATCACTTGAAACCAATGCATTTACATTAAACGGTGTACCGTATAAATCAGTTTAAAAGAAACCATATGGGAAATGGCATCAGAAGTGTCCCAATGTGCCTTTTATGAATATTTGAGGTTGTGAAGCTTACGTGAGAATGAAATTTCCTAAAAAGCTTGGAACCATATCAGACTAATGCTATTTTTATGGATATCCTAGGGAAACCAAAGGATACTACTTTTATACTCCATCTGACAACAAAGTGTTTGTTTCTAGGGATATTGTATTCCTAGAATAAGAATTCATTTCAAAAAGGAATTAGTGGGAGAAAAGTAGAACTCTAAGATGTTAGAGACCAACAAGAAAGCATTGAACCTATATAGGTACAAGAGGAACATAGAGATTCACCAATTGTTGTGGAATCTTAACATCCTCATGTAACACAAGAACCTCACAGATCTAGTAGGACACACCTTGAGAAATATAGATTTGGTTATCTAGTGACTCAAGAAGGCAATAAGCCGGTCATTAATGATGAGGCAACTACCTACGTAGAAGATGATAAGGTACTAGAGTCTCAGAAATGGTTTGAGGACATGAGATATGATAGGGAATCCAAGTACCCCAACAAGGTATGGACCTTGGTGGATCCACCTGAAGGGGTAAAATCCATAGGGTGCAAGTGGTTCTTCAAGAAGAAGACTAGCATGGATGCTAATGTACAAACTTACAAAGGTTGATTCGTTGTAAAGGGTTTCAGACAAGTTCAAGGTGTTGACTATGATGAAAACTTTTCTCCAATTGCCATAGTTAAGCCCACCAGGATCATGCTTGCCATTACAACTTATCATGACTATGAGATTTGGCACATGGATGTTAAAACTGCATTCCTTTACAGGAATTTTCTTGAGAATGTGTACATGACACAGCCTAAGGGTTTTATAAATCAAAGGACGTAAATAAAGTTTGTAAGATACAATGATCAATCTATGGATTGAAGAAAGCATCATAGAGTTTGAATCTTTTATTTCATGAAATACTCAAAGAGTTTGGCTTTAGTCAAAATAAAGACAAACTATGTGTTTACAAGAAGGTTAGTGGGAGAGTGATTTCATTCCTCATATTGTATGTGTCTAGCATACTATTGATGAGGAATGACATTCCTACTTTATACATAGTAAAGACCTGGCTAGGAAATACATTCTCTATGAAGGACTTAAGTGAAGCATCCTACATCTTAGGAATCAAGGTCTGTAGCGATATATCTAGAAGGCTTATTGGGCTAAGTCAAAGCACATACATTGATAAAGTGTTGAAGAGGTTCAACATGGAGAACTAAAAGAGGGGAAAGTTGCACATGTCTCATGGTGTAACTATCTCTAGATCTCAATGTCCTAATTGTTTTGAGGAAAGGGATTGTTGAGTAAGATTCCATATGCGTCAGCAATTCAATCTATCATGTAAGCAATGTTATGTACTCATCCAAATGTCTTGTATGCCTTGAGCATGACGAGTAGATATCAGTCAGATCACAGTGAAGCTCACTGGACTATCGTGAAGAACATTGTTAAGTACTCAAGAAGAACTAAGGATCAATTCCTTGTCTATGGTGGTGAGTAAGAGCTAATGGTAAAGGGTGACACCGATGCAAGCTTCCAAACTGACAAAGATGACTATAGATCGTGGTCTAGATTTGTGTTTTGCATAAACAAAATAGATGTAAGCTAGAATAATTCCAAGCAAGAGATAATTATTGATTCTACAATAGAGGTCGAGTATAATGTTGCATCGAATCCAACAATGGAGGTTGTTTGGATCAAAAAGTTTATCTCAGAACTTGGGGTGGTTCCAAGCATCAGCAATACAATTGAGCTATATTGTGACAGCAATGGATCTATTCCACAAGCTAAGGAACCCATATTGTGTTAGTATTCTGAGTATATAAAAGGATGGTTCCATCACATATGAGAGACTGCAGAGGGACGAGATGTGAAGATTTGTAGGATACCAACCGAGAGTAATGTAGTTGACCCCTTGACAAAAGCACTTTCGTAGAAGAAGCATGAAGGTCATGTTAGATCACTTGGGATTAATTTCATGGGTGATTAGATCTAAGTGCAATTGGGAGCCTATTGATATGTATGCCCAAACAACCAATAATATGATGATAGTGATGGCATATCTTGTAAATGATTTGATTTATAATAAAGGCAATCTTCCAATCTATTCTCTTTTATTCAGTTATGAGATAATGATATTACATAATAAATGTCTAAACAATGATATTACTCAATGATGTACGTCTTCAGGTTGAGAACCTAAATTGTGAGATCATAAGGATGTTAAGGGTATATGCATTCTTTTTATGTCCCTAGTCAGTTGCTTTTGTGGATGGCTAATAGACATCAATAACACTCGAGACTAGAGTGGGTTGGTTGATAGAATCTCATTGAGTCGTGATATGTGATATCAAAACAAACACATAGATACTCATTAAAGAACAGTGTGAGAGTGATTAATGGAAACCATGATTAGTAGTCAGAATAATCTCTCATAGTGATGGTAGTGAGTGTGGTTCTTACCCCTAAAAATCACTACACCCATCACATGTCCTTTGATGTACTTTGACATCATCCACCATAACTTGAATAAGGGTTTCAATAAAGGTGGTGCTTAGATTCTATGACACATGGGGATGACTGTGAGTGATGTAGATGGAATTTGTCCCTCCTAAAGGAGTATGATATCATAGCCACTTGATAAGCGAGACTAACAAATGCATGGCCATGCTGGTGTGAGTCAATATGTGATATTGAGCTTACATTTATCTCAGACAGTCTGCTCTAGTTTAGGGAACATAGTTTGAACGTTAATTCCATGATTTGATTTCAACTATATTTTAGTGATAAAGGAACTATACGATTACTATAACACCAATCACATATTGTAGGTTGATGTTGTTCTCCAACTTTCCCATTACTTGGGTGGCAATGATTTCTTGTTATATACCACTCATTGCTTGTGATTTCATAAATCAATTATGGACATTCATTGCCAACATAACTTGGAGCAGGGTCACACACATAGGATACACATGGAATACGAGTTTATTCATGAATTATGTTTAACTTCATTAGTAAAGTTTTAGGTATTCAATTTAAACAACAACGGTTGAAAATTGACTTACATGACTGTGAACTGACCAGTTAAAGTGTTGGATAGATCAACTCAAGTGTCAGGTCAATTTGAACCAAGATTGGCAATCATGACTCTAAAATGACCAGTTCAACAACTGAACCGATCAACGCATATGCTTGTCCCATCCGGTTCAGGTTGTGAATCATCTATTTGGTTGATCAATGTGTTGGATCAAGGATTGATCCTGACTTTATGTTGTGCATTACTCAAATATTAATTGCCAATATAATTTCAATTGGGAAATATAGTGAAATTACCATTTCAAGTGTTGACCCAATCTGCTCACGTGTGAAATGACTGGTTCTATAGTGAACCAACCAGATCAATATTCATAGGTTCTAAAAAATCAAGAAATTCCATTCTTCAACTCCTACTTAGACTAGAACTCTTGAACCAAACCCTTTTATAAGTAGAGGGGTAGTTGAGACTTTCTAGAGATACAACAATAAGCTACGACAATTTTTGACTTCTCACAATTGTCGTAATGTGAGAACCCAAGCATGTTCTACCCATAAAAGGGAGTAACAACAAGGGAGAGACTATTAGGAGAGCAAGTCGACGCTAGCACGTTGACGAGAAGGGACAACTCCTTGTTTGTTCAACTAGAATGACAAGAGTTCATGATATTCTGTGTGGACTACTACAGAGGTGACAAGGTCATTTCCACCTACTAGGAGGATGAAGTCAATCTCTATCTGTGGTGATCAATCGGGAAGTTGATGCCAATGTCATTTGGGTGCAACTTGAAGAAAGAAAAACATTGTAGTAAGAGATAGTTGATGTACTTTCTCAAAGACTAGGTATATACCTTGCAACCCTCCTTCCCAATACACAGTTGTTGATGCAATCTACTATTCAAAGGGGAATATGATAGTAAAAAAAAATTTCTTCTGCCATATCTAATTTCACATTTCCCAACAACCCTAACATTGTTGGACCAAATATAAGGATATACCGAGACTACAAATAGAAAATACTAAAAGGCTAGGATGTAAGATATTTACTTTAATTTAAAAAATACTATATGGCTATATAAAATCTCACAATATCCAACATTCTATCAGAGATGTATTCAACCAAGCATTACCAAATTACTCCAAAACATCTTGTAGAAATATACTAGTATCATGAGGTTGACCTACAACATCCTCCTTAATAGAAACCATAATAGGCAACCATGTGTCATGTTTGCCTATCCATAGTGCCATACCACTACACTGACGACCTATCGAGTTAAATAGGTCCTTTTCAATACAACCAGACATTTGAGGAGGAGGTGGAGGTGGAGGTGGAGGTGGAGGACAAGCTGTAAGGGGTTTCTTAGGAGATACATCATGCACATATATAATCTTATATCAATGGTGTCATGTATATAAAGATACAAATACAATGTAAATTTACCATACATTCGTATAGATAACTCCAGCTTTGGGCCATGTGAACATGCCGTCTTCTGCATCACCTATTGTGTCATGCTCAGGGTGTGCGTATGGAAGTGGAGCTAGCTTCCAAGGGGTACGGACAAGGTTTAGCATCACACAAACCACATCGGTAGGCATAAATTACCATGAATCAGGTCACCTTCAAGTCTTGGGTAAGTCACACCCAAAAAAATGACGTATTCTAGTAATTTAAGACGACATTGTCTCAATCCCTACAAATTTGTATAGAGTGTTATATATAGTATACAAATCATTATGAAGGACTACTATGTCATAAAAATACTTATAGCGGATATGCTAGGTGGCGGCACGGGTCCACAGGATTACTCCCAACCAACTCTGTCAGGGGGTCCTCCTCGTATGAAGAGTAGGGTGGAGCATGTACAGTTAGGGTAGCTAATTGAAAACATAAATGTTGGCTCATTACTTCCTAACTTTTAGGAATTATCCCTTTTACCTCCTCTTCTAAGGTTCCCCCTTTGACAGATTTTCACTTATGATATGATGACCCAAAGAACGCTCTTATACCGACACAAACGCCGATATCTCTAACAGTCCCAGGATGCTCTGGTTTACCTAGAGCAACTATCAATTCATCCCTTGTGCCCTTAGGGATGAACTTGCCTTGTTTCCTTTTCTTGTAGAGCTCCCGCTAAACATCATCAATAGTAATTGGTAAGTAAAACATAATAATCATCAGTAGTAATTGCTCTGAGAGTTAAATTTACAATTTTTGCATCCACCTCAACAGTTGTGGGGTTTTGTATATCTCCAGATTTGTTTTTCCTCCTAGCTATCCATAGATCATGGAGAAGTAGAGGTTCAGTAGTAGTAGAGAACTCAGCAGTCTCATGAGTGGGTTGCTGAGAAGAAGACACATGTAATAGGTTTTGGAGAAGATGTGAATAGCTAGATGGACCCATTGTATGGTTGTGCACATTCTTTGCATGCCTTTATCGTTGATCATCACTTGGAGCCTAGTTTGTAACAATATTAAATGATAATTGGTAATTAAAACAAAACAATCAAGGTCAAGGTAAAATAATGAATTCATAAGAATGTATTCACAATGGGGAGTGAGGCTTAATACCTTTAATTCATCGATATTTTTCATAGAAACAAACACCCCCATGTCTTTGGGTCAACATAGCTCCATTGTTCAACGGCTGACTTCTTCCTCTTCTCAGCATCACATATGTATAGTCTAGTCAGAGTTGTCTAATAATTCCTCAGTACCCTCCCACAACATTGCATCACCTTTTTACAATGTAGATTTTCATCCTGATGATATATGCTTTACAAAAGTTCATATACTTGATGGAATACTCGTAAAAATAGAATTGTAAATAACTTTAAAAATAGAATTACAAATGATAATTTCTCACACATTGTTCTATCCATATGAAGTCTTTCTTGCTTTGATCAATTTTGTGCCAAGAGTCTACTGCTACACTACAATGGCTACAAGTAAGAACCCCTAGATATGCCACAAAAGAGTTGTGGTTCTTTCCAAAAGGATTCCATGCATGATCAAATTCAATGACCATCTTCGGTTTGTTACCACTTTGTTGTATCAACTTGTTCATCATGGTTATGCCCCTTATTTTTACATTTTAATGATGTTGGTCATCAAGCTGAGCAAGATTCTCAAGATGTACATCCTCAATCTAAAATTGACAAAAAACACATATAGTTCATAAAAATATATAACTTATAAATGTGATAAAACAATACAAAAATACAACAAGATAGACATATTGTAAAATGTGCATCTATGTAATAAAACAATACAAAACTTACACCAGTATCAAGATGCACATCTTGATGCTTCTCATCCTCATGGTAATTATTATCACGATCATCATACTCATGATCAGACGCCATCTGAAAAAATGTGATATAAAAATAGTCAAATAATGAAATATAAGATTACAAATGTGAATCTAACATTTAAAAACATAGAAGCATGCCTCTATTATTGAGATCTTTTATCAATTAAAATTCCTTCACTGTGATCTCCATGTACATATAAGTCAGTGTTAGTTTCAATATTTGGTGTTGGCAAGCCAACTGAGAATAAACTGCAGTCCTCATACTTATCATAGTACTCTTCTTCATCTACATGAACTTCAATGAAATGGCTTTTACCATGAAGAACAACTAACCATTTTTCATTTGCAGGATCATCAATATAAAATACTTGCTTTGTCTATGATGCCATTATGAATGGCTCACCCTTCTCACCAATCTTTTCAAATTTCACTAATGTGAAACCCAATTCATCCACTACAACTCCTTTGGTGTTATCAACCCAATTACACTTAAATACCATAATTTTTTAAATCTACGTCGTAAAACTCCCATATGTCTTCATTGACACTGTAATATGACATTTTAGCTTCACGTGGACTCTTATCCTTTGCACTAACAAAATAATGAAGATGCTTGAAAGGTGGCCCCACTATTTTGGACGTCACTCTTCTCATCTTGACGCTTTGTGTAATGATAGCCTATATATGTCAAACCCTTCATAAGACATAACATTCATTTTTGGTTTAAAGGTGAGGCATTTGATATTTTCAGTAACATTATTTGGTGTTTGAGATAGTTGATGTAAGACTTTACCTTCAAACCACCTAATAAATGACTTGTTATGATCTATAGCAAGACACATTGAATTGGCTCGAGGATACTGTTTCTTGATGACATTGGTATGTTTGGTGATATAAACACTCACTTCATTGATGTTGTACAAAATATATAACTGAGCTTGTTTGCATAGCTCACGACTGATTACTTTCACTCGTGCTCCTAAAGTCCCTTTGTGAGAATAGTCCTCAATATTCTTGTCATTTGTAAGAGCTTCATTATAACTCAGAAAGTCACTGCAAAAGTCCATAACCTCCCTGGCCACATAAATCTCAATAATGTTCTATTCAGACCGATAATGATTTTGAACATTACCATTAAAAACACTCATGTGTCGTTCAAAAGGATACATCCTGTGACGTCCCTGGATTTTGGCTTCTCCAAACCCTATTGGGAATGAGAGGTCATAATCTGAGAACATCATCCAATCATATCAGAGAGCGATGCGGAAGCATAATACGCATACATGAACATACAACCATAACATACTCAACATTCAACATGTACACTTATACAACATGAATTATTACACAATGATTTACAATTACATATTGAATGAAGATTTTGCAGTCTAAGAACATGTATGCTAAACTAGGATCTACACAATAGGTACAACCTGAACAACTTGCTCACATCATGTACTTTTTCCTCCCATGCTATCTCTGAACCTAAAACATACGTGAAACAACGAATCAACACACAAGGTGTTGTGCACATGGGCAGAAAGATACATATATTTATGACTTTCATAATTATTGAAAAAGATTTGCATAAGGAAAGAAAATCATAGGAAACACTTATTTATTAAGTGAAATATGCCAATTTAAGTCATTTTCCTAGATGAGTTGCATTATCAAGGTGGACTAGTACCAAAACATAAATATTGGGCCCATCCCCGTGTACCAAGTACTCTAGGGAAACTCCCCGTACACCGTGTGCTCTAGGGAGGTGTACTAGCCAACATTAATCCATTCCCTCGTAAGGGGGATAATGAACACCTTAAATAACTACAAAGCATCTACTTATCATTTATGTTTACAAGTGATAAAACATCGAGTACTATATAGTGCTACTACATCCAATATTTGCAAATAGAAGAGAGCATACATACATATCATGATTGCAAGCAAGAAAACCATAGTCATATACTTAAATAAAACCCACGTACCTGAGTTCAGAGATTCCTATATATCCATGATCATCTAAATAATCTGGTCAGCACCTGATCAAGACAAGACCATATACTATCATCAGGTTCTTATCATCTTACATCTCATCTTAACCCTAATCGTATCCATTTTAGGGTTTTCTTAACTCATTAGGATATTCTCATCATTACTTGCATTCTTGTCTTAAAATTATCTTAATGATGTCATTTTTCATATTATGGTTCATTATCTGAACATTAGGTGGCATATCCTTTTTGTGCACATATTAACCCTAGTTTATATACATTATTCAATTTAGGGTTACAACCCATGTATTAAGGGTCATCTTCATATAACATGAATTCTATACATATAACTGATCTCAGATTTATATATTATATTCCAGTTATAGATATGAGGGTTTTCTGTAAATCTCATCATTAATTGAGCATGTATGCATTAATTGCATTATCTTTAGTGTTATTAGCCCTAATTATCCATATTAATCAAATTATATACTTTCGTTTATCATCATGACCATATCTAACATCATATGCATTATAAATATTATTATAGAATTACTGACATTTTTCCATAATTTTATATCATCATTTAATATTTATTACTTATGAACTAAGCATTACATATCTTACATGATATCTCTATTATGAATTCTTCCAAAGCCTAATATTATGCTTTCATTGTGTTCTACTCATTTTTCTGAGAATTTTGGTATAATATATATATATATATATATATATATATATATATATATATATATTTCTGATAAGCATGCTAATTTCTATGAATTATGCAAGATCAGGGGAATTTATGGGAATTAATAACATTTTACCTTGTGTGGCGGTCCCACTGCCGAGGTGGCATTGCTGGATTGGGTCACCTTGGTCAGCCCACCTCCCCTAGTCACGCCCACCTCCTTAGGAGTCAGCATGGGTTTGGTCTGGTTCATTAAGTAACCCTAGCACTGACCTGGTCTAGCAAAGATTAGAGCCGCTCTACGAGAGTCCATGCCCCCCCCCTCGCGAGTCTGATCTCTCGCTTCGCTGGGGTTGCCATGCTTTGTTCTTGGTTCCGTAGCCGCCGATGAGAAGGAATCACACGAGTGGTGGCTCCCATGGTGTATAGAGGTCCCTCGAAGCTCCACGATTGCTTTGGTGACCGCAGATACCATAGCTAGGCGTGGATCAGCCCTTCTCTCCTTTCTCCCGTTCTACGCGAACCCAGCGCAGCGTTGCCTGCGTGCGTGGGTGTTCTTCCACCCAAGCCGCCGCCGGCATAGGGGAAGGTCTCCGGGTTGAGCTCGCTCTGTCGCAACCTCCTCTCTGTGAACGCCTCGGATCTAGGTCCCTACTGCTCCTCGGTGGTCTCCGTGACCACCCAAGGGTTGCCACCGCTGCTGGACTCCAGTGTGTCTACTGGTTTTTGGTGAGGCATGGCTTTCCCTAAGGATTCAGGACCAGAGACTCTAGTTCATGATCAAAGCTGCAGCTTCATCAAACTGCATCGCCAACGGCCGCCCCTGGTCTTTCCATAGCCGACTCATCGCGCAAGCCTCCAACTTTGGCGCCGCCCTGGCCACGAGCTCCGACAAGGAGTAGTGTGTGATCCAGACCTCCTTGCGAGACTTTGAGGGGTTCCACATGCTCCTGGGTGGTGGCCGCATCTCACCATCTTCCAATCACGTCTGCGAAGATCCTACTGCTTTAACACGACGGGGTCGACAGTCACTGTTGGGACACACCGACAGTGGTGTTGGAGAAGATCTTCCTTACGATGTTGCTCAGGTGTCGGATCTGTTAGTAAGGCATCTCACTATGCCAATAGGATTGCTGTAGATGCTCTTGGAAACTAGTGGTTAGACGAGAAGGAGGGTCCTTCATTCACCATTGATGATATTAGTCCCGGTTCAGCCATCACCTGAGGATGATTTCCTCCATTCAGAACCTTATGAGAAGACCTCCTACATCTATTTCACCCCTCTCCCTCCTCAACCTACAACCTCCCCTGGAGAAAACTAGGTAGCGAGTTGCTCGTTCTTCCTCATTCTCCTACTAAACAGACTATATCAGAATTTTTTAGGAAGGCCCCTTCCTCTCGGAGTTATTGGATCTCACCATCTGCAATCTCTGGAGATGAGGGGCAACGAGCATAGTTGTTCCTCCCGCAGGATTAGGATCTAGGAGACGAGGTCTCCATGGTCGGGTCAACAGCGGTCACGGCCTACATTGGTCATGCTTGCTAACCTGGGCCATGTGACATGTCACGGCCATCATTGATTCATAATAATCATAGTCTTAATGTACATATTGTTAAAACCTTGTCATATGAGCATCATTTCTTCATCCAAAAATTACTTATTGGTTTAGCATCACTTAGTCCACCATCATCTAGCAAAGGTTGATACCAAACTCTAACATTGATTCATATGTACATATTTCCTCAAAAGAAATTAGTTCACTACTCACTGGATCACTAAATGAATGATTGGTCTCATGAGAGCTTAATCAATTAGTAAGGGTATTAATTCACAATTGAATTCAATTAGGCATCATAGCCCTTTATCATATCTCAAAACACCTAATTTGGGTGAAGGAATCAATGATTGTATTACCAATTCCTCAATTTGGTATTTGTCCTCTACATAGAATGCTTGTCTCTCAATATTGTGTTAGTTTTTAAAACTCAAAAATCTAGGTTATCACATTCACCCCACCTTATTTGGAATTTCGTCCTCGAAATTCAACTAATCTCATTATTAAAGGCTATTTAGGAGTTCAACTTCATATACATCATCATTGCTTAGGGTCTAGAGATTCTTGGGTGTGTCCACCCCACCTTATATATGTGGAAACATCACTTAATGTCTTAGCCATAACATGACATTATGATGTTTGTATTACATCACCCCTAAGGATACGTGTTTTGTTCATACTTTTAAAGTTCAAGAGGAATTCGTTTATATACCATGACATTCAGATTGTTCAAATCTAACATCATTAACATCTTACAATGATTTCAACATTATAGGAGATTTATCTTCATCCTTGATATTAGAATTTCTTTTTCTACTTAATAAGGGCTTACTCAACATGTTTGACCATTACGGTTTCACCCTATGGTGTGATATTCGTACTCAACTTAGAAGAATATATTGAGAAGGATCAAAGTTATGAACTGTATTTCTAATCATATATCCTATGATCCAAAAAATATCTTTATATCAAGCTCATGAGTTCAACTTTTTATGTCTTGCATGTATTATGTGAAGGGAAAAAGAGAATATACTAAGTTTATCCCATGATCTCAGGATCATATCTTTCATGTTTCATACGAAGGGGAAGAGAATAATTTAAAGTCAAACTTATCATGATTTCAATCTTGGATGCTACATGTATGATTTAGGGGCAAAAATATAGAATAGGTCAAGCTTATACGAGTGACTCCTCATATATAAATCATCTATATAGCTCAAGTGAGGTTTCTATCATCGTATATTAAGAAGGATAAGAAGAAGGGAGAACATGTATGTTGAGTATCGTTTACACAAAGCATCCTACTCTCATAACTAGAGTTCATATATTACCTCACTTGCAACTAATGATGAGATTCTCAAAATATGTCACTCTAGCTAGGACCTAACTCAGCCAAAGGATTGACTTTATCATATGGGTCATCTACCCATCCTTTTCTTTTACCCAATTCTCACATATTGATTTGAATCATGCATAGGGACTCAACTCAACACTCGAGAGTAATCTAGTGTAGGACATTTTTTTAACACATATCTCATATATTGGAGGCTAGGTCCTATGACCTCCTCCCGGTGGGTCTTACTCCCTCTAGAGTTCACCACATATCTCATCCTACCACTAGATATCCTCCTTGTATAAGAGCTTGAGGATCATGCACACTCATCTCTATCTTAACTTAGCTTATATTAAGTAGGAAAAGGGAATGTACTTTCCTCATCAATATTTTGCATAAATTCTACAAAATTGGATTCAACAAGTATACAACTTAAACCTTTTTAAGGAAACTTATAGCATCAGAGATCAAACTTAGATAAGATTTCACATGCTTATTTCAACTATCATTCTATCATCTAATCTATGTATCACATATCTTGATAAGGCTCTAGACATCTAATCTAGACTACTCTCTCTTCTAGACTAATGTCACTCCCTTTCACTTAGGTTACATGAACACTAACTACTCTACAGTGTGAGGGACACATTTTTATATTTACATATAGGTAATAAAATATTATATAGTTTTTCTCCGAGAAAGAAGACATCATAGAAAACTGTCGAGGCTCGAGCCGATTGGAAAACAAAACCAAATCAGCAAAATCGAGTGTCCCACACACAGTAGATAGTCTAGTGTTATGCCACTTAGTGAAATGGTGAGAACGAGATGTAGACTAGTGTAGCTACCCAATACATATGAGCTCTATATGCAAAGGGTTTCAGACACTTGTCTATACCTAGTTCTCGAACATCTAGGGTCTAACCTAGAGGCTAAGTCAAACCTAATCCTTGTTCAACAACTCACTATGTTTCTAGTATTTAAAGTGAAAGGTGAAATTTAATTTTTTTATGTTTCATGATGAGAAATTGTCAGGTGTAGCTAATGTTCATGCTCTGAAACCAACTGTGATGTCCCCGGATTTTGGCTTCTCCAAACCCTATTGGGAATGAGAGGTCATAATCCGAGAACATCATCCAATCATATCAGAGAGCGATGCGGAAGCATAATACGCATACATGAACATACAACCATAACATACTCAACATTCAACATGTACATTTATACAACATGAATTATTACACAATGATTTACAATTACATATTGAATGAAGATTTTGCAGTCTAAGAACATGTATGCTAAACTAGGATCTACATAATAGGTACAACCTGAACAAATTGCTCACATCCTATACTTTTTCCTCCCATGCTATCTCTGAACCTAAAACATACG
Organism: Alisma plantago-aquatica; assembly: GCA_963693085.1. Classification (NCBI taxonomy): domain Eukaryota; kingdom Viridiplantae; phylum Streptophyta; class Magnoliopsida; order Alismatales; family Alismataceae; genus Alisma; species Alisma plantago-aquatica. The sequence goes on from OY856409.1 coordinate 1,650,540,724, forward strand.
TGAAACAACGAATCAACACACAAGGTGTTGTGCACGTGGGCAGAAAGATACATATATTTATGACTTTCATAATTATTGAAAAAGATTTTCAAAAGGAAAGAAAATCATAGGAAACACTTATTTATTAAGCGAAATACGCCAATTTAAGTCATTTTCCTAGATGAGTTGCATTAATAAGGTGGACTAGTATCAAAACATAAATATTGGGCCCATCCCCATGTACCAAGTACTCTAGGGAAACTCCCCGTACATCGTGTGCTCTAGGGAGGTGTACTAGCCAAAATTAATCCATTCCCTCGTAAGGGGGATAATGAACACCTTAAATAACTACAAAGCATCTACTTATCATTTATGTTTACAAGTGATAAAACATCGAGTACTATATAGTGCTACTACATCCAATATTTGCAAATAGAAGAGAGCATACATACATATCATGATTCCAAGCAAGAAAACCATAGTCATATACTTAAATAAAACCCACGTACCTGAGTTCAGAGATTCCTATATATCCATGATCATCTAAATAATCTGGTCAGCACCTGATCAAGACAAGACCATATACTATCATCAGTTCTTATCATCTTACATCTCATCTTAACCCTAATTGTATCCATTTTAGGGTTTTCTTAACTCATTAGGATATTCTCATCATTACTTGCATTCTTGTCTTAGAATTATCTTAATGATGTCATTTTTCAAATTATGGTTCATTATCTGAACATTAGGTTGCATATCCTTTTTGTGCACATATTAACCCTAGTTTGTATACATTATTCAATTTAGGGTTACAACCCATGTATTAAGGGTCATCTTCATATAACATGAATTCTATACATATAACTGATCTCAGATTTATATATTATATTCCAGTTACAGATATGAGGGTTTTCTGTAAATCTCATCATTAATTGCATTATCTTTAGTGTTATTAGCCCTAATTATCCATATTAATCAAATTATATACTTTCGTGCATCATCATGACCATATCTGACATCATATGCATTATAAATATTATTATAGAATTACTGACATTTTTCCATAATTTTATATCATCATTTAATATTTATTACTTATGAACTAAGCATTACATATCTTACATGATATCTCTAGTATTAATTCTTCCAAAGCCTGATATTATGCTTTCATTGTGTTCTACTCATTTTTCTGAGAATTTTGGTATAATATATATATTTTTCTGATAAGCATGCTAATTTCTATGAATTATGCAAGATCAGGGGAATTTCTGGGAATTAATAACATTTTACCTTGTGTGGCGGTCCCACTGCCGAGGTGGCATTGCTGGATTGGGTCACCTTGGTTGGCCCACCTCCCCTAGTCACGCCCAGCTCCTTTGGAGTCAGCACGGGTTTGGTCCGGTTCATTAAGTAACCCTAGCACTGACCCGGTCTAGCAAAGATTAGAGCTGCTCTGTGAGAGTCCATTCCCCCCCTCGCGAGTGTGATCTCTCGCTTCGCTGGGGTCGCCCCGCTCTGTTCTTGGTTCCGTCACCGCCGATGAGAAGAAAGCACACGAGTGGTGGCTCCCATGGTGTATATAGGTCCCTCGAAGCTCCACGATTGCTTTGGTGACCGCAGATACCATAGATAGGTGTGGATCAGCCCTTCTCTTCTTTCTCACGTTCTATGGGAACCCAGCGTAGTGTTGCCTACGTGCGTGGGTGTTCTTCCACCCAAGCTGCCGCCGGCATAGGGGAATGTCTCCGGGTTGAGCTCACTCTGTCACAACCTCCTCTCCATGAACGCCTCGGATCTAGGTCCCTGCTGCTCCGCGGTAGTCTCCGTGACCACCCAAGGGTTGCTGCCGCTACTGGACTCCAGTGCGGCTACTGGTTTTTGGTGAGCCATGGATTTCCCTAAGGATTCAGGACCGGAGACACTAGTTCATGATCAAAGCTACAACTTCATCAAACTGCATAGTAATTCTATTTGTTACTTATCAAGATTCTCAAGATCAATAACTTTGTTTTATAGAGTGTTGAAGAAGAGATAAAGTCTGGTGATTGCAAACATTACATGGTTCGGCAATATAGATCAAATTGCCATGGGAAATATTTGTTGCATTAGAGTGTGACAATCATGAGATTTAAGACCTATCATATTTTGAATCTTTCGTTGATACCATTCTATAGATATTGGAAGAGTATCCCTGTGGTACCTTAACATCAAAAAAGCACTCACAAAAAAAAATCTTCTCCTTTATAGACAGTGTGTAACAAGGAGGTAAATATGTTTTCTGATCAATGCTAACTACTTCTGTCAATTTTTTCCTTATTCCCATTTTACATAGGTCCATTATGGATTTGATGCCATCTTTAGTCTTACCTGGTATATTTAAAAGAGTACCAATGAGGCTATCACATACATTTTTCTCAACATGCATGCCATTGATTCAATGCCTAACTGCTAAAGAACTCCAACAAGGAAGATCCCAAACTATTGACCTCTTTTTGTATAAAGATTATTCACTTTATGTGGCAATGGTACATTGTGATCTCTTACTAAATGCATTGACAAAGTCTTTTACTCTTTCATAAACAATTTTCCGTTAATATAGGTTTAGGGGCACTCCATTCCTCATTCGATCAATTGAATGATTTGCGGAACCTTCGGTAAGGATGAACTTTTAGAAGAAACCTTTGATGACCAAGATATATAGTCCATATTTTAGTTGTATTGAATCAGTGTTCTCTTCACATATAGGGCAAGCTTTGGATCCCTTTACACTATATCCAGACAAATTTTCATATGTTGGAGAGTCGTTAATAGTGCAAAACAACATAGCATGAAAATGAAATGTCTCTCTATGTGAAGCATCATAGGTCATCACACCTTCTCCCTAGAGTTTCTGTAAGTCATCAATCAGAGGTTCAAGATAAACATTGATATCATTGTCAAGTTGTTTAGGGCTTCATATCAACAATGATGACATAATATACTTATTTTTCATACACAACTAGGGATGAAGATTGTATATAACAATCATAAAAGGCCATGTGATATGTTGTCTTCTCTATGTGCCATATGGATTCATCCCATCACTACAAAGCCAAACTCTTCAATTCCTCACTTATTCACCAAATTTACGGTACAATAAATTAATATTCTTCCACTATGGGGAATTAGACACATGTCGTAGGATCCCATCATTATTTTTCTTTACCTTTGTGTGCCACCTTAAATTCTCCACATCCATGGGATTGGCAAACAAGCATTGAAATTGTGGTATTATAGGTAGACACCACTTCACCTTGGCAGGAGATAAAATTTTAGACTTCCCCAAAGTCGTCATTTTGTACCTTGATGCCCCACATTTTGAACAAGCTTTCAAATTGACATAGTTCTTTTGAAATAACACATAGTTATTCAGGCATGCATGTATCTTCTTAGCCTTCATTCCAATTGGGCACAACATTTTATTTAATTCGTTGTTGAGACTGGAAGCTCGTTGCCTTCAAGATGGATTTCTTTCAATAAAGACAACAATGACATGAAGCTTTTTCCGCTCCATCTATTGTTAGCCTTCAGAGTATACAATCTCAACACAACACTCAGCTTCATAAACTTAGTACAACCTAAATATAAAAGTCTCCCAACATCATGCACAATGTTTCTAAATAAGGAAGGTGGATCAGTGTCCTCTACCCCACAATTATCTAGCATCACATAAACCATGTCTATTGGAATAATTTTGTTCACATCTACATCATCGGACACAATTTCTTCATCAGCACAAGTATTGTTAACGACATCTACTAATCTCACTTTTGGATTTCTCTCCATGCTAGTACCATTCTGTATATCCTGGTATAATCTCATTGCACATGACATGAATTTTGATTTTGTTAAAATTGTTGACTTTTAAGTTGTTACTGCAATGCCTACATGGATAGTAGAACCTATCTCCAGGTTGTTTCCTATTTTTCTCTACAAATCTAATAAATTGGTCAAGACCAGCAATAAACTCTGGGGTGTAGTGATTTAGAATGGAAATCCATGATCTATCCATTCTATAATCAAAGAAAAAACAAGTATTAGGATTTACAGTTTACATGATTAGGGTTTAGGATTTACATATAGATTAGAGTTTATTATTTTGGATTTAGGGATAAAGGTCAGCTAGATTAGGGGTTATGGTTTACAAATTAGGATCTATGGTTTACATATTAGGGTTTAGGATTCAGTAATGAATGTGTGTACCACCTATCCCATTCTTGAACACCTAATATCACTAGTAAGTGTATAATGTGTACTCAGTTTTCAAGAAAATTTTGGCAGCATTTCCCTGCAGTTCTCCAAGTACACTGATGCAGATGGGTAAATGTCCACCAACATATGTACTTAGAGAACAAATGGGGAAGTGCTGACAAAGCATCTTGATAACTGAATATACATTATACACTTACGTCCTAAGTGAGATTAAGTGTTCAAGAATAGTCCCAAACCAGGGACAATCTACGATTTACTCCTAATGAGTAAATCTCAGTTGGGTTTATAGGCCATAATACACTGTTGTCATTTATATACCTATGATCGTATTGTCATCAGGCACTTTAGCTCGCCTCCACTATAGGAGTGAATCTATGATTCTATATTATGAGGGTTTGTGGATCATGTTCATGTACTGTGTTTTGTACATATTGCTTCAACAATGTTTAATCATGGATATCATCAACATTTAGCATTATAAAAACATAAATTAACTATCAAAGAGAATACTAACATCATTTGTACCAAATAATGTTGCAGGCTCCAAAATAAGATTTTCATACATACACATATATACAAGGTTTATCCAGGCTACATATTGTCACTTAGCATTTTATTTTTGTCATATATTATTAACAATCAAGCCAATCATCAACTGTATTAAATAAACATTACATGTTTGTAGGGATTATTTGTTAACATATTTTGAGGAGGAATAGAAGATGTGCAACGAGCCAATTGGGGGCATGTAACACACCAACATTTCATTTATTACCTTCAATGGTAGAGAGAAGAACCACACAACAGAAGCCCTAAGATCTGGTGGTGACAACAAGTAGTGGCCCGGTGTTAGCACAGATGATGATAGTTTTACCTCTAGCAGTGGCGATGACAATAGTGGTGGCCTTGGACGTACTGGAAGCCCTAGTTGTGGCTGGCTCTGGAGGACATTCGCAGTGATGAGTAGTGGTAGGAGAGTAGTAGCGGTGGTGGTGGCTAGCTTTGGCAGCAGCGTCGTCAAAGCAGACTGCTCTGACAGATCAGTAGCCATGTTGGATGGATCAATAAGGAAATAGTAAGGAAGAGAGCATGAGAAGCGAGCACGGCGGTGACAGCGGAGAGCATGAGCAGTGAGCATGGCGGCAGAGGTCAGAACTGTCAGACCTAGGTTGGAAGAACAATAAAACTTAGAATGAGAGAAGGGGAAAGAAATTTTGTGGGACTTAAGTGGGACCTATTCACCAGTTGTATTAAAAAATCAATATCTATGTCGTTATCCATTGGTTGGATGAGTAAAATCGACACCACACATAGTGACTTTAATGTTGGTTTATTCCAATATATCGATACAAGAGGCATTTACCCGAACCAAAAAAATTAGCCTCGGTAATGGCAAAATTTATCAGTTACATTCGGAAATCTGACACCACACATAGAGACTTAAATGTTAATTTATTGCAAAAAACAAATGCAAGAGGCCATAATCTGAATGAAAAAATCAGCCTCAGTAGTGACAATAATTGTCTGTTGTATATGAAAAAATTGACACTATAGTGCAATTTGGAGGGGCTCACAGGGGCATGGTGCAAACACTAAGATATCAGTTTCTTGACGAAAAATCGACACATATTGTGAAAATTTTCATGGTTTTCATGTGAATTAATGTCAGTTTTGTGGAGAAGAAACTGATGCCATAAGTATTTTGGAGGAAAAAAGTATTACGTACAATGATGTCTGTCATTGGTTCAAAGAAAACTGACGTCCATCTAAAAATTTTGGAGGCAAATTCCCTCCCTCCTAAAAAAATTGTATTTTGTGGGTTACTTTAGACACCGGTTTTCTTGGAATATAACTGTCGTTAATGAAAAAGTGGTACCTGTATCTTTTCTTAATCAGTCAGACTTCATCTTTGGTGATGTTTGTGCTAAACAACCAACATTGTTTGGTATCTAGTGTCGATTTTTTGGTGTAACCATCGTAAGGAAAAGTGACATTACAGGCCGAAAATGTACTAGCGATTAGGAGCTCTACATTTATTGGAACTCCCAATTCTCAAAGAAATATACATCTTCAAATAATTTATGTTGAACTAAGCATTATGTCAATGTAAAACCTTGACAACTAAAAATGGAGTAAAAAATCAAGTATATGTAAATTTTGAACCAATTAAATATCACATAAAGATTAATGACAACAATATTCATTAAGATTTAATTAAATTTTAAGCTTGGCTATCATAAATTATGGTTTATCTAATAATTGTGGGTGGTGTATGCAAATTTTTTATATTAATAATTTAGATTCTTAACTTATAAGTATGTATATGACCATAGAGGAACCATATGGACCAAACATTACTAAGTGTCTTGGTGATTATTTATGTTTCATTGAACTCTAAATTTGTGAGATATGTCAAGTACATGGGATGATGGAATAATAGTAATTAGTATATAGAGGTGAGGTGATTGTGACTTGGTTCTCACATTGATTTTGGCCATTTATAGTTTTTCATCAAAAAAATTCCAATCGATAAGTTATTTTTTTAATAATACTAAATGTACAAAGAAAAATGATTTTATAGAATTTTATTAAAAATTTGTAAGTCACAATAAACGATGTATGAGAGAATCTAAGAGGACAAACCTAGAGTTGGTGAAGTATAATACATTGTAGTTGACATACCTATTTAGATTTATACTTGAATCCTTTTAAGGGGTGGAGAGTAATACCTAACTAGACCGTGGGTGTGCTAAATTTGAGGACGAAATCCTTTTTAAGGGATGGAGAGTTGTAACATGTTGATTTTTTAGTACTAAATCTATATTGAACTATAGTTCATTATTTATCCTAAACTTGAGTTTATTTACTAAGTGATTCTTTATTTTGGCCTAGTTCAGGTACCTTGATCAGTTGTCATGTTCTTCGGTATCAATTTCTCACCAATTGAATTTTTGATATCACAACAAGTTTATTCTGCTTTCATGAGTAATATTTACGAATTAATCCCTTAATTTATCTTTATAAATAACTTTCGCAACATTCTGTCGAATTTGAAATTGGAGTGCACTAATACTTGAATAAATTCTTAATACACTCATTTTTAGTACTAGTCTGTAATCATTTAAAATAAAAATCAAGGTGATATATATCTAAATTTTTTTATTAATGATATAAAATTTAATATATGAGATTAGATCCATAATGTGGGGAGGTAATATTCTTATAAGGCAGTTCAATAGAAATTTCATACATGGTCAAAATCTCATTTTGATGATGTTTCCCTTTGGGTGTTATAAAATCTTAAATAAATTTGGAAAAGGGAAATTATTAGAACTTATTAGGAATTGTCAACTACTTAATTGGGAAGAGTCATGCCTCTTCTTCTTTCTCATGTCTTTCATAGTTACATGGGAGGAATGGCATAATCATGCTCTTTGTCTAGACGAATCCAAGACAACTCCTTACACATCAATGCCTTCAACCTCGACGTGTCCACAAAATGGCCACCGACATGATGGTCCTCCAATCTCCAACTCACCTCCTCCTCCCTATGTAATGCCATCAAGGAGATGGTTTCTAAATAAGCCAATCCCACCCCTAACACTTTATCCCCACCTTTGATCTTGATACCCCTCTCTCCCTTACTTAAATATTTCATTTCATCTCTGCTTCACTTCTCCTCATCAACAAGTCCCCATCAAAAACCCTAACATGTCCTTCTAACCCGATATAACCCCATCACAGACCCCCTCTCCAAGAATAGAGCAATAGATCTCCGACCACACCACCCACAACAAACCTACTACAACACTAATCGACCCCTCTTCCTAACAATCCCCTACACCTGACATGATCTTCATCCCAAGGGAACTACCCAGGATCTACAACCAAACCCAAAATAGTCTCTGTTGATGAAAAATCTAGGTCTAGACCATCTCTACAACACCACAGTGTCATCCATGGAACCTGCAACCTTACACCACCCAATATCATCTTCAACCCAGACTCAAAAAACTAGTCACCTTCTGGGGACCTGCATCTTTGACCCTACAAACAAATGTGGCCACAAGCATCTGTGACAATGACAGTTGGTCTGCAAACGTAGACACCACCTCTCAACCTCCCCAATCCATTCTCTCTACTACTAAAACCTACCCCGGAGGCAATCATGAAGTTTGGAGAATTTCTCCTCGAGCCATCTCACCAAGTCAAACCTAACACCAGAATAAGGGTGGTTGTAGAGTTAAGCACTTCCCATATGATCTTGGGTCACAAGTATGCAGAAGGAGTCATTTCTACACTGGTGATAGAGAGAGTGAGTAAAAAAGACGCAAATGAAATCGTCAAGCCTCCATCATCTTTGTCTAGGTCTAAGGAGACTCGACAATGAGAATTGTAGCAAAACCCTTCACTTGATACAACCTAAGAAGCAAGAAATAAAGACCAGTTGTACTATTCCATCACCCACAAGTCTGTACAACATAATCTATTCCATCCATTAAAAAATAAGTACTACTAATAACAACTAAGAAGCATACTGAATGACGATGATGGTTAAGCAATCCTTAGGGCCAAGTATCATAGACCAAATATTATATGATTACCACCACATGTTTTATACTAACATATTTAATTAAGATAGACTAGTTTAGATAATGCATTAAATCAAATGGTTGCCACATTAGTATGTATATATATATATATATATATATATATATATATATATATATATATGTATATATATATATATATATATGTATATATATATATATATATATATATATATATATATATATATATATATTTGTGTGTGTGTGTTTGTATGTGTGTCAATAATAAAATGAGTTATAAACATGTAATTTTGACTCTTATGAAAACTATAGATTTATTACAGTACAAATCTTAGAAGCATACATATTCGAATGTATTTGGTTATAAAATTTGGGCTTATGAACCACTTTGATCGAGGTCAAACAAATCTTAATGGGAATTTGAAGAAGAACTTATTTGATCTAGATAACCTCATATCTAAATGAAAAATAAGATGACACTTCTTTTTTAATTACATAAAGATTACTTCATTCATATATTAGTATAATCATGTTTATTTGCAATTTGAGACCTAAGTATAAGTGTACTACTGCTCATTGGAATAACCTATGATTTAAATATTGTATTTCTCAAATAGGGGTATTGTTATATATACTGTCTCATGCACTCATTTCCTTGACCTTAGTTGACCAAACTAAGATATGTCATATAAAAGAGAGAATGATACTACAAGACCAAAAATTGAGCAAAACATTTTAAACTCAAACACATATATGTAACGAAGACATATTTTTACTAAGGAGATTAAAGAATGAATATTAGAAGTAAAAGAATATAAAACTCTAAATGGAAGACAATATATTAGTATAAGGTATTAATAATTCAAAAAAGAAAATCCTAGCCCTGAATATCAAAATAAAAACTAAATAGCAAATGATTCCAAGCCAATAGTAACCATATTGTTCTAAATTGTAGATATCTTTGTTCATCAACTCTTAGAGATATTTGAATCCTGATCGTTAACATTTTGAAGCTTTATACTTGGATTTTTTTCATTTTGGATACTTTTGATTCAAAGGTACAAAATTTGCATTATGTTTGATAAATTTACTCCCTCTTGAAGGTTTCATAGTAGATAGGTTGGTTAGATTAAAATTTTTATAAACCTTAGCCTCCTCTTTGAGAGACTAATAAATGTACATTTATCCCTTTTATTTATATATTTTTGATATTTGTTTAGGATTATTTTGTTATTTATTCTCTTACTTACATAATTAATTGTGTTATTTTAGATTTTTCTCTTTAATTGGAGTTTTAATTCTATTTTCTTGGGTTTCGTAGGAAAATTACACAATTTGCAGTAGTCCTGAAATTCATATATACCCTCCACCAAAAGTGACATAACTCTTGCATTCGAACTCTAAATTGAGTGTACAAGTATTAATTGGAAAGGGAATTTAATTTCCTAAAATAAAATCATATTATTTGGACAGCTTTTGTGTTTTTCACGGGAGAGAAATATGTTTGAAATCACTGCTGTGAGAATCTGCATTAAAGGGAGTTACATGGTCAAAATAATTAAAAACAATCAACTATCGATTTGAACAGATCCAGAAAATTCAAAAATTGGTCTCCCTCTCTTTTTTTCCCCTCTTTTGAGGGCATCCTACCCCCTCCACCTCCTATAAAAGGAGGGACTCTTCACTTGTAAAAGCATTCCATTCTTCATTTCATTTCATCTAATTTTTAGTTGTAGACCACATCTTGTATAATGTTGGATCTCATTTTAGTTTGTGTTTCTTCTAGTCTTGTTATGTCTGAGTAAATTCTCTCGGGCATGGGAGTAGCCCCTTATCCCGGTTCTATTCAATATAATCAGTCATATTCCTCCATCGAACAAATGTCTTCTCTCTGTTCTTTGTGGTTATATAGATGATCTGATATATTCTTATGGAGTGATATGACCGTGGATCTTTGTAAGAATGAAACAATAGTCCCTTAATTGCTATTATCATCTTTTCGTCTATTTAATCTTATTCTTGTTATAATCCTTGGTGACGCGACCACCTGAGCCTTGGGTTTGAACGCCAGTTTGAATTCACATGCTTTTTGATATGACCGTGGATAATGGCATGTTGGACGATTGGGCAATGATCCGTGTACGCCGGAACCAACGGGTTCACGGGAAGTCCGACCCTTGTGAGTTTGTCCGTAAGGACATGTAAACACAAGGTCCTGATTTAATCCTTGGAGTTTAGAATTTGATTAGTTGAATAGAAACGTAGTTTTGGTAGTGATCTTCTGGACCCTAGATATTTATTTCTTGATTAGTTAAACTTTATTTTCGCAATTTTATTTTTGTTCTTTGTTCTAACAACTCTCTCAAATCAGGATTTAATTCTTGTACTTGCAATCGGATTTGGATTTCGACTTTTCTTTTCTTCTGTCCCTCGGATCGATACCTATCTATACTAAGTTGACTTGTTGTTCACAACAAGTTAACAACCGGGTTAGAAGGTTAAACTCTAGGAATTTTCCTAGTGATTGTTGCATGTACTACGATGCGCATCAATTTGGCACCGTTGCCAGGGACGGCACAGTTGTTTTTCAGATCTGGTTGCCTGTATATCTTTTATAATCCTTGTTCATATTCTCTAACTTTTATAACTTTAGTCTTTTTTGTATTTTTTTTAGATTTTATAATTTCTTTTTACCTTCCGAGCACAATTCTGGAAGTGTATCTCCTCTTTCTGTTGAGTTTCTATTCCAGCAGTGCTGCTTTCTAGTTACTTTTTTTTATAATTTTAGTTATTTCATAATTTTTTAGATTTATAATTTTTAGTTCACTTTGTAATTTTTGACTAACCTCTTACCTCGTAATATTTCTTCTCTCATTCATTGATTGTCATATCTTTCAGGAACTTTTCTTTTCAAATGGAGTGGGCATCCCAATATCCCCCACAATGTTATTATTGTGGTCTCTACCACCATGCATCTCTTGCCTATCTGACTCTACCCCATTCTTATAATAACACCCCTTTTAATTGTGATCTCTTTCATCCTGGTGGGTACAATGTGAATCCACATTTTTCTGAGAACCATTATGGGGAACCTTTCTATCCATATTTAATGGGGGATACGATCAACAAAATTTTGTGGGGTGTAACCAACAAAACATAGGGGGTTATGAGCATGTTTATGAAACCCAATGTAATCTTCAACAAGAAGAGAGACTTAGAGCCCTAGAGAAGATAGCAGTAGAAGGAGAACAAAAACTAAAAGCCAGCCAAGCCTTCTTAACCACCCTGCTAGAAGCCCAAACCCAAAATATAGATTGTTCAAATATGTTTCCTCATGATTTGGTGACATCTTATAATATTGAATCTCCCTACCAAGATGGACGCAATGGAAATTACAATCCACCATCTTCTGGAGATTATTATGAGGAACAATGCCACCCAAAACAATATGAGGAGTACTATGGCCAAGGACACTATGGGGAGTGTGGTGAGGATGACCAAAATTTTGGGTTATATAAATCCTATGGTGAAATGAAAATTAATCTTGAACTGGAAGAGAGACTTAAGGCCCTAGAAAAGATGGTAGTAGAAGGACAAGCAAAACTTGAATCCAGTCAAGCCATGATAGCTACCTCACTAGAGGATCAATCACAAACTCCCCCTATAGAGCTTGAGCAAACCAAGATGGTTCTTCCTGATGACGATGGTGATGCTCTTTATTTTGTGTCATATATGTCGGATCCTGAAGAAATAGAACAAACTATGGAGCCATATTTTGTGTGTGATGAGGACGTTGGTATCCCTATCTTTCCTTTAGAGACTCTATTACTTGAATATGAAATGTCAAAGAAGGAGAGTCATTCTAAAGATCCAACAACTCCTCCCATCCTCAACATAAATCTGAATGATACCATAGACCAATACCCTTCTTTTGAGTCTATTTTGGATAATGAGCATCTTATTCCCTTTATGATTCTTCCCAAGCTATCACAGCCAATTTCCATCCCATACATGGTTGATCTAAAAGGGGAGATACCACCGTTAGAAGAAGCCCACACACCCCCTTCTTTTGTTTGCAAGGAATACATCATCATCCCTCCTAAATGCTTGGGGAACCCTTATATAAAAGTATTAGAGACATATGTTATATCAACAATGAAACTTACCAAACCCAATGTTGATGGCATTAATTTTAAGGAGAAACAAAACACTTTTGTAAATGATTTTAAATTTTTTGTATTAGAATCAATTCTCCCATATGCAGGTCATCATGATGGTGGAAAACCTGAACTGGATCCTCCACCCGACTCAATTCATCATGCTCTACTGGCATTATTGGTCGGGTACCCGCCAACCTCCCCCAATCCACATCCATCTTCAACACTTCCCTTGCTATCGAAGGAAGATCTATGGATATTATTGGAGGGAATGCAAGGTGAAAGAAAATATGAGCACCCCACTGAGTTTCTACAATTACCCTATCATAGGGTACATTATGAAGCTCCTCAGATAAAGGTCCCAGCCCTCATACACATCCCCTTTAGTTGGATGTTTTTTGAGCTACCTGGGCCACCTGGAAATCCTCACTCTTCTCTTCCCTCCATCTCAGGTTTCGATTTTTCTCGGGACGAGCAAAAATCTAAGTCCGGGGTGGAGGTGGGTGGTATGTTTCTATTCCACCCCCTTATCTTTTTTATTCTTGCATTATTTCTACCTTTTTTTTCTCACATATAGTTGCTTTGTTCATGGTCATTATCTAGTCGGCGATGTTTTTATTTCTTTTGTTCCAAAATGGCTTTTATCTAGTCGGCTAATATGAATAGATGTTTATCATTGTACCCCTTTAAGTTTAGTAAATCTTTTGCAAAAAATTGTTACAAATTGCCATGTCTGAAACCACCATGTCACCTAGGATCCCAAAATAGCATCACTCCTTGGAAAAGTTGGCAAGCCGTATGGAATCAATCAAAACCAAACACAAATTTTCTCTATTTTTAAACATTGATTAACTTGATATAAATCTTGTATAATGTGATTGACATGAATGTTCTTTCTGATGTAATGACACTTTCAAAAAAAAGGAGAAAATAAATATGTGAAGTTATAGGCACAAGGACACCTTTTGTTTCCCCCTTATTTTCTCTCTAAAAAAAAGAGAAGCAAAGAATCACCACCAGACAAAAATCAAGTCCGGGGTGGCATGCTTCCCATAAAAAAAATTACATACCCAACAAAGGGGTGTACCATCAAAAGATGCCAAAAGTGCACATGAAAAAAATTGTGACCAATGTAGCCACAACTCCACAAATCTAAATCCCAATTCGAATAGAGGAGGGATCCAAAAAAATCACCACTTTCTTTATTTGTTTTCACACCCCCTAATTTCATCTTGTTCTTGTGAAACAACTCACAAATAAAATACATTTATAAAAATGAGAGTGTCAAAGTAAAAGTAAGATGAAGCATGCTTTTCTACAAAATCTTGATTTAGAACCAAGATATGATATTTGTTTTTAATAGGGAATATAGAATTTTATGTTTTGTGGTTTTTGGAGATTGGGTTGCTTGGCCAAATTTGGAGGTAAGGAATAAAGTGATGTTACAAGGGTGAGGATAGACATGTTGTTAGTATAAATTGGAATAATTTGTGATTTTATTTGTTTGAGGACAAACAAAGATTCAAGTCTGGGGTATTTTGATAACTGTATATTTATCCCTTTTATTTATATATTTTTGATATTTGTTTAGGATTATTTTGTTATTTATTCAATTAGTTTCATAATTAATTGTGTTATTTTAGAATTTTCTCTTTCATTGGAGTTTTAATTCTATTTTCTTGGGTTTTGTAGGAAAATTATACAATTTGCAGCAGTCCTGAAATTCATATATACCATCCAGCAAAAGTGACATAACTCTTGCATTCGAACTCCAAATTGAGTGTACAAGTATTCATTGGAAAGGGAATTTAATTTCCTAAAAAAATCCTATTATTTGTCTGCTTTTGTGTTTTTAGTGGGAGAGAAATATGTTCGAAATCACTTCTTTGAGAATCTGCATTAAAGGGAGTTACATGGTCAAGATAATTAAAGACAATCAACTATCGATTTGACCAGAACCAGAAAATTCAAAAATTGGTCTCCCTCTCTTTTTTCCTCCTCATTTGAGGGAAGACTACCCTCTCCCCCTGCTATAAAATGAGTGACTCTTCACTTGTAAAAGCATTCTATTATTCATTCCATTTCATCTAATTTTTAGTTGTAGACCACATCTTGTATAATGTTGGAACTCATTTTAGTTTGTGTTTCTTCTAGTCTTGTTATGTCTGAGTAAATTTCTCTGGGGCATGGGAGTAGCCCTTTAGCCCGGTTCTATTCAATATAATCAGTCATATTCCTCCATCGAATAAATGTCTTCTCTCTGTTCTTTGTGGTTATTTGGATGATCTGATAAATTCGTATAGAGTGATATGACCATGGATCTCTGTAAGAATGAAACAATAGTCTCTTAATTGCGATTATCATCTTTTCGTCTATTTAATCTTATTTTTGTTATAATATTTGGTGACGCGACCACCTGAGCCTTGGGTTTGAACGCTAGTTTGAATTCACATGATTTTTGATATGACCGTGGATAATGGCATGTTGGACGATTGGGCAATGATCTGTGAACGCCGGGACCAACGGGTTCACGGGAAGTCTGACCCTTGTGAGTTTGTCCGTAAGGACATGTAAACACAAGGTCATGATTTAATCCTTGATGTTTAGAATTTGATTAGTTGAATAGAAACGTGGTTTTGGTGGTGATCTTCCGGACCCCAGATATTTATTTCATGATTAGTTAAACTTTATTTTAGCACTTTTATTTTTGTTCTTTGTTTTAACAACTCTCTCAAATCAGGATTTAATTCTTGTACTTGCAATCGGATTTGGATTTCAACTTTTCTTTTCTTCCGCCCCTTGGATCGATACCTATCTATACTAAGTTGACTTGTTGTTCACAACAAGTTGACAACCGGGTTAGAAGGTTAGACTCTAGAAATTTTCCTAGTGATTGTTGCGTGTACAACGACGTACATCAGAGACACCAACAATAAATCTTGAAAATAGTAGCATATTGTTTAGATGTCAAAAATGGAAAGATAGTGCCCATTAGCTTAGTTCAAAAATGCTTCAATGACTCAACACTGAGAGAAGGATATGTAGTCCCTTAGTATATATAGAAACACAATTGGTGTGTTGTTGGTCTCCATGAAGAGAACATAAGAATTCCCCAATAACTAGACATTGAAATATGCTATCTATTTGAAAATTAAATATATAGTATCAAAATTCGATATTGAATCCTATTGAAACAGGAAACCTTTTTTCATTTGGTACTTGCCTATATTGTTTAATTCTCTGCATTTTTTCATGAAAATCATTTGTAGATAGGTTCATACTTTTAATTTCCAAATAAGAATTTTGTATCAGTCATTTGACTGGCCTATGTTTCCCTTGTTGGGGTCCATATGTGGTTTTTTCCATCTGGGAATTCATGGATAGGTGATCAAGGTAAGACCTAAAAGAGGTGTGCAAGAGCTGCCCCATGTTAAACAGTAGATAGGACTCATGTCCGTTCTTTATTTTGTAATCCTAAGTATAGCTTCCATTACTCTGTTGTAATGTATGATTGTAAAAAGATTTTTTCATATTTTCTGATGCAATTTTGTAAATATTTTACCATAAGGATCAGGCCTTTACAACTAGTTTGTTCAAATACAAAATATAAACATACATTGTAGATGCTTTTACATTCCTAAAGATCCACTAGGGCTTGTAATTAGAACAATTTCAAACAAGGCATGGATCAAGGGTCATGTTCAGGATAATAGATACCATGGTTTCCATTACTAAATGTTAGGGTTGTTATATCCTTATTACACCTTAGGTGTGATGGTTCACATATAAACTAGATATATTTTTATATTTCATCATTAATTTCATTTGAATTTTTTTAAAGGTTTGTTTATGATCTCAACCTATCTTACTTTTAGTACTTGAATCCTAAGTGTATATTTAATATTGTCATCATTCTTTTTTTTTTATCAGTAAGCGTGCCACTATATTCCTTCACAAAAAAAAACTGTACAAAGAGGAGCGAAGCTCAAAACGTCCTATCTGTGTAGGACTTTGTAATCACTATCTATCCTCCTCCACACAACATTGATAGAGGGGTTAACATTCTCAAAAATGGTTCTATTCCTATCACACAAAATGTGGTATATGATAAGTATGCTAATAAGTTTGCTCCTTTTGTCCGTGAGGTTCATGAGGTCTGAAACGGATGTAGGCCTGAACAGTAGCATAGAGCTTGCTCTATCCCATATGGCTTTCGCAAGGTCACAAGACCAGAAGATATGGTTGATGTTTCCATTTGATTCTTACATAAACAGCACCTAGATGCCAGACTAAACCCCTTCTTCTGCAAGTAATCTTCAGTAACCATCCTTCCTTGAAGAATCTTCCATGCACTCACCTTAATGCAGTTAGGGGCGGGAGAACGCCATAGCCAGCATGCCCATTCCGCCCTGTCCCAATGTTTTCTGCATAGCTGCCATGCTTTTTTTAAGGAGTAGGACTCAAGACCCTTAAAGTAACATAAGTCTTTTCCTGAGAATTTTAAAGTGTTGCAGCAGATTTGCAGCTCTTCGCATCCTCTGCAGCTCGGTATATCCCAAGAACCATCGGCAATAATAGAGCTGACTTTGGCATTGTTGTTAGTTCTCGTTCTAAGCTTCATAACGTTGGGGTCAGAGACCACCTGCTCCAAGAATTTACCATGTAGCCATAGATCTTTCCATAGGGAAATGTTGCTACCATTGCCTATGGAGAAACGAATTAATGACAAGAAATCATCTCTCGCTTTGAGAAGATTACTCCACATCTAGCTGGCGGTCTGTTTGTGAGTACACATCCACAAAATAATTATAGTTTAACATAGTCATGTTCTAGAATTTAAGAGATTCATTAGGGTTTCCAATATGATGAACATTTGGAAAAATGAAGGAAACTTTAACTAAGGTTTGGTAGACATATTATATATTCATCATCAAATCTAATTGATACACAAAATATTTGGGTTACATTTTATTGTAAGGTATTCACTAAGAACAATGATATTTTTTGAGCATTTTTTGATAAGGAAGTTATTTATTATCCATTTTACATGATTATATTGGTACAAAAAAATATTTAGTGATTAATTAGAATGTTTAATAAAAAAGAGTAGCTAGACATGCTTCATAGACCAAAGGAGATATCCAACTCTAAGGATCCTCCCCACTCAACTATGAAATAGGAATTGGCTCAAGCACCTGAAATAGGGGAAAAAGCCATATATTTCTAACCTCTTTTAATCGGGAGTGTGATTATCTAGGTGCATATTAGCAAAACTCAAGCTTTGATCAATCAATAAAAAGCAACACCTATTCCATTGTAGTAAACAAACAAGAAAATGGAATAAGAGGACGGCATGATATCAACAAGTGACCACAAGAGGCAAAATCAAGAATGTGGTTGTCTTCACAAGGTTTGGAAAATACAATGAGTTGTAACACCCCTCCTTATGATACATAATACAACTGAACTGGAGATTTCATCTTTACGGGAAATGTCACATTTATGAAATCATAGATGATAAACACATAATTTACCGTTGAGATTCATACATGGTTATTTGAATAGGAAACTAAAATAGAGTTCTATGATATGTTTTAACATTTCTAAACATAGAAAATTATTCGATGGAATGAAGCCATCGAGCTGTGGCGAATGACATCCTATGTTAGGGATATTCGCATGGAGTTGAAGGAAGCTACCATTATGGGGAACCTTATAACAGAAATTCTCAATTCAATTCCAAATGAATTGGGGAGATGGGGCTTCCACATCTCGAGATCGTTCATTTGCACAGACTAGGTGCAGCTACCATTGAAGATCAGGAGTATGGCTATGATGGAGAGGTGAGGTATTTTATATATTATGATGCTTCCTAGAGAGGATGATCATGTTGATATGGACGAGATAAGGGGATGGCATGCTGATTGAAGCATGGCACACTGGATGGTTTTGTTTTTCCATTTTATCGCTTGTTTTCTCGGGGTGTTACTATGGGGTTCCACCGTGGTTTGATAATCGGTAGATGTATTTTGTGGCTATGTTTGCCTACACGAGGAGGGTAGGATGAATAAGAACACCTCCTGGCTTAATTTTAAAAAAACATAGAAAACTATTCATAAAGGTAAACATAAGTGGATCGCCTAGTATGGATGGCAGCCCACCAGTTAGCTCTTGTAGGTCTTCTAGCCCTTGCTTGCTCCTCTTGAGTCCTTACTTGCTCCAAATCCTGGAGACATCACGTCCCCAATCATGCAAAGGGGAAAAACAACACATTAGTAACTGGTACTGGCACTTTATAATATAATCAAAGTAAATATACTTGACATATAAGAAAACTTGACATGAATTTCTATAATCATTTTTTAACATGAAGAATTGAATATTAAATGTATGCATTCCTCTATAGTTATCCCTTAGGATCACATGATTGCTAGGAAATCCCTAGATGCTAGGAAAGTCCTTAATGACCCCTTGAGGTCCATGATTTGGGAGCATATAAAAACTAGTTCAATTCTAATTAACATGATCATTAACATGACATTAACATTAACATTAACATAATCATGATTCTTGAAATTAACATGATGGGATTTCTCCCACTTGAATATGATTGTATTTCCCCCTCTTGAACCTTAACATTGATTTCATGAGTCACTAGGACATAACATATAGCAATAATCAAGCAATTTGATATAGTGAGCATGATTCAAACATTAAACTTGAAATCATAATGTCTACTGATACTTAACATACATTCAACCATAAATACTTGTGCTTAGTAGCATGACCCATTTACCATGGAGAAATATAGATCCTAAGATATTCTTCCTGATCCTTGAGTCAAATCTAGGTCAAACTTCCTCTTGTCTTGATTAAGCTCTAAACACATATTCATAAACATCATTAATCAATGCCTTGCATTGTTCTTAGTTTAAATTAGGGTTCGAGTTCATTAAGGTTAGTCTTACCGATCAACATCACTAAGTTAGTAAAACTTGGTTGACTTAATATCATCTTAATTACATTGATGCATCTTTAGGGTTTCATGGGTCAAGTTAGGGTTTCTAATAAAAAATCAGAATGGAAATGCAAATCGTGGATTAAAAATCATAAAATTGGTTTCTTGTCGAAAAACCCATTCCAACGACCATTTACTTATATTTTTCTAAGAATCCTATGATTTATTATGAATTTTTTAAAACTAACCAAATAGAGAGCAAGAAACATTATGTGTGACATCATTTATATCAGAGATAATTTCAATGCAAATGAGGCATGAAGAGACCCAGGAAACCTTGGTACACGTGACACATAAACTAAACATGCGGGGGTAGATTTGTCATTAGGTCATAAATCAAATTTTCTTATTTGAGAAATAAAATCAATGGTGAAAAGACTAGATTACCCTTACAATGTTAATTATTTGATTTCTCATGTAGGGTCACCCAGTTCCTTACTCGATTGTCATTCTTCCTCTGATGCTCATGGTGTGAGGTGCCCCACTGGAGGCACTTCCTATGATTAGAACATGAATAGGGGAAGTCCTTCCTGTAAAACGAGATCACTAGTCGTCACCTGACAAAACCAAAGAAGTAAGCAGTGAGGGATGGGGACTTTTGTGTCAAAGATTCTCATTGGAAAGCTAAGAGATACAAGGCAACTAAGTCATGGCTCGTTATCACTGAAGCTCACCCAAAAACCATGCCCTTAAGGCTCAAGAATCATTGTGAGGTCAAATAGAGTGAGGCGGAAGGGTTTCTAGGACCAAGGGCTCATGGAGGGGCCACAGTGGGGAGCACTGGCAAGGGTCAGTGATCGCATCTATAGGACAAAATGTTTAGAGAAGTCGCACGGTGGGTTAATGATGTGAAAAAGAAGCAAGGAGTTCGACGATGCTCACCATATTCTTGATCGGGCTAGGGTGGTCAGAGTTGTCTGGGCAAAGCCTAGGTTGCCAGAGAGGAAGGAGAAGTAGGTCCTTGAGCTTGGAGGCACAATTGGGGGAATTAGATTAGGAGGAGAAACCAAACTGAGTCCAGCTTCAATTTCATCCCATATTATAGGTGTGATAAGGGTCAGAGTGCCCTCTGCAACCTGGTGGTGTGAGCAATGGAAAACCATGATTTGGGCATTTCCTTATATGACCACAAGGGAGGGTGAGTGATAGCTCTCTGAGAAGGTCTCACAAAGTCATTGGAAGAGAGATCTCTATAAGAGTCTGAGAGGAAAGAGAGAAAGAGATCGTGGAAGAAAACACTTGGAACAAGTTTCTAACTTGAGAAGTAATAGAGGAAGGATACGATGATTAGACTGTTTAAATCGTGGGTCATTAAATGTGGACCGTCGGATGGTCCGTGAGAAAGGGAAATAACAAAATGTAATGTGTGACAGCTCATAAATCTTGGACTTTAGGTCTAATGCATTGCACTAATGAAACTAAAATCAAATACTTAGTCAAGCTATATTCAAATGAGTTTTAATTCATTTTTAGGGTTAAACATGGGTAAAATGAGTTCAAATTTAAACCATAGGAAAATTTGAAGGTTCATAATATTTCTATGAAAATAGATTTCGTTTTGTACACATTATAGTCCCTAACTTAAATATTGGCTACTAATCTTAATATTAATGCATTTAAATGGTGAGATATATTGAAAAGGCTTTTCCTATTACATTCTTGCGTCATTATTTGAGATATGCTCTATTTAGCATTCAAGAGTCACATGGTCACTTCTTTAACCTCTTTCTTATACTTTGTTTCTATCTTGGAGGAGAGAGAAAAGGAAATATATCATCATGAGTTAATTAATATTCATAATACACATTTGAGAGTAAAAATGAAATTGAGTCTTAATTTAAGTTTTCTTATCCAATTTTCATATAAGGACAACCATTATTGGTATTTTGCAATAAAACCCCCCAAAAATTATTATTTAGAAAAACTTTATTCTAAGTTTTAATTTGGCTTTGAAATTTGGGATGTGACAATTCTACCCACCTTGAACAAATTTCATCCTCAAAATTTTCTATGGAACTACCCACCTTAGGATTTTTGTTACTTTTTCATTAAATGCAAACATACGAAAATTTTGCATGAATGGAAAAGTATTTCATAAAGGTTTGAAAATTTTGCATGAAAAAGGGTTATGTAACATAGAGCATTTAATTTTTGTACATTACCTATGCGAGCATGAATTAACTATTATCTTGCTCCTCATCTCTTCAGCTCATACTTTTGGTTTTTGAAACCAAACATATCTCTACACTTAGGGCACTTACCTTCAACTTGGAATAACTTTATATCATTAGGCATAGGTGACTATCTACTCTTAGGTCTCTAGGGACTTCCTACATTTCTAGATATGTGGTGATCATGCACATACCCAGATATGTGGGATCTTAACATGATACCTCTCACTAACTTACTAATGCACATATCCCATACCACATTCACTAGTGAGAAAGGAGAAGTGCATAAAAGGTTTCATGCTCATGACATTCCTCTTCAAGTCTCCATTGGCTAGCCATAACCAATGAGAATGGAGAAGTCATCTCATTAACTAGGGTAGGTTGACATTTGAGATCTAAACTAGGTAAACATTTATCTTTGACCTCTATCTCTTCTAAGGTGAAAAGTATAATCATTATTGGTCACAGTATCTTTCCTTTGAGAATCTATCCCTAAAACCTAATCTCCTATTTTCATTTTAGGGTTAGAACATATGAATCAGGTTGCTTCCTAGTGGCCATCCATTTATTGGCTCTGATACCATTAATGTAACATCCCTCCTTATGATATATAATACGATTGAACAGAAGATTTCATCTTTAAGGGGGATGTCACATTTATGAAATCATAGCTAATACACACATTATTCACCATTGAGATTCATACATAGTTCTTTGAATAGGAAACTATAATAGAGTTCTATGGTATGTTTAAACATGGAAAACTATTCATAAAGGTAAACATAAGGGGATCACCTAGTATGAATGGCATTCCTCAAATTAGCTCTTGTAGGTCTTCTAGCTCTTTCTTGCCCCTCTTGAGTCCTTACTTGCTCCAACTCCTAGAGACATCACGTCCCCAACCATGCAAAGAGAAAAAAAACACATCAGTAAATGGTACTGGCACTTTATAATATGAGAATATTAAATATACTTGACATGTAAGAAAAATTGACATGAATTACTATAAGCATTCTTGAATCATTTTTTTAACACGAAGAATTGAATAGTAAATGTAAGCATCACTCTATAATGCTCCCTTAGGAGCACATGATTGCTAGGAAAGCCCTTGATGCTAGGAAAGCCCTTAATGACCCCTTGAGATCCATGATTCAAGAGAATATAAAAAATTAGTTCAATTCTAATTACCTTGATTATCAACATGACATTAACATTAACATAATCATGATTATTGAGCTTAACATGATGGGATTTCTCCCTCTTAAATATGATCTCTTAACATGATGGGATTTCTCCCTCTTGAACATTAACATTGATTTCATGAGTCATTAATCATAAGCCTTAATCAGAATGAACATTATAACCATAGGACATAACATATAGCAATCATCAAGAAATTTTATATAGTGAGGATGATTAAAACATTAAACTTGAAATCATTATGTCTACTTATACTTAACATACAATCAACCATAAATACTTTTGCTCAGTAGCATGACATGTTTCCCTTGGAGCAATGTAGATCCTAAGATAGTCTTCCTGATCCTTGAGTCAAATCTAAGTAAAACTTCCTCTTGTCTTGATTAGGATCTAAACACCTGTTGATAAACATCATTAGTCAATACCTTGTATTGATCTTAGGTTCAATTATGGTTTGAGTATATTAGGGTTAGGCTAACTTATCAACATCACTAAATTAGTAAAACGCAGTTGACTTAGATCATCTTAATTACATTGATGCATAATTAGGGTTTCATAGGTCAGATTAAGGTCTCTAATAAAACATTAGAATGGAAATGCAAATCATGGCTTAACATACTTAAAATCAGTTTCCAATTGAAAAAAACCCTTTCTAATGACTATTTACTTGTATTTTTCCGAGCATCCTATGATTTACTATGAATTTTCAAAAACTAACCAATCAGAGAGCAGGAAACATTATGTGTGACATCATTCAAATGAGAGATAATTTTGATGTAAATGAGGTGTGAAAAGACCAAGGAAACCATGGTACACGTGACACATAAATTGAACATGGAGGGGAAGATTTGACATTCGGTCATAAATCAAATTTTCTCATTTGATAAATAAAATCAATAGTGAAAAAAGAGATTACCCTTGCAACATTAATTATTTGATTGATCGTGTAGGGTCACCCAGGTCCTTGCACCATCGTGGTTCTTCCCCCCATGGTCATGAAGCAAGCTTCTCCCCTGGAGGTACTTCCTCATATCAAAACACAAATAGGTAAAGTCCTTCCTATGAACTGAGATCATCAACTAGTTGCTCGTCACCTGACGAAACCAAAGAAGTAAGTAGTGAGGGATGGGGACTTTTTTGTCAAAGATTCTCACCAAAAAGCTAAGAGATATAGGGGAAGTAAGTCATGACTCATTATAGCTAAATCTCACCCAAAAACCATGCCCATAAGTCTCGGGAATCATTGTGAGGTCGAATAGAGCGAGGCGGCAGGGTTTCCATGACTAGCGGCTCACTAAGGGGACAGGGTGGTGTGCACCATCGAGGCTCAGTGAGTACATCTATAGGAACCAACATTTGGAGAAGTCACACAGTGGGTTAATGATGCGAAAAAGTAGGAAGGAGGTCTAAGATTCTCACAAGGTTCTTAATTGGGCTTGGGTGGTCAGAGTTGTCGAGGCAAAGCCTGGGTCACCGGAGAGGAAGGATAAGCATGTCCCTGAGCTTGAGGTATGAGTGGGGGAATTGGATGTGGAGTAGAAACCAAACTGAGCCAAGGTTCAATTTCATACCATATTATAGGTGTGATAAGGGTCAGAGTATCCTCTGCAACCCAGTGGTGCGAGCGATGGAAAACCTTGATTTTGACATTTCCTTATATGACCACAAGGGAGGGTGAGTGATAACTCTTTTGGTATGGGAAGGTCTCACAAAGTTGTTGGAAGAGAGATCTCTATGAGAGACTGAGAGGAGAGAGAAAAAGAGGTCATAGAAGAGAATGCTCGAAACATGGTTCTAACTCAAGAAGTAACAGAGGAAGGAGATGATGATCTAACCATTTAAATATCGGGTCATTAAATGTGGACTATCAGATGGTCTGCAAGAAAGGGAAATAACGAAATGTAATGTGTGATAGTGCATAAATATCAAACTTTAGGTTTAATGCATTGCATTAATGAAATTAAAATCAAATCTATAGTCAAACTATATTCAAATGAGTTTTAATTCATTTGGACGGTCAAACGTGGATCAAATGATTTCAAATTTTATCCATAAAAAAAAATTGAAGGTCTAGAATATTTCTATGAAATTTGATTTCATTTTGTACACATTATGGTCCATAACTTCTATATTGTCTATTAATCTTACTATTAATGCATTTAAATGGTGAGATAAATTGAAAAGGTTTTTCCTATTACATTCTTGAGTCAATATTCGATATATGCTCTATTTAGCATTTAAGTGTCACATGGTCACTTCTTTAACCTCTTTCCTATGCTTTATTACCATTCTGGAGGAGAGAGAAAAGGAAATAGATCATCATGAGTTGATTAATATTTATAATACACATTTGAGAGTAAAAATGAAATTGTGTCTTAATTTAATTTTACTTATCCTATTTTCATATAAGGACTACCATTATTGGTATTTTTCATTATAACCCTTCAAATATTATTATTTAGGAAAATTCAATTTAATTTCTAATTTGGCTTTGAAAATTTGGATGTGACATGAAACATCATGCCTAAAAACCAATAAGAAAAGAAAAAATAAGTTGGATCAAGATACATGTAGTGTTACCATATCATTATTTCATAAATGATTTCATCTACCTTGAGGTAATGGGTCTGGTAGTTAACCTCATTTGGATTCAATATTCAAGAGGCATAAACAACTTGCCCCTCACCAAAATCACAAGAAAGGGAGAATAGTTTGTATAAACAAAGGAGTTTGGGTCTAGTTTTTAGGAGTGGAAGTGGAAGCTAACCACCACACCTATCTTGATGCTTCATCTAAGAAATGAAGGGTTAATTATCTTCACCAATGCATCAATGTTTGGTATGGGTTGTATCCTAATGCTGGAAGGGAAGGTAGTTGTGTATGCCTCATGACAATTGGATTCAAACAAGGTTAACTACCCAACTCTTGACCTTAAACTAGCCAACATCATTGATGTTCTAAATATATGATGACACTACCTGCAAATTGAGCCACCTTATTTTTCCTCTACTTGTTATTTTTAGCCAACGACGTCTCACTAACTTGTCTAAAACCCAATTAACCTAACCAAATTCTATCTTTTGCCTCATGTTGTTACTTGATAAGTTTGCACCTTGCTCTCTCCGCTTTACTTCTCCACTTGCTACAATGTAAAATGCATTGCTTTTGATCAATTTGTCAAATTGGGAGTTTTACTCATATGCTCCTAGA
The DNA here is from genome assembly GCA_963693085.1 of Alisma plantago-aquatica. Classification (NCBI taxonomy): domain Eukaryota; kingdom Viridiplantae; phylum Streptophyta; class Magnoliopsida; order Alismatales; family Alismataceae; genus Alisma; species Alisma plantago-aquatica. The sequence goes on from OY856409.1 coordinate 1,650,567,281, forward strand.
TTGTCACACTCCCAATCAAAAGATCATGGGAATATATTTCTTTTGTCACTTATTATAGTGCTTGAACCAAGGCATGACTCATAAATTAGTGGAAGGATTCACAATGTTGGATCTCACTTTTACTCTGTGAAGCATGGCTAGCTATTTCTCTTCTATTAAATGTTATAATCAATCACACAACCTTTTTTCTATTGGTTTGATCTTGCAAAATATATAATAAGTATCTCCTTTATCCAAAATATGCTCAAAAAATATCATTATGCTCAATGAATCCCCTATGATTAGAAAGACCCTACCATTTCTAGGCTTCCATATAATTTGACAATGGGTATATAATATCCCTACTAAATCTTGAATTTTATTATGTACCTTAAGCCAAGACATGAGAGAACAAAATCCACGATGAATTAATGATGAAATAAAAGAAAATTGGTGTAGAACATGAAGCATTAATGTGTGGGTATCTTCAATCTACTTCTATCAATCTAATCCTCTTGTAGTTTTTACATGTATGTTAAGTGCTCTACTCACCTTCTCTCTTTTTCTCTAGGAGTCATCCAACAAGAATCATGAGATAGAACCTATTATTAGGTATGAGGTGGGGTATTATTCCTTATCTTGATCTCAAATGTAGTATTGAATAAATAAATTTCTATAATTTACTGCTTAGGATGGATTTTGTTGACAAACTGGTGGATATATTGTCATGCTTGGATGGAGACATATACTTTTCCATGATTGGACTTGATGCAATTGTCAATGGCGTTTATAGACTGGACATTGTGGATTTTGGTCTATTTTCATGTCACCTTGGGCATTTTGTTGACTTTTTACCAATAAAATTACACTTCCTATTATAGACATGCAAATATGAATTCCTAAAACCTAAGGATGGGAAGTAAAAGTGTCGATGGATTGGAAACACTAGGGTTCACTCCTCATAGGTCTTCGGAAAATTCAAGCCCATCAAATATGGTAGAATTTTTTTTAACGGAGTCAAACTCCAAGTAATTTATGATTTGGAGAAGAATAAATGAGTTACATCATTGTAGGGGAATGAATGTTGCATTTTCATGCAAGAACAACATCTCATTGAAACATAGACTAAACAAGATCACAACAACAAAGATGTCTCAATGGACCTGAATAGAGAACACATAGAAGTAGTGGAACAAGCCCCCCTATCTGGAAAAAATGAAGAAAACCTTATATCAAGGAGGGAACTAGTGATGTCTTTCAAGAATGCTATCATTATATGAAGGAACCCTAGAAAATCTCTAGTGGACAATCCAAATTTAAATGATGCGGAGTTGGGCATGAATGATGTATCCTTTAAAATCCCTAAAGGAATGCTGACATTTAGAATCAAAGAGAATGCAAACCTAAATCTTACTAAGGCTTGGAAATTTCCATCATTGTGAAAATACTCTCTAGAGACAGAGTATGTGACCCTACGAGACAAGATCTATGCTCTATGGAGAGATAAAGGCCCTTTTTAGTTAAATGACTTGGATCATAAATATTATATGGTCCATCTATCTTAGATGAAGAGTACATACATGTCATGATAGGTAGTTGTTGGGTGATGCTTGGGTAGTACCTGACATGCCAATCATTTGATCATTTCATCAAGCGTACTATGGATACCCCACACAAACACTACTACAGAAACAACCTTTGGCGTCGGTTGTTTAACCCCCTTTGGCGTCGGTTTCTGAGCGACGCCTATGTGGGCGCCGTTAAAGGTCGAACACTTCGGCGTCGATTTTTTAACCAACGCCTATAATACATATAGGAATCGGTCTTTTAGTAGATAACCGATGCCAAAAGGGTCCGCGCCATAGACAACAGCATCATCTAGGACACATTATGCGTCGGTTATCTACTAAAAGACCGACGCCTATATGGACTATAGCGTCAGTGTTTACTTGGTAACCGACGCAGAAAGTGTCCTAGATGACGCTGTTTTCTGTGGCGCGAACCAGTTTGGCGTCAGTTATCTACTAAAAGACCGACGCCTATATGTATTATAGGCTTCAGTTTGACACGAATAGCCGACGCCATTTCCAGTACGGTTGTTGCCACATTAGGCGTCGGTTTTGTTCAGAAACCCGACGTTGTAGGTCTTTGTTGACGGTTTTCTGTAAATAACCGACGCCTATATCTATTTTTTTTCATATCAGTTTGCAGGCCTGTTGTGGCTAGTCAGCAGGATGAGAACCTGCATTTCAGTTTTCTGAACTGCAGGTTTACGACATCCATTGATATCAGCCTACAAACAGGCCACAAACCTGCAAATGTCCCAAGGAAAATTTCACACAAGTAGATACATTCAGACATCAATTCAATTCTCACATTCACACATATAGAAACATTCAAATACATGTATTAACATTCAGAAATATTCATTTACAAAGTATCATTCATTATCGCTATCAACATCCCAATTATATCTTACAGTTGCCACTGCTTGTATGGGTTTTGCCCATTCTTCTCTTATTTCATTTAATGCTTCCATCTTATATGGAGCATGTATATTTTTTAAGCGTTTACCTATAGTGTTGTCAGTTTTAAACACCTGCAAAGAGAATGATGTATATATATAAGTAATAATATAAAAATAAGATTGATATGTTTCATACTAACTAATGAGACTATATATAATACCTCATGTATGGTATCGATGTCCAATGCGGCATGTTTGATAATCATTAGCATAAATCGGATCACATAGTATGCACATGCCCAGCCATTGTCTTGTGTAGCGCACTATAAATTGAAACATACAAAATAATACAACTAAGCACAATTCACATCAATAATATATACATTGGAGTCGGGAACTTACTTGTACGTTCTCCCAATTTATTGGTTGGTTCTTTTTCCTTGGGACCGTTCCTCCAGCCTTTTTGAATGCATCTAAACCCCTACATGTTAATATAACACAGTAAATTACATAAGTAAATAGTAATGTAATAACAGATGTTAACAGATACAAAAATGAAACATTTCTCACCAGAATAATGACATTCTCATTACGTGTCCAATTTTAGTGTTTAATGTACTTCCCGCGGGATCTAGATAATAAACAGTGAATGTCCCGGGGACAATAACTAGTAACTCCCAATGTCTACCGCTATAGGTAAAAAGTTAACAATTAATAACTCAAAATGCACAATAAAAATAGAATTTTCTTAAGTCCAAATTATAAATAAAGTAAACTTACTTGACATTGAATGGAGCTATTATTATCGTCTTCTTTTGCTGACCAAAAATTGTAAAAGCATCTATACAGTATTGTTGAACACTATCAGGGTCTTTAGCTATCATACTAATCAATGATGGAATCAAAAATCTCACATGATCAAATGCAAATTGTTTGCAATGATCTTCGACTAAGTAGCTGCAAAACATGTATTACGTATGCATTAATATATAAGAAACCAGATCACCGGATCTTACACAAGGTATATGGATGTATAAACAAGATCTCACCTTATCCATGTCTCGATCATTGATGTATTCAACCAATCATACATAAAAAGTTCAATAATATCTTGTATAAATAAAGAGCTATCGTATGATTGACCTGCATAATCTGCATCTAAAGAAACAATTATCGGGAAATGTATATTATGTTCCCATAGCCAACATGCCATTCCCCTACAAGCAGGACCTAACGGGTATGTTAGGTCAGTTGGAACCCAAGTTGGTAATGCGGGAAGTGGAGGTGGAGGCCTAGGTGCTCCTGGTGTCTTCTTTTTAACTTGTATATATAATTTCAGATCAGTTGACATCATATATACACATTAACAGTCTAAATCAATGTAAATTTATCTTACAATTTCAGTAGTGTAGACGACATCTGCTTTGGGCCACAATATGACCCCGCCTTCTGCCTCAGCAAGTGTATCAATATCCGGGTGGGGATATGGCAATGTAGCTTCCCTCCAATCGGGTAACACACGTAATGGGCCCACACGAACGTAGCCCTGTGGCATTGGAGTCCCGTGAAACCTTTCCCCAGGAAGGGACGGGTAAGACTGCGCCTCTGCAACAACATAGTCTTGTATTCTTAAGCGGCATGGCTTCAATGCCTACAAATTTACGTAAAGAATGTTATACATATATACATATCATCTTGAAAAATATCATCTTGAAAAGACTAGCTACAATGTCATAAACAATACTTACAGCAGACGTGTTAGGCGATGGGTCTCTAGGATTACTCGCAGTCTGTGCATCAGGAGAAGAGTGGGTCGCCATAGGCTGATTGGAAGCCTGAGATGCCTGCCACCGCAGCAATTCTTCCTTGACCTTCTCAGCAACTACATCGTTGACCTTCTTAGCAACTATATCCTCGACTCTCTTATTCTCCTATACATAGATAAAAGAAACATTAGCTTCTTATTATTGAATTTCCTTTTGCAGTAACATTCTAAAAAAAGAATAGGTTACCTCTTCTTGAGAAAATCCCGCTCTGGGTTTGCGCTGGGATGGCCCAAAGAATGCTTTGATGCCCACACCAGTGCCTGCACCCCTAATACGTCCAGGATGCTCTGGGTTACCCAGAGCAACTGTCAATTCATCCCTTGTGTCCTGAGGGATGAACGTGCCTTGTTTCCTCTGCTCGTGCTGCTCCCGCTAATCACCATCAATAGAAATTGGTAAGTTAACACCACAAATAATCAATATTCAAATGATTGCTCTAAGAGTTGTATTTTACCATTTTCGCAGCCGCCTCAGCAGTTACGAGCTTCTTTATTTCACCCTTCTTGTTTTGCCTCCCAGCTATCCAGATATCATGGCGAGGCATGGGTGTGGCAGACTCCTGAGTAGGAGTAGACTCCTGAGTAGCCGCAGACTCTGCATGTAGTCTTTGGCGAACGCTTGCATAGCCTTTTGGACCCATAGTGTGGTCATACACATTCAGTGCACGCCTTGCTTTTTGTGTGTCACTGAGGGCCTAGTTAGTATGCACATTAATGATTTGGTTAGTATCACTGAATGTTAATCTTGAATAGGTGAATACAATGTATATTAATTAATTGGGAGTGACGCCTAATACCTTGAATTCTTCAGATTTTCTTGAAGCAACAAAATTGTCCCAATCTTCTTTGTCCAAGAAGTTCCATTGTTCAAGGGTTGACTTCTTTTTCTTATCACCCTCTTTTATGTATTCTCTATTCAGATTTGTCCTATAATTCCTAAGCATCTTTCCAGCGCGTTGCATCACACTTTTACGATGCAACTTCTCATCCAATGCAAACAGATTCTGTAAAATAGAAATGTTATTAGCTAGTATCCAAAATAGAATTGCAAATAATAGAATTTGTAATCTACAAAATAGAATTGCAAATAATAATAACTCACGCATAAATCCTTCCATATCAAGTCTTTTTTTCCCCTGAGGAACTTTATGCCAATTATCATACTTAACACCACAATGGCTCCGAGTGGTACACCCAAGATAGTTTACAAAATTATTGTGGTTCACTCCAATTGCATTTCCTCCATTATCAAACTCCACAACCAATTTGGATCCACTGAGAATGGGCTGGAGTCATCATACTTATCATAGTACTCTTCTTCATCTATAGGATCTTCAATGAACTGTCTTTTACCATGAAGAACAACCGACCATTTATCATTTGTAGGATCATCAATATAGAATATTTGTTTCGCCTGTGATGCCAATATGAATGGTTCACCCTTCTCGCCAATCTTTTCAAAGTTCACCAAAGTGAAACCCAATTCATCCACTATAACTCCTTTGGTGTTATCAACCCAATTACATTTAAAGAGCGGAATTTTGAAATCTATGTAGTCAAACTCCCAAATGTCTTCAATGACACCGTAATATGACATTTTAGCTTCACGTGGACTCTTATCCTTTGCACTTGCAAAGTACATAGTCGACGCTTGAAGAGTGACCCCACTATTTTGGACGACACTCTTATCATCTTGGCGCTTTGTGTAATATGTGAATCCATTAATGTCAAACCATTCATAAGACATAACATTCGGTTTTGGTTTAAAGGCGAGGCATTTGATAGTTTCTGTAATATCATTTGGTGTTTGAGATAGTTGATGTAATACTTTATCTTCAAACCACTTAGTAAAAGTCTTATTATGCTCTCTAGCAAGCCACATTGAACTTGCTCGAGGATGTTGTCTCTTTATGAAATTGGTATGTTCCTCGATATAAACACTCACTTCATCCATATTGTGTAAAATATACAAGTGAGCTTGTTCCAACTGCTCACGGCTGATTACTTTCACCCGTGATCCCAAAATTCCTTTGCCCTCCTCAATATTATTGTCATTATCAGGAGTGTCATTACCACTGAGAAAGTCATTGCAAAAATCCATAACCTCTCTCGCCACATAACCTTCAATAATACTCCCTTCAGGCCGATAACGGTTTCGAACATCACCTTTAAAAACGCTCATGTATCGTTCAAAGGGATACATCCGATGCAAGAAAACTGGTCCCAACATTTTCACTTCCCTAGTCAAGTGGACAACAAGATGTACCATGATATCAAAGAATGAAGGAGGGAAATACATCTCAAGCTGACATAGGGTAACAACCACTTCTCTTTGCAAATTATCGAGAGTATCAGGGTCAATAACTTTGCTGCATAGACTGTTGAAAAAGAAACAAAGTCTGGTAATTGCAAACCTTACATGCTTCGGCAATATAGATCGAATTGCCACGGGCAATATTTGTTGCATTAGAGTGTGACAATCATGAGATTTAAGACCTATCAACTTCAGATCTTTCATTGATACCAATCTACGGATGTTGGATGAGTAACCATGTGGCACCTTAACATTTACCAAGCATTGACAAAAAGTTTTCTTCTCCTTTCTAGACAACGTGTAACAAGCGGGAGGTAAGTATGTTCTTTTATTACCCATTTCACGTAATTCTGTTAATTCTGACCTTATTCCCATTTCACGTAGGTCCAGTCTGGATTTTATCCCATCTTTAGTCTTACCTGGTATATTTAACAGAGTACCAATGATGCTATCACAGACATTTTTCTCAACGTGCATTACATCGATACAATGCCTGACTGTCAAAGAACTCCAATAAGGAAGATCCCAAAATATTGACTTCTTCTTGAATGAAGAATTGTCACTCCGTGTGGCCATACTACATTGTGATTTCTTACCAAATTCATTGACAATGTCTTTTACTCTTGCATAAACAACATCCCCTGGTATAGGTTTAGGTGCACTCAGTTCATCATTCCATCCATTGAATGTTTTGTGCTTCATACGATACGGATGGAATTTTGAAAGAAACCTTCGATGACCAAGATATACAGTCTTGCCGCCATGTTTTAGTCTTATTAAATCAGTGTTTTCTTCACATATAGGACACGCTTTAGCTCCTTTGACACTATATCCAGACAAATTCCCATATGCTGGAAAGTCATTAACAGTGCAAAATAACATAGCGTGCAAATGAAATGTCTCTCTTGCTGAAGCATCATAGGTCATCACACCTTCAGCCCAAAGTTTCTTTAAGTCATCAATCAAAGGTTCAAGATAAACATCGATATCATTTCCACGTTGTTTAGGGCCCGATATCAACAACGACAACATAACGTACTTATTTTTCATACACATCCAGGGAGGAAGATTGTATATAACAAGCATGACTGGCCAAGTGCTATGTTGGCTGCTCAATGTCCCGTACGGATTCATCCCATCTATACAAAGCCCAAGTCTTAGATTCCTATCTTCTTCACCAAATTTGGGGTACAATAGATCAATCTTCTTCTATTGTGGGGAATCAGACGCATGTCGTAGGATCCCATCATTATTTTTCTTAACATCTGCATGCCACCTCAAATTCTTCGCATCTTTCAGATTTGCAAACAAGCGTTGAAACCGTGATATTATAGGTAGATACCACAACCCCTTGGCAGGAGAACCAGTTTTGGACTCCCCCGAAGTCGTCAATTTATACCGTGACGCACCACATTTTGGACAATCTTTCAAATCTACATAGTCCTTTTGAAATAATACACAATCATTCGGGCATGCGTGTATCTTATTGGCCTCCATTCCCATTGGGCACAACATTTTCTTTACCTAGTATGTTGAGATTGGCAACTCGTTTCCTTCAGGAAGCATTTCTTTCAACAAAGTCAATAATGAAGTGAAGCTTTTGTCGCTCCATCTATTGTTAGCTTTCAACTTATACAATCTCAACACAGCGCTAAGCTTCGTAAACTTAGCACAGCCTGTGTATAACGGTATCTCACCATCATGCACAATGTTTCTAAAGATAGGAGGTGGATCGGTGTGCTCTACCCTACAACTATCCAGCATCGCATCAACGATGTCTGCTGGAACTGGTTCGTTCACATTTACGTCATCGGAGGCAATTTCTTCTTCCACCCAAGCACTGCTATTGACATCTACTGGTTTCGATTTTGAAATCTCTCCATGCCAGTGCCATTCTGTATAGCCTTGTACAATCCCGTTGCACATGACATGATTTTTGATTTCCTCACCAGTGTTGACTTTCAAGTTATTACCGCAATGCCTACATGGACAGTAGAACCTATCTGTAGGTTTTTTCCTATGTTCCTCGGAAAATCTAATAAACTGATCAAGACCAGATATAAACTCTGTGGTGCAACGATTACGAATGGACATCCATGATCTATCCATTCTATGATCAGAGAAAACAAGTATATATTAGGAAACAAGTATATATTAGGAAAAGATTAGGGTATACACTTACATCCTACCTAAGTGTATAATGTGATGTCATTCTTATATATAACAAATGTGTACCACCTATCCCATCCTTGAACACCTAATCTCACTAGTAAGTGTATAATGTGTATTGGGTTTTCAAGAAAATTTCAGCAGCATTTCCCTGTTGTTCTCTAAGTACATATATACTTAGAGAACAAACGGGGAAATGCTACCGAAATTTTCTCGAAAACCCAATACACATTATACACTTACATCCTAAGTGAGATTAGGTGTTCAAGAACAGTCCCAAACCGGGGACTATCCAAGATTTACTCCTAATGAGTCAATCTTGGACGGGTTTCTAGGCCAACAAACACATTTGATGTCATTCTTATATATAATAAATGTGTACCACCTATCCCATCCTTGAACACCTAATCTCACTAGTAAGTGTATAATGTGTATTGGGTTTTCAAGAAAATTTCGGCAGCATTTCCCCGCTGTTCTCTAAGTACATATATACTTAGAGAACAAATGGGGAAATGCTACCAAAATTTTCTCGAAAACCCAATACACATTATACACTTACATCCTAAGTGAGATTAGGTGTTCAAGAACAGTCCCAAACCGGGGACTATCCAAGATTTACTCCTAATGAGTAAATCTTGAACGGGTTTCTAGGCCAACAAATACATGTGTTGTCATTCTTATATATAATAAATGTCTATAAACTACAGGCAACATGGTTAATCCTAATCAACAGAGCATTATTAAATAATAAATCAAGAAATCAATAGTTTCAAACAAAAGGTCTAGGAATCTTTACTAGACATTATATGTATCCCTAATCATCATATTTAACATACTACATTATTATGAACATCCAGATCAGATTAAGATCATACTATGTTATAACCATTGGTTTAATAACCCTATTTCCGCATGTACATGTTTATCAACTTTAAAACCCTATAATTCATGAAATTATTCTAATTCAATTTAATATGTTGGGATCACATAATTATATAATGACATCAGAATATATAGAAGAATCATAATTAACATGATTAACAACATGCTCATCAAACTAGGGTTTTCGAGAAAATTTTATTCACAATCTATGCATTTTTCTGATCAAAACCATATACAATAGGTCTATAATTGGAGCTAGCATTTATTTCCTATATTATTGGCAATATTAATGTGTGAATCTGACCTGGAGAGGAGCTGTGGTCGAACCTGGAAGGTAGGGCTAGGGCTAGATGAGTTACGGCCGGTCTGGAGAGGAGCTGTGGTCGAACCGGCGGCAGTGCGCGACGATCGATGAGCAGGCGGTGGCGGAGAAGCAGCTAGCTAGCTGTCGGCCTGGCGGCGGCGCGACGACGGTGGAGAAGGAGCTAGCTGTCGATGGAGAAGCAGCTTCTGTCGGCCTGGCGGCGGCGTGGAGGCACCGGAGGAGAAGGCGGCGTGGAGGCACCAGAGGAGAAGGCGGCGGCGGAGAAGGCGGCGCGGCGGCACTGTCGTGGAGGGGTGGTTGCGGCGGAGTGGAGGGTCGGGCGACAGAAGAGAAGAAAGGGTCGGGGAACAGTTTAGGCGATGAAATAGAAGAAAGGGGAAGAGTCGGGTGATTGTGGGATATTAAGTTCACCAATAGCGTCGGTTGTTTGACACAACCGACGCCTAAACCACTTTAGCGTCGATTGTTTGAACCAACCGACGCTCAATTGGACGATATTTTCACGAAATTGTTTGGCGGGAACCACTTTTGGCGTCGGTTATCAACGGATAACCGACGTTGAAAGTGACACTTTTCGCACAAAGTTTCATCACACATAGGCGTCGGTGGCTATTTAAATAACCGACGTTGTATGTGACACTTTTTCTTTTCGCTCGAAAATTGGATTTCGCGGGAGCTTTTAGGCGTCGGTTTGTTATTGTCAACCGACGCTGAATACAAAGCGGTACCCGTGTCTGGCTGGTCTTCGAATATAGACGTCGGTTTGCTTAAACAACCGACGCCTTATATTATAGGCGTCGGTTTTCCTTAATAATTGACGCCCATAAAAGCGACAGTGAATGTTATTTCTGTAGTAGTGAAAGCAGTGGCTTGTACACATATTCCCTACATGCCCTTGATCCTCTATGGTAATGCTTTCTCATAATTGGCGGTGAATGATTTGTAAGAGTATCTACGTGGATGTGTATTTGAATATAAACAGAGAGGAAGTCACACTGAAGTGGTTGTTCAAATTGTAATTGCAAAACATCTAATGCTCGAGATTGACATCAGCAGTCACCCCTTAGAATGTAGAGTACAATAATGTACCTTATATCTATATGAAATGTGATAGAGTGGGACATGTCAAAAAAAAATTGTTCTCAAATAATTCTTGAGGCTGAGAACCCTCCAAAAAAGGAGTTGTAATCTGAATAGTTAAAGATTGATAATAAACAAACAAACACACCATGATATTCAGAATCACTTCATGTCCCTCCTTCCAACTTTTGATGGGGTAACACAAAGAAAACTACAACATCACAAAATTTCAACCATACATGGAATCAATTATAGCAGCTATAGGACCTTGAGGAGAAAGAAGGGGGGTCACAAGAAAAGATTATTATTGACCATATTGAAGTGAGGGAGAGAACTAGGAAAAAACCCAACAAAGAAGACAACATCAATGCAATCAAGCATATTAAAAAACTACTATAGGTCTACATGAAGGTCGATAATAATAAATAAAAGGACAGGTCACCAATGAGAATCCTTTACAAATAAAAGGAAAAGGTAGAACCATTCAATAACCAAGAAATGGACCAATAAACAAAATGAGATCCACATAGTTGTCACCCCACATGAAAATATAGTTAATTTGGACATCCAAGCTTAACCTCCTTAATGTTAACCATGACCAAAGAATCTCAACCTAACTCCATCCAAAGAAAATAGAGATCTCAAATACAAGGGTATGGAAGGGAAACCATGGAATGTATACAATTATGGACCAGGAATACGTGATCAGGACGAAATAATGGGTTTTCAAAATCTCTATGAAAAAACCAAAGGACCCTAATCTCTTACTAATATACAAGAAGAACTACTGAGGACCCTACATATGGATAGCAAAAACCACCCTCAACCTACATCCAAATGAAGCTCATTATTTGAAATGTAAGAGGTATTGGTAGTCAAGATACACGAGAATCATCAATTAAATGGTTATAACCCACAAACATAATATTTTGTTGGTGATATAGCTCAAAATTAGTGTAACTCTAGCACACATCATCAAAAAATCATTTGGATTCACTTGGTCTCATAGAGTGGAGGTCATGGTTTCACAGTTAGAATTTAGGTTTATTGGAGGGATTACATAGTCTAACTAGAAATTAGTCCAAGACGTAAACAATATATTCATTGTTGCATCAATAAGTCATTGATCATGTTGTTTGTGTATTCTACTTGTTATGACCCACGTTGAGGTTAGCCAGTAAATACCTCAAATTATGTGAAACACCTCAATTAGTGCTAAGCACCATGTTAAACCGCATGGTTAATCAAGATAAGTTATGTCGTGAATCAATAGTTGAGTTTGAGTCATCAGAGGTAATTAATGATAATAGCAACGTTGATCATTAAGTTAATTAAGTTGAATTAAGTATACAGATGCGATTAGTGTTTTGGTCAAGTGTTACTAGTTGATTAGCATGTTTTCATGCCTTGAGAAGGTAGTGGATTTTGTGCTTCAGAGTTTGCAAAAAAAAGAATCAGTTGATTTGGACACTCGAGGCGAGAGTTATAACATTTTCTAGAAACTTGGACCTAGTATGCAATTTTTCCAATTTTAGGTTATTAGTCTTTTCCCTTTTTCCTTTATTTCCTTTCTCGTTTATCTTCCCTTCTTCTTCACACGGTGGATAGAATAGGAAGAGACCGCTTGAACAGCGGCGCCCATCCAGCCCGACAAGCGATTAGCAGAGGGGAGCTATGTGGGCGATTTTGGGCGATCTAGCTAGCCATCAAGCTCCGCCCTCCCTTCCTCCTCCATTCTTCTTCTTTTCCCTTCCTCCTTCCTTCCCCAACTATCTGCTAGGGCGCCGCCCAGCATGAGCAGCAGCAAGCCGCCCAACGGCAGTGGCTGGCCAGCAGTAGTTCGTCAGCCTGGAACGTTGGGCGCGAGGATCAGCCTCCCCTGACACCGCCACCAAGTCCGACCACCTCCCACCTTCCTTTTTCCCTTCCGGCTAGCAGCCCCTGCGGCCCTAGCAGTAAGAGCGGCCGGAGGCCAGTAGCTGCTGCAGCAGCTAGGTGCTCTTTTGGGCGTGACTATCACCTTCCGTTGACGCTTTTGAGCTCGGCCAGGAGTCCACAACTCATATCCCTAGTTTCCTCGCCGTCCATCGATCAGGATGTCGGTTACAGTTGGATCTAGATTTTGTTTCTATCCTATCAATCGGTCGCCTCTTTTCTAGTCTCTGTTGCATCTTTCCAATACTTTCAGGTCAGCTGACCGTGGTGTGAATCACAGAGCGTGAGCCACTGCTGTTTGGAAGGGGCGACGCCCCAGCTAGCGCGAGTAGCAACACCCAGTTTGATACCTCCACCTGTGCGTGTGAAAAACTGCTATTTGATTGCAGCTGGTTGATATCCCGAGCAAACCAAGGTAGAATACGACCCAAATATAGCCCGAAAATTGGCCTCTAGACACAATTTCGGACGAACCCGGACAGTTCGAAACGCTGTGAGTAGGGTTTCATTTATTTATCATTAATAAACTCAGGCGTTTGAATATTTTCTATTTTGTGCGCGAACTACGCTGATAACAGGCATTATCAGGCGTCGGGCAGCGTTTGGCGTCGCCCGATCTTTTTAGTTCATAAAATGATTCTAGACACTGTTAGATGATTAAATTTAGCATTTGAACAGTATGGATTGAATCAGTAGATTTATATGGTTCATTGGAACCTAAATTGCTCATTTGAATGTTGAAATTAGAAATTCATGTCTTAAAATGGTATGATTTGGGTATGAACCCAGACAATGAAGATTTTTGATAAATTATCAGCTGTACGATTTCAAAGTTGATATGAATAAATAAAATATGCATGAAAACCCTAATTGCATATATCTTTTGACGTTAATATGTGTAAATCAATATTTACATGAAATGGCACATTTCTCTGAAATATTACCAGAAATTCTCAAGTATTGTTATTAAATTGTATTGTGATATGTAATTAACTCTTAATTGAGTTAAGTGATGCACAAACCAGGATTTGGGTTAATGTGCACGTTTTTCGAGAATTGATAATTGTTGAGTATGATTCTCATATGTGAAGTAAATTTCTTTAATTTGTGTAATAAGATGTTCAATTGCGTAAATTCGTTATGTATGTGCCAAATTGAAATAAGTTGGGTTATTTATGCATTTCTAATTTTTCTGAATGCATGGTATGAGAATTTCTCAGAAATTACAATGATTTGAAATATATTGCTCTGTCAGTTTAGAATGACAGTGTATTGTGATCTGATATGAAATCAGTAAATGTGATTTTCCTGTTTAAATGGTTATATGTTAGTTAGTTAATAGACTTAGGTGCCCTAACACCGTAGAACCCCTTTGACAGATTTGCTTCTTAGGGGTGAAACTCGTGTTGCAACATCATCCGTGCTTGTGTCATGGACACACGAGGAAAGAGAGGCAGTGTCCAACAACAATCGTGCTTGTGTCACGATGGCACTGGAGGAAAAATGGGGGTTATTCAACATCATTCGTGCTTGTGTCACGGAGGTAACCCGGTGAGACTCTCCGCCTGTGTACTCAGGTTAGAGGAGAAGTCTAGAGCACTCAGAGTAGTGCCTTGAGGCCGTAGAGCCTATGAGTCAGGCCAGAGAGCCTGGGGTCCTGTGGCAGAGCAGGGCTGGCGTCAGACTTAGCATTTCCCGGGTGTGTCGCTAAGTCTTGTACGGTGGGATCGTAGTTCGCTACGGATCTTTATATGCAGGGTACACTGCATATGATTAGGGCATAATAATAAAATGATATGTAATCATATAGAATCACAGTAAATTAATATATCCGAACTTTTGTGCCAATACATTATATCTGTTTATTGGTTTAAATTATCTTTTATTGCATAGAAAAGTGATTATATTCTGCAATCTGCTATGTCATTAGAACTGCCCTACTTGTACTGTATTTATGTTTATTTCAATTTTATAAACCTGATGAGTTGTTTAGTGATAGCTAAATGAAATACTATTCATTGAGCGAGTAGGCTCATCCCTCTACTCAAACATTTTCAGGTCAACATCAGCAACAGGAATCTGAAGGATCTTTTCATTCTAACGCTTAGTCTGTAGAAGGTATATGTAGTTAGTTTAGATAGAGGTCTCTTAGTCCTTTCCCCTCGATCCTTGGGACATGGTGTGGGTGAGAGAGAGTATGTATGGCGAATGTGTAAAAGATGTAAATTAACTAGTTTACTCTCTGTTAAACAATGTTACATGTTGTAAACTCTGTTTATGTTCTCTAGCCAGTTTAATTGAAATGCTTCCGCAATAGTTATTTATGTTTTAGTTTACAGCAATAATCTGAATATCATTACGAGGTTTTAAAAAGAAAAAGTTCTCAGTGATTTGTTTATGTAATAATCCATCCGTCGTGCCCTAATCTCGGGATTAGTGGTCAGTATGAGATCGGGGTGTGACATCTTGGTATCAGAGCATAGGTTGAGTACATAGATACTCTAAGTCAAGGTCATGGGACGATAAGAGACCAATAGGATTAGGACTTAGGTGTCTTCCTTCTAACTGCAATTTTCTAACGGGAAGTATTCTGTTATAGTATTGCAGATGGCAGGAAGAGGACGTGGTCACGAGAATCAAGTAGAGAGTTTAAGCTGAGTTATCAGGGATCATTAGGATCAAAAGATAGAATTATAATTAAGATGGATAAGAAATGATGTGTCTTTAGCTCTGGGAGATCTGAGTGTTTGGATACCCTGACCAGGTGTCTAAGTACTTAGATTAACCAGTATCAAGCTACTCTGTCTATTCTTCTCTGGATGCCCTGGCCAGGTATGCAGAGGAAGGATAGGCTAGAGAGAAACCCTAGAAATCTTAGGGTTAAGAATCGGAAATTAATGTAAGAGTAAGAGATTAAATATAGGATGCAATACAACTCTTGTTTTATATTGCTTATTTGATTAGAGATCACTAGAAATGCTCTTATATGCATGAAATTAGATTTTCAGTTTGTAAAGTAAACATGATTCTTTTATGTTGTTGTATGTCATAAAATGATTTATTTATTGTTTAAATTCTTTGTATCAAGTAGACCAAAAGTTATGTTTAAATGAGTTTGCCTTAAGTGGATATTCATTCCACATGTTTGAAATCAATAGGAGTTGGTTAATCCTGAGTAGCTCTTGGCTTCAGGACTACAGGTTCGGCCTGGTCCGGCTGGCAGGATGCATTACTGGGATTTAATGACTCCTATTAACAGTTTAATAAAAGTAGACTCCGGGTAATTTAGACCCGCATCATGGTGAAAAATGTATATACGCTAAGATGTTGAAATATAAGGGAAAGATTAGAACAGCTAAGAATTAGCTGGAACTGATATCGGAGACCCAACGTTGAGGTCTCATATGAGCAATCCTTAATTGAAAATAAAGGAACATGATACAAGGTTCAGATTCAATTTAATGATTTGTATTATATGAACTCTAAATATGAGAATATGGAAAAGAAATGAGAAAAGTATGTAAGGGCTAAGATAGTAAGAATCAACCATAGAGTGGATCATAATAGAGTAAAATTCGTTTATGTATTTTTAAAGCAAAGGAAAAATATAAGAAAAGAGTTAAGTATACAATAAGTACATAGAAATAAAGAGTTTTATGTAAATCATAAGACCAGGATAAGAAACTTAGTTGAATTAAGAGAAATGTTAGAAATGATGATTTTGATTAAGGAATGAGGATTACATGACATAATTGAGAGTATGGAATGCATATCTTTATTATAAAGTTTAATACATTCATACATACTGCCTTGGAATTATGAGTCTCAATAGACTAACTAACTTGTTTCTAAAATAAGGAACAAACGCGTAATTTAGAAAATGAATGCATCATATATGTTGCATAACTACCATGGTAGAGATGTCTCAGTGAATGAAATAATGACACACAACATGATGATGAAACCCTAGCAGGGTAAATTGAGAATGTAATTTATCTGAATGTCTAAGTAAGAGAAAGGAAAATTCCAGTGATAAGATAAGGAAGAAGTTAGTAAAACTTATGAGATCTAAAGTTTGAATTTCAAACTAAGGGAACATAGTCACATCACAATAACACTATGTTATTGATAAAGACGAAACCCTAGAATGTTTAGAGTTGTAGTAGTTCAAGGGGTATCAATAGTGATTTGACCTTGAGTACTAGCATCTCTATAAAATAAGATCATGGGATTTGTTCTATGAAAGGTAAGCTAGCATTAATAAAATCTAGGGTTTAAAGGTAGATAAACAATATGAAAATGACTTGGAGAAAAGAGTAAGATATAAATTTGAAATGTAACAATAAGTAAGTAGCATAGAATGAGGAGTACTACCCGATACATGATCTGAAGTTAGTTGTTGTAGTTCATACTCTTATGGCACAGCATCACTATCTTTATGATGTGACGATAGATTGTCACCTTGGGAAAGTGAATGTGGTAGCTGATGCCCTAAGTAGGAAGTCTAGTTCAACAGTGGATGTATTTTCCATGGCATGTTTCAAAAGAGATATGCTAGTGGAAATGTGAAAGTTGAACTTAGACTTAGGGGTGACATAGCTAAATGGTTTGATTGCACAGATGCAAGTCAAGCCTACTTCTTATGATCAAATCAAGGAACTACAATAGGGTGATAGTGAGTTAAACCAGACCATGCATGACATGGCAGGGGGAAGAGACCAGAGTTCAAGTTTTCAGATGATGATGTGTTGTTTTAGCATGACAGGTTGTGTGTATCTTGAGATAATGATTTGAAAGAATAGATTCTTGAGGAAGCACATGCATCAATGTATGTTATGCATTCAGGTAACACTAAGATGTACATGAGTCTCAAGGAGTTGTATTGGTGGTCTGGTATGAAGAGGATGTAGCTGAGTATGTGGCTATATGTAGTGTGTGCCAACAGGTTAAGGCCGAGCACCAGAAAGCTACAGCTACCTTGCAATCTTTTCATATATCAGAATGGAAATGGGAACATATCATAATGGATTTTGTGATAGGGTTGCCCAAGACACCTAGAGGTTATGATTTGATATGAATGATTGTGGATAGACTAATTTAGTCTGCTTACTTTCTTCATATTAAGTCAACCTTTGATGTCTCAAAACTTGACTATGATATACATGGATGAAATAGTTAGGTTGCCTGGTAATCCAGTTTCAATCATATCATATTGAGATCCTAAGTTCACATCTAGGTTGTGGAAACAGTTGCATCGTGCTTCGGGCACAAAGTTAAGATTCAGTACAACCTTTTTACCCGCATACGGATGGTCAGTCTGAGAGAACCATTCAAACTCTTGAGGACATGCAGAGAGTAGTTGAAAGCTACACAGGATAGGCAGAAGAGTTATGCGGAGAAGAGACGTTAACCTCTTGAGTTTCAAGTTGGTGATGACGTGTATCTGAAAGTTTCACCATGGAAAGGAGTGCTGAGGTTTGGTAAGAGAAGCAAACTGACTTCTAGGTTTATGGGTCTGTATCCTATCATTGAGAGGATTGGACCTGTAGCCTATAGGTTGGAATTGCCATCTGAATTGGCTAATCTACATGATGTGCTTCATGTATCGATGTTGAAGAAGTGTTATTCTGGTTCAGAGAAGATAGTGGATCTATAACCTGCTCAGCTCAGACCAGATGTATCCTATGATGAGGGATCAGTACGGATAATTGATCGGAGGATCAAGAAGTTTAAGACTCACGAGATATCGTTAGTAAAAGTTATATGGAGGAATTATAACTTAGAGAAAGCCACGTGAGAACTTGAGTCTAAGATGCGTTGCAAGTTTCCTTTTCTTTTAGGAATTTCGGGATGAAATTCTTATAAGGGAGGGAGATTGTTATGACCCACGTTGAGGTTAGCCAGTAAATACCTCAAATTATGTGAAACACCTCAATTAGTGCTAAGCACCATGTTAAACCGCATGGTTAATCAAGATAAGTTACGTCGTGAATCAATAGTTGAGTTTGAGTCATCAGAGGTAATTAATGATAATAGCAACGTTGATCATTAAGTTAATTAAGTTGAATTAAGTATACAGATGCGATTAGTGTTTTGGTCAAGTGTTACTAGTTGATTAGCATGTTTTCATGTCTTGAGAAGGTAGTGGATTTTGTGCTTGAGAGTTTGCAAAAAAAAGAATCAGTTGATTTGGACACTCGAGGTGAGAGTTATAACATTTTTTAGAAACTTGGACCTAGTATGCAATTTTTCCAATTTTAGGTTATTAGTCTTTTCCCATTTTCCTTTATTTCCTTTCTCATTTATCTTCCCTTCTTCTTCACGCGGTGGATAGAATAGGAAGCGACCGCTTGAACAGCGGCGCCCATCCAGCCCGACAAGCGATTAGCAGAGGGGAGCTATGTGGGCGATTTTGGGCGATCTAGCTAGCCATCAAGCTCCGCCCTCCCTTCCTCCTCCATTCTTCTTATTTTCCCTTCCTCCTTCCTTCCCCAACTATCTGCTAGGGCGCCGCCCAGCATGAGCAGCAGCAAGCCGCCCAACGGCAGTGGCTAGCCAGCAGTAGTTCGTCAGCCTGGAACGTTGGGCGCGAGGATCAGCCTCCCCTGACACCGCCACCAAGTCCGACCACCTCCCACCTTCCTTTTTCCCTTCCGGCTAGCAGCCCCTGCGGCCCTAGCAGTAAGAGCGGTCGGAGGCCAGTAGCTGCTGCAGCAGCTAGGCGCTCTTTTGGGCGTGACTATCACCTTCCGTTGACGCTTTTGAGCTCGGCCAGGAGTCCACAACTCATATCCCTAGTTTCCTCGCCGTCCATCGATCAGGATGCCGGTTACAGTTGGATCTAGATTTTGTTTCTATCCTATCAATCGGTCGCCTCTTTTCTAGTCTCTGTTGCATCTTTCCAATACTTTCAGGTCAGCCGACCGTGGTGTGAATTACAGAGCGTGAGCCACTGCTGTTTGGAAGGGGCGACGCCCCAGCTAGCGCGAGTAGCAACACCCAGTTTGATACCTCCACCTGTGCGTGTGAAAAACTGCTATTTGATTGCAGCTGGTTGATATCCAGAGCAAACAAAGGTAGAAGACGACCCAAATATAGCCCGAAAATTGGCCTCTAGACACAATTCCGGACGAACCCGGACAGTTCGAAATGTGGTGAGTAGGGTTTCATTTATTTATCATTAATAAACTCAGGCGTTTGAATATTTTCTGTTTTGTGCGCGAACTACGCTCATAACAGGCGTTATCAGGCGTCAGGCAGCGTTTGGCGTCGCCCGATCTTTTTAGTTCATAAAATGCTTCTAGACACTATTAGATGATTAAATTTAGCATTTGAACAATATAGATTGAATCAGTAGATTTATATGGTTCATTGGAACCTAAATTGCTCATTTGAATGTTGAAATTAGAAATTCATGTCTTAAAATGGTATGATTTGGGTATGACCCCAGACAATGAAGATTTCTGATAAATTATCAGATGTACAATTTCAGAGTTGATATGAATAAATAAAATATGCATGAAAACCCTAATTGCATATATCTTTTGACGTTAATATGTGTAAATCGATATTTACATGAAATGGCACATTTCTCTGAAATATTACCAGAAATTCCCAAGTATTGTTATTAAATTGTATTGTGATATGTAATTAACTCTTAATTGAGTTAAGTGATGCACAAACCAGGATTTGGGTTAATGTGCACGTTTTTCGAGAATTTTAGAGAATTGATAATTGTTGAGTATGATTCTCATATGTGAAGTAAATTTCTTTAATTTGTGCAATAAGATATTCAATTGCGTAAATTTGTTATGTATGTGCCAAATTGAAATAAGTTGGGTTATTTATGCATTTCTAATTTGTCTGAATGCATGGTATGAGAATTTCTCAGAAATTACAATGATTTGAAATATATTGCTCTGTCAGTTTAGAATGACAGTGTATTGTGATCTGATATGAAATCAGTAAATGTGATTTTCCTATTTAAATGGTTATATGTTAGTCAGTTAATAGACTTAGGTGCCTTAACACCGTAGAACCCCTTTGACAGATCTGCTTCTTAGGGGTGAAACTCATGTTGCAACATCATCCGTGCTTGTGTCATGGACACACGAGGAAAGAGAGGCAGTGTCCAACAACAATCGTGCTTGTGTCACGATGGCACTGGAGGAAAAATGGGGGTTATTCAACATCATTCGTGCTTGTGTCACGGAGGTAACCCGGTGAGACTCTCCGCCTGTGTACTCAGGTTAGAGGAGAAGTCTAGAGCACTCAGAGTAGTGCCTTGAGGCCGTAGAGCCTATGAGTCAGGCCGGAGAGCCTGGGGTCCTGTGGCAGAGCAGGGCTGGCATCAGACTTAGCATTTCCCGGGTGTGTCGCTAAGTCTTGTACGGTGGGATCGTAGTTCGCTACGGATCTTTATATGCAGGGTACACTGCATATGATTAGGGCATAATAATAAAATGATATGTAATCATATAGAATCACAGTAAATTAATATATCCGAACTTTTGTGCCAATACATTATATCTGTTTATTGGTTTAAATTATCTTTTATTGCATAGAAAAGTGATTATATTCTGCAATCTGCTATGTCATTAGAACTGCCCTACTTGTACTGTATTTATGTTTATTTCAATTTTATAAACCTGATGAGTTGTTTAGTGATAGCTAAATGAAATACTATTCATTGAGCGAGTAGGCTCATCCCTCTACTCAAACATTTTCAGGTCAACATCAGCAACAGGAATCTGAAGGATCTTTTCATTCTAACGCTTAGTCTGTAGAAGGTATATGTAGTTAGTTTAGATAGAGGTCTCTTAGTCCTTTCCCCTCGATCCTTGGGACATGGTGTGGGTGAGAGAGAGTATGTATGGCGAATGTGTAAAAGATGTAAATTAACTAGTTTACTCTCTGTTAAACAATGTTACATGTTGTAAACTCTGTTTATGTTCTCTAGCCAGTTTAATTGAAATGCTTCCACAATAGTTATTTATGTTTTAGTTTACAGCAATAATCTGAATATCATTACGAGGTTTTAAAAAGAAAAAGTTCTCAGTGATTTGTTTATGTAATAATCCATCCGTCGTGCCCTAATCTCGGGATTAGTGGTCAGTATGAGATCGGGGTGTGACATCTTAGTATCAGAGCATAGGTTGAGTACATAGATACTCTAAGTCAAGGTCATGGGACGATAAGAGATCAATAGGATTAGGACTTAGGTGTCTTCCTTCTAACTGCAATTTTCTAACGGGAAGTATTCTGTTATAGTATTGCAGATGGCAGGAAGAGGACGTGGTCACGAGAATCAAGTAGAGAGTTTAAGCTGAGTTATCAGGGATCATTAGGATCAAAAGATAGAATTATAATTAAGATGGATAAGAAATGATGTGTCTTTAGCTCTGGGAGATCTGAGTGTTTGGATACCCTGACCAGGTGTCTAAGTACTTAGATTAACCAGTATCAAGCTACTCTGTCTATTCTTCTCTGGATGCCCTGACCAGGTATGCAGAGGAAGGATAGGCTAGAGAGAAACCCTAGAAATCTTAGGGTTAAGAATCGGAAATTAATGTAAGAGTAAGAGATTAAATATAGGATGCAATACAACTCTTGTTTTATATTGCTTATTTGATTAGAGATCACTAGAAATGCTCTTATATGCATGAAATTAGATTTTCAGTTTGTAAAGTAAACATGATTCTTCTATGTTGTTGTATGTCATAAAATGATTTATTTATTGTTTAAATTCTTTGTATCAAGTAGACCAAAAGTTATGTTTAAATGAGTTTGCCTTAAGTGGATATTCATTCCACATGTTTGAAATCAATAGGAGTTGGTTAATCCTGAGTAGCTCTTGGCTTCAGGACTACAGGTTCGGCCTGGTCCGGCTGGCAGGATGCATTACTGGGATTTAATGACTCCTATTAACAGTTTAATAAAAGTAGACTCCGGGTAATTTAGACCCGCATCATGGTGAAAAATGTATATACGCTAAGATGTTGAAATATAAGGGAAAGATTAGAACAGCTAAGAATTAGCTGGAACTGATATCGGAGACCCAACGTTGAGGTCTCATATGAGCAATCCTTAATTGAAAATAAAGGAACATGATACAAGGTTCAGATTCAATTTAATGATTTGTATTATATGAACTCTAAATATGAGAATATGGAAAAGAAATGAGAAAAGTATGTAAGGGCTAAGATAGTAAGAATCAACCATAGAGTGGATCATAATAGAGTAAAATTCGTTTATGTATTTTTAAAGCAAAGGAAAAATATAAGAAAAGAGTTAAGTATACAATAAGTACATAGAAATAAAGAGTTTTATGTAAATCATAAGACCAGGATAAGAAACTTAGTTGAATTAAGAGAAATGTTAGAAATGATGATTTTGATTAAGGAATGAGGATTACATGACATAATTGAGAGTATGGAATGCATATCTTTATTATAAAGTTTAATACATTCATACATACTACCTTGGAATTATGAGTCTCAATAGAGTAACTAACTTGTTTCTAAAATAAGGAACAAACGCGTAATTTAGAAAATGAATGCAACATATATGTTGCATAACTACCATGGTAGAGATGTCTCAGTGAATGAAATAATGACACACAACATGATGATGAAACCCTAGCAGGGTAAATTGAGAATGTAATTTATCTGAATGTCTAAGTAAGAGAAAGGAAAATTCCAGTGATAAGATAAGGAAGAATTTAGTAAAACTTATGAGATCTAAAGTTTGAATTTCAAACTAAGGGAACATAGTCACATGACAATAACACTATGTTATTGATAAAGACGAAACCCTAGAATGTTTAGAGTTGTAGTAGTTCAAGGGGTATCAATAGTGATTTGACCTTGAGTACTAGCATCTCTATAAAATAAGATCATGGGATTTGTTCTATGAAAGGTAAGCTAGCATTAATAAAATCTAGGGTTTAAAGGTAGATAAACAATATGAAAATGACTTGGAGAAAAGAGTAAGATATAAATTTGAAATGTAACAATAAGTAAGTAGCATAGAATGAGGAGTACTACCCGATACATGATCTGAAGTTAGTTGTTGTAGTTCATACTCTTATGGCACAGCGTCACTATCTTTATGATGTGACGATAGATTGTCACCTTGGGAAGGTGAATGTGGTAGCTGATGCCCTAAGTAGGAAGTCTAGTTCAACAGTGGATGTATTTTCCATGGCATGTTTCAAAAGAGATATGCTAGTGGAAATGTGAAAGTTGAACTTAGACTTAGGGGTGACATAGCTAAATGGTTTGATTGCACAGATGCAAGTCAAGCCTACTTCTTATGATCAAATCAAGGAACTACAATAGGGTGATAGTGAGTTAAACCAGACCATGCATGACATGGCAGGGGGAAGAGACCAGAGTTCAAGTTTTCAGATGATGATGTGTTGTTTTAGCATGACAGGTTGTGTGTATCTTGAGATAATGATTTGAAAGAATAGATTCTTGAGGAAGCACATGCATCAATGTATGTTATGCATTCAGGTAACACTAAGATGTACATGAGTCTCAAGGAGTTGTATTGGTGGTCTGGTATGAAGAGGATGTAGCTGAGTATGTGGCTATATGTAGTGTGTGCCAACAGGTTAAGGCCGAGCACCAGAAAGCTACAGCTACCTTGCAATCTTTTCATATATCAGAATGGAAATGGGAACATATCATAATGGATTTTGTGATAGGGTTGCCCAAGACACCTAGAGGTTATGATTTGATATGAATGATTGTGGATAGACTAATTTAGTCTGCTTACTTTCTTCATATTAAGTCAACCTTTGATGTCTCAAAACTTGACTATGATATACATGGATGAAATAGTTAGGTTGCCTGGTAATCCAGTTTCAATCATATCATATTGAGATCCTAAGTTCACATCTAGGTTGTGGAAACAGTTGCATCGTGCTTCGGGCACAAAGTTAAGATTCAGTACAACCTTTTTACCCGCATACGGATGGTCAGTCTGAGAGAACCATTCAAACTCTTGAGGACATGCAGAGAGTAGTTGAAAGCTACACAGGATAGGCAGAAGAGTTATGCGGAGAAGAGACGTTAACCTCTTGAGTTTCAAGTTGGTGATGACGTGTATCTGAAAGTTTCACCATGGAAAGGAGTGCTGAGGTTTGGTAAGAGAAGCAAACTGACTTCTAGGTTTATGGGCCTGTATCCTATCATTGAGAGGATTGGACCTGTAGCCTATAGGTTGGAATTGCCATCTGAATTGGCTAATCTACATGATGTGCTTCATGTATCGATGTTGAAGAAGTGTTATTCTGGTTCAGAGAAGATAGTGGATCTATAACCTGCTCAGCTCAGACCAGATGTATCCTATGATGAGGGATCAGTACGGATAATTGATCAGAGGATCAAGAAGTTTAAGACTCACGAGATATCGTTAGTAAAAGTTATATGGAGGAATTATAACTTAGAGAAAGCCACGTGAGAACTTGAGTCTAAGATGCGTTGCAAGTTTCCTTTTCTTTTAGGAATTTCGGGATGAAATTCTTATAAGGGAGGGAGATTGTTATGACCCACGTTGAGGTTAGCCAGTAAATACCTCAAATTATGTGAAACACCTCAATTAGTGCTAAGCACCATGTTAAACCGCATGGTTAATCAAGATAAGTTACGTCGTGAATCAATAGTTGAGTTTGAGTCATCAGAGGTAATTAATGATAATAGCAACGTTGATCATTAAGTTAATTAAGTTGAATTAAGTATACAGATGCGATTAGTGTTTTGGTCAAGTGTTACTAGTTGATTAGCATGTTTTCATGTCTTGAGAAGGTAGTGGATTTTGTGCTTGAGAGTTTGCAAAAAAAAGAATCAGTTGATTTGGACACTCGAGGTGAGAGTTATAACATTTTTTAGAAACTTGGACCTAGTATGCAATTTTTCCAATTTTAGGTTATTAGTCTTTTCCCATTTTCCTTTATTTCCTTTCTCATTTATCTTCCCTTCTTCTTCACGCGGTGGATAGAATAGGAAGCGACCGCTTGAACAGCGGCGCCCATCCAGCCCGACAAGCGATTAGCAGAGGGGAGCTATGTGGGCGATTTTGGGCGATCTAGCTAGCCATCAAGCTCCGCCCTCCCTTCCTCCTCCATTCTTCTTATTTTCCCTTCCTCCTTCCTTCCCCAACTATCTGCTAGGGCGCCGCCCAGCATGAGCAGCAGCAAGCCGCCCAACGGCAGTGGCTAGCCAGCAGTAGTTCGTCGGCCTGGAACGTTGGGCGCGAGGATCAGCCTCCCCTGACACCGCCACCAAGTCCGACCACCTCCCACCTTCCTTTTTCCCTTCCGGCTAGCAGCCCCTGCGGCCCTAGCAGTAAGAGCGGTCGGAGGCCAGTAGCTGCTGCAGCAGCTAGGCGCTCTTTTGGGCGTGACTATCACCTTCCGTTGACGCTTTTGAGCTCGGCCAGGAGTCCACAACTCATATCCCTAGTTTCCTCGCCGTCCATCGATCAGGATGCCGGTTACAGTTGGATCTAGATTTTGTTTCTATCCTATCAATCGGTCGCCTCTTTTCTAGTCTCTGTTGCATCTTTCCAATACTTTCAGGTCAGCCGACCGTGGTGTGAATTACAGAGCGTGAGCCACTGCTGTTTGGAAGGGGCGACGCCCCAGCTAGCGCGAGTAGCAACACCCAGTTTGATACCTCCACCTGTGCGTGTGAAAAACTGCTATTTGATTGCAGCTGGTTGATATCCAGAGCAAACAAAGGTAGAAGACGACCCAAATATAGCCCGAAAATTGGCCTCTAGACACAATTCCGGACGAACCCGGACAGTTCGAAATGCGGTGAGTAGGGTTTCATTTATTTATCATTAATAAACTCAGGCGTTTGAATATTTTCTGTTTTGTGCGCGAACTACGCTCATAACAGGCGTTATCAGGCGTCAGGCAGCGTTTGGCGTCGCCCGATCTTTTTAGTTCATAAAATGCTTCTAGACACTATTAGATGATTAAATTTAGCATTTGAACAATATAGATTGAATCAGTAGATTTATATGGTTCATTGGAACCTAAATTGCTCATTTGAATGTTGAAATTAGAAATTCATGTCTTAAAATGGTATGATTTGGGTATGAACCCAGACAATGAAGATTTCTGATAAATTATCAGATGTACAATTTCAGAGTTGATATGAATAAATAAAATATGCATGAAAACCCTAATTGCATATATCTTTTGACGTTAATATGTGTAAATCGATATTTACATGAAATGGCACATTTCTCTGAAATATTACCAGAAATTCCCAAGTATTGTTATTAAATTGTATTGTGATATGTAATTAACTCTTAATTGAGTTAAGTGATGCACAAACCAGGATTTGGGTTAATGTGCACGTTTTTCGAGAATTTTAGAGAATTGATAATTGTTGAGTATGATTCTCATATGTGAAGTAAATTTCTTTAATTTGTGCAATAAGATATTCAATTGCGTAAATTTGTTATGTATGTGCCAAATTGAAATAAGTTGGGTTATTTATGCATTTCTAATTTGTCTGAATGCATGGTATGAGAATTTCTCAGAAATTACAATGATTTGAAATATATTGCTCTGTCAGTTTAGAATGACAGTGTATTGCGATCTGATATGAAATCAGTAAATGTGATTTTCCTATTTAAATGGTTATATGTTAGTCAGTTAATAGACTTAGGTGCCTTAACACCGTAGAACCCCTTTGACAGATCTGCTTCTTAGGGGTGAAACTCATGTTGCAACATCATCCGTGCTTGTGTCATGGACACACGAGGAAAGAGAGGCAGTGTCCAACAACAATCGTGCTTGTGTCACGATGGCACTGGAGGAAAAATGGGGGTTATTCAACATCATTCGTGCTTGTGTCACGGAGGTAACCCGGTGAGACTCTCCGCCTGTGTACTCAGGTTAGAGGAGAAGTCTAGAGCACTCAGAGTAGTGCCTTGAGGCCGTAGAGCCTATGAGTCAGGCCGGAGAGCCTGGGGTCCTGTGGCAGAGCAGGGCTGGCATCAGACTTAGCATTTCCCGGGTGTGTCGCTAAGTCTTGTACGGTGGGATCGTAGTTCGCTACGGATCTTTATATGCAGGGTACACTGCATATGATTAGGGCATAATAATAAAATGATATGTAATCATATAGAATCACAGTAAATTAATATATCCGAACTTTTGTGCCAATACATTATATCTGTTTATTGGTTTAAATTATCTTTTATTGCATAGAAAAGTGATTATA
This sequence comes from Alisma plantago-aquatica, assembly GCA_963693085.1. Taxonomy (NCBI): domain Eukaryota; kingdom Viridiplantae; phylum Streptophyta; class Magnoliopsida; order Alismatales; family Alismataceae; genus Alisma; species Alisma plantago-aquatica. The sequence continues at coordinate 1,650,595,505 of OY856409.1, forward strand.
TTCTGCAATCTGCTATGTCATTAGAACTGCCCTACTTGTACTGTATTTATGTTTATTTCAATTTTATAAACCTGATGAGTTGTTTAGTGATAGCTAAATGAAATACTATTCATTGAGCGAGTAGGCTCATCCCTCTACTCAAACATTTTCAGGTCAACATCAGCAACAGGAATCTGAAGGATCTTTTCATTCTAACGCTTAGTCTGTAGAAGGTATATGTAGTTAGTTTAGATAGAGGTCTCTTAGTCCTTTCCCCTCGATCCTTGGGACATGGTGTGGGTGAGAGAGAGTATGTATGGCGAATGTGTAAAAGATGTAAATTAACTAGTTTACTCTCTGTTAAACAATGTTACATGTTGTAAACTCTGTTTATGTTCTCTAGCCAGTTTAATTGAAATGCTTCCGCAATAGTTATTTATGTTTTAGTTTACAGCAATAATCTGAATATCATTACGATGTTTTAAAAAGAAAAAGTTCTCAGTGATTTGTTTATGTAATAATCCATCCGTCGTGCCCTAATCTCGGGATTAGTGGTCAGTATGAGATCGGGGTGTGACATCTTGGTATCAGAGCATAGGTTGAGTACATAGATACTCTAAGTCAAGGTCATGGGACGATAAGAGACCAATAGGATTAGGACTTAGGTGTCTTCCTTCTAACTGCAATTTTCTAACGGGAAGTATTCTGTTATAGTATTGCAGATGGCAGGAAGAGGACGTGGTCACGAGAATCAAGTAGAGAGTTTAAGCTGAGTTATCAGGGATCATTAGGATCAAAAGATAGAATTATAATTAAGATGGATAAGAAATGATGTGTCTTTAGCTCTGGGAGATCTGAGTGTTTGGATACCCTGACCAGGTGTCTAAGTACTTAGATTAACCAGTATCAAGCTACTCTGTCTATTCTTCTCTGGATGCCCTGACCAGGTATGCAGAGGAAGGATAGGCTAGAGAGAAACCCTAGAAATCTTAGGGTTAAGAATCGGAAATTAATGTAAGAGTAAGAGATTAAATATAGGATGCAATACAACTCTTGTTTTATATTGCTTATTTGATTAGAGATCACTAGAAATGCTCTTATATGCATGAAATTAGATTTTCAGTTTGTAAAGTAAACATGATTCTTTTATGTTGTTGTATGTCATAAAATGATTTATTTATTGTTTAAATTCTTTGTATCAAGTAGACCAAAAGTTATGTTTAAATGAGTTTGCCTTAAGTGGATATTCATTCCACATGTTTGAAATCAATAGGAGTTGGTTAATCCTGAGTAGCTCTTGGCTTCAGGACTACAGGTTCGGCCTGGTCCGGCTGGCAGGATGCATTACTGGGATTTAATGACTCCTATTAACAGTTTAATAAAAGTAGACTCCGGGTAATTTCGACCCGCATCATGGTGAAAAATGTATATACGCTAAGATGTTGAAATATAAGGGAAAGATTAGAACAGCTAAGAATTAGTTGGAACTGATATCGGAGACCCAACGTTGAGGTCTCATATGAGCAATCCTTAATTGAAAATAAAGGAACATGATACAAGGTTCAGATTCAATTTAATGATTTGTATTATATGAACTCTAAATATGAGAATATGGAAAAGAAATGAGAAAAGTATGTAAGGGCTAAGATAGTAAGAATCAACCATAGAGTGGATCATAATAGAGTAAAATTCGTTTATGTATTTTTAAAGCAAAGGAAAAATATAAGAAAAGAGTTAAGTATACAATAAGTACATAGAAATAAAGAGTTTTATGTAAATCATAAGACCAGGATAAGAAACTTAGTTGAATTAAGAGAAATGTTAGAAATGATGATTTTGATTAAGGAATGAGGATTACATGACATAATTGAGAGTATGGAATGCATATCTTTATTATAAAGTTTAATACATTCATACATACTACCTTGGAATTATGAGTCTCAATAGACTAACTAACTTGTTTCTAAAATAAGGAACAAACGCGTAATTTAGAAAATGAATGCATCATATATGTTGCATAACTACCATGGTAGAGATGTCTCAGTGAATGAAATAATGACACACAACATGATGATGAAACCCTAGCAGGGTAAATTGAGAATGTAATTTATCTGAATGTCTAAGTAAGAGAAAGGAAAATTCCAGTGATAAGATAAGGAAGAATTTAGTAAAACTTATGAGATCTAAAGTTTGAATTTCAAACTAAGGGAACATAGTCACATGACAATAACACTATGTTATTGATAAAGACGAAACCCTAGAATGTTTAGAGTTGTAGTAGTTCAAGGGGTATCAATAGTGATTTGACCTTGAGTACTAGCATCTCTATAAAATAAGATCATGGGATTTGTTCTATGAAAGGTAAGCTAGCATTAATAAAATCTAGGGTTTAAAGGTAGATAAACAATATGAAAATGACTTGGAGAAAAGAGTAAGATATAAATTTGAAATGTAACAATAAGTAAGTAGCATAGAATGAGGAGTACTACCCGATACATGATCTGAAGTTAGTTGTTGTAGTTCATACTCTTATGGCACAGCGTCACTATCTTTATGATGTGACGATAGATTGTCACCTTGGGAAGGTGAATGTGGTAGCTGATGCCCTAAGTAGGAAGTCTAGTTCAACAGTGGATGTATTTTCCATGGCATGTTTCAAAAGAGATATGCTAGTGGAAATGTGAAAGTTGAACTTAGACTTAGGGGTGACATAGCTAAATGGTTTGATTGCACAGATGCAAGTCAAGCCTACTTCTTATGATCAAATCAAGGAACTACAATAGGGTGATAGTGAGTTAAACCAGACCATGCATGACATGGCAGGGGGAAGAGACCAGAGTTCAAGTTTTCAGATGATGATGTGTTGTTTTAGCATGACAGGTTGTGTGTATCTTGAGATAATGATTTGAAAGAATAGATTCTTGAGGAAGCACATGCATCAATGTATGTTATGCATTCAGGTAACACTAAGATGTACATGAGTCTCAAGGAGTTGTATTGGTGGTCTGGTATGAAGAGGATGTAGCTGAGTATGTGGCTATATGTAGTGTGTGCCAACAGGTTAAGGCCGAGCACCAGAAAGCTACAGCTACCTTGCAATCTTTTCATATATCAGAATGGAAATGGGAACATATCATAATGGATTTTGTGATAGGGTTGCCCAAGACACCTAGAGGTTATGATTTGATATGAATGATTGTGGATAGACTAATTTAGTCTGCTTACTTTCTTCATATTAAGTCAACCTTTGATGTCTCAAAACTTGACTATGATATACATGGATGAAATAGTTAGGTTGCCTGGTAATCCAGTTTCAATCATATCATATTGAGATCCTAAGTTCACATCTAGGTTGTGGAAACAGTTGCATCGTGCTTCGGGCACAAAGTTAAGATTCAGTACAACCTTTTTACCCGCATACGGATGGTCAGTCTGAGAGAACCATTCAAACTCTTGAGGACATGCAGAGAGTAGTTGAAAGCTACACAGGATAGGCAGAAGAGTTATGCGGAGAAGAGACGTTAACCTCTTGAGTTTCAAGTTGGTGATGACGTGTATCTGAAAGTTTCACCATGGAAAGGAGTGCTGAGGTTTGGTAAGAGAAGCAAACTGACTTCTAGGTTTATGGGCCTGTATCCTATCATTGAGAGGATTGGACCTGTAGCCTATAGGTTGGAATTGCCATCTGAATTGGCTAATCTACATGATGTGCTTCATGTATCGATGTTGAAGAAGTGTTATTTTGGTTCAGAGAAGATAGTGGATCTATAACCTGCTCAGCTCAGACCAGATGTATCCTATGATGAGGGATCAGTACGGATAATTGATCGGAGGATCAAGAAGTTTAAGACTCATGAGATATCGTTAGTAAAAGTTATATGGAGGAATTATAACTTAGAGAAAGCCACGTGAGAACTTGAGTCTAAGATGCGTTGCAAGTTTCCTTTTCTTTTAGGAATTTCGGGATGAAATTCTTATAAGGGAGGGAGATTGTTATGACCCACGTTGAGGTTAGCCAGTAAATACCTCAAATTATGTGAAACACCTCAATTAGTGCTAAGCACCATGTTAAACCGCATGGTTAATCAAGATAAGTTACGTCATGAATCAATAGTTGAGTTTGAGTCATCAGAGGTAATTAATGATAATAGCAACGTTGATCATTAAGTTAATTAAGTTGAATTAAGTATACAGATGCGATTAGTGTTTTGGTCAAGTGTTACTAGTTGATTAGCATGTTTTCATGCCTTGAGAAGGTAGTGGATTTTGTGCTTGAGAGTTTGCAAAAAAAAGAATCAGTTGATTTGGACACTCGAGGTGAGAGTTATAACATTTTTTAGAAACTTGGACCTAGTATGCAATTTTTCCAATTTTAGGTTATTAGTCTTTTCCCATTTTCCTTTATTTCCTTTCTCATTTATCTTCCCTTCTTCTTCACGCGGTGGATAGAATAGGAAGCGACCGCTTGAACAACGGCGCCCATCCAGCCCGACAAGCGATTAGCAGAGGGGAGCTATGTGGGCGATTTTGGGCGATCTAGCTAGCCATCAAGCTCCGCCCTCCCTTCCTCCTCCATTCTTCTTATTTTCCCTTCCTCCTTCCTTCCCCAACTATCTGCTAGGGCGCCGCCCAGCATGAGCAGCAGCAAGCCGCCCAACGGCAGTGGCTGGCCAGCAGTAGTTCGTCGGCCTGGAACGTTGGGCGCGAGGATCAGCCTCCCCTGACACCGCCACCAAGTCCGACCACCTCCCACCTTCCTTTTTCCCTTCCGGCTAGCAGCCCCTGCGGCCCTAGCAGTAAGAGCGGTCGGAGGCCAGTAGCTGCTGCAGCAGCTAGGCGCTCTTTTGGGCGTGACTATCACCTTCCGTTGACGCTTTTGAGCTCGGCCAGGAGTCCACAACTCATATCCCTAGTTTCCTCGCCGTCCATCGATCAGGATGCCGGTTACAGTTGGATCTAGATTTTGTTTCTATCCTATCAATCGGTCGCCTCTTTTCTAGTCTCTGTTGCATCTTTCCAATACTTTCAGGTCAGCCGACCGTGGTGTGAATCACAGAGCGTGAGCCACTGCTGTTTGGAAGGGGCGACGCCCCAGCTAGCGCGAGTAGCAACACCCAGTTTGATACCTCCACCTGTGCGTGTGAAAAACTGTTATTTGATTGCAGCTGGTTGATATCCAGAGCAAACAAAGGTAGAAGACGACCCAAATATAGCCCGAAAATTGGCCTCTAGACACAATTCCGGACGAACCCGGACAGTTCGAAATGCGGTGAGTAGGGTTTCATTTATTTATCATTAATAAACTCAGGCGTTTGAATATTTTCTGTTTTGTGCGCGAACTACGCTCATAACAGGCGTTATCAGGCGCCAGGCAGCGTTTGGCGTCGCCCGATCTTTTTAGTTCATAAAATGCTTCTAGACACTATTAGATGATTAAATTTAGCATTTGAACAATATAGATTGAATCAGTAGATTTATATGGTTCATTGGAACCTAAATTGCTCATTTGAATGTTGAAATTAGAAATTCATGTCTTAAAATGGTATGATTTGGGTATGAACCCAGACAATGAAGATTTCTGATAAATTATCAGATGTACGATTTCAGAGTTGATATGAATAAATAAAATATGCATGAAAACCCTAATTGCATATATCTTTTGACGTTAATATGTGTAAATCGATATTTACATGAAATGGCACATTTCTCTGAAATATTACCAGAAATTCGCAAGTATTGTTATTAAATTGTATTGTGATATGTAATTAACTCTTAATTGAGTTAAGTGATGCACAAACCAGGTTTTGGGTTAATGTGCACGTTTTTCGAGAATTTTAGAGAATTGATAATTGTTGAGTATGATTCTCATATGTGAAGTAAATTTCTTTAATTTGTGCAATAAGATATTCAATTGCGTAAATTTGTTATGTATGTGCCAAATTGAAATAAGTTGGGTTATTTATGCATTTCTAATTTGTCTGAATGCATGGTATGAGAATTTCTCAGAAATTACAATGATTTGAAATATATTGCTCTGTCAGTTTAGAATGACAGTGTATTGTGATCTGATATGAAATCAGTAAATGTGATTTTCCTATTTAAATGGTTATATGTTAGTCAGTTAATAGACTTAGGTGCCTTAACACCGTAGAACCCCTTTGACAGATCTGCTTCTTAGGGGTGAAACTCATGTTGCAACATCATCCGTGCTTGTGTCATGGACACACGAGGAAAGAGAGGCAGTGTCCAACAACAATCGTGCTTGTGTCACGATGGCACTGGAGGAAAAATGGGGGTTATTCAACATCATTCGTGCTTGTGTCACGGAGGTAACCCGGTGAGACTCTCCGCCTGTGTACTCAGGTTAGAGGAGAAGTCAGGAGCACTCAGAGTAGTTCCTTGAGGCCGTAGAGCCTATGAGTCAGGCCGGAGAGCCTGGGGTCCTGTGGCAGAGCAGGGCTGGCGTCAGACTTAGCATTTCCCGGGTGTGTCGCTAAGTCTTGTACGGTGGGATCGTAGTTCTCTACGGATCTTTATATGCAGGGTACACTGCATATGATTAGGGCATAATAATAAAATGATATGTAATCATATAGAATCACAGTAAATTAATATATCTGAACTTTTGTGCCAATACATTATATCTGTTTATTGGTTTAAATTATCTGTTATTGCATAGAAAAGTGATTATATTCTGCAATCTGCTATGTCATTAGAACTTCCCTACTTGTACTATATTTATGTTTATTTCAATTTTATAAACCTGATGAGTTGTTTAGTGATAGCTAAATGAAATACTATTCACTGAGCGAGTAGGCTCATCCCTCTACTCAAACATTTTTAGGTCAACATCAGCAACAGGAATCCGAAGAATCTTTTCATTCTAATGCTTAGTCTGTAGAAGGTATATGTAGTTAGTTTAGATAGAGGTCTCTTAGTCCTTTCCCCTCGATCCTTGGGACATGGTGTGGGTGAGAGAGAGTATGTATGGCGAATGTGTAAAAGATGTAAATTAACTGTTTACTCTTTGTTAAACAATGTTACATGTTGTAAACTCTGTTTATGTTCTCTAGCCAGTTTAATTGAAATGCTTCCGCAATAGTTATTTATGTTTTAGTTTACAGCAATAATCCGGATATCATTATGAGGTTTTAAAAAGAAAAAGTTCTCAGTGATTTGTTTTGTAATAATCCCTCCGTCGCGCCCTAATCTCGGGATTAGTGGTCAGTATGAGATCGGGGTGTGACACTACTCCACACCAAAAAATGTAGGTAGACATGGAATCATCTAATGAACCTCTACCAATCAATAATTAACCATAGATAAAATCTAGATATTTCAATGGAATGTTGTATGCAAATAAGAAAATAGGTAGCCCTAATTTCAAAGAACATTAGAAGTAGTAATTTTAGAGATGTTGTCACCCATTATGGGTTAGATGAGGTAGAAAAATTGGACCTATTTTCACCTAAAAGCATGGTTGGCTTTAAGAAAAGTTGAACAAAATGGTGGCTAACATTTTGTGAAATGAATGTTTCCCACACATGGGAGTAGAAGTGATAGCAAAACTCGACTCTAACCATTCCTTGATTGTAAGGGATCCAAATAAGATGGGGAAAAGTGCTCCATTATTAGAAATACTATCATCTGGACAAACCACTCTATGTTTCGTTATATGCTTGAAGTGCATTGGAACTAAGACACCCACTTATCAGACACCTAAAAAAAACATAATAAAGTTTACTAACAAATGGGACAAAGACATCAAGAATGCAAGACACGGAAGGAAAGATGATATTACTAAAAGGATTCTATAATTCCAACTTATGCTCTCTATATCTTACAACAAGTTTATTGATAAGAAAATCCTTGACATGTACCATGAGTACGAAGGCACCCTCATATTAGAAGTAAGGTGGCATTATTGCGGTCACTGTGATTGGCTCAAAGAAGAGGATGCCAACCCACATACTATCACAAAATCATTAAGGCCAAAAGATATCATACCACTATTTAGGCCTTAGAGACAACCAAGGAAGTTGGAAACATGATCTCACTCTCCTAAAGGATTTAGTGAGAAATCATATTGTTGACTTTTTCACAGAAACTCATTAACCTACTTACAATACAACTACAACTTTTAGTGGAAATTTTTACCAAGTCAGTTTGAAAACTTTCCAAGATATGAACATAATTCTATCTCAAATCAAAGTCATTGAAACCTTGAAAAAGATGGATCCTATCAAATAATGGATTCCTGATGACATCAACACACATTTCTACTGAAGAAATTAGGTATAGGTGAAGAAAGTTTTTACAAAACACATGAAGTATGTGTTGATGGTTGAAAGAATCATAGGTTATGAGGCAAATTAGACTATTATTCTCAACCCAAAGGACCCTCATCTAGCATTTTATACGCATCTTTGTCCCTTTTCTCTCAATAAATTTTAGCATCAACCTCATTTGTAAGATTCTAGTGGAATGATTGAAATCCCCCCACCCAGACTGGATCTCCCAAAATCAAAGCAAATTTATCTGTAGGAAATGAATAATTAAAAGTTTATTAATGAAATAGAGCATCCACTCCATGTCTATCAATATTAGATAGAAAGTGTACATGGAAGCAAAGATCGATCTCTCTATTGTGTGTGATATATGAATTTGAGCTTTGTCAAAGACACCCTCATCTGAACTATGATCCCTAAAAAAATGAAATGGGGAATTACTTTAAAGCTCTAAATCATAAAGGGTGTCCAATAAAGGAACAATCTCTCCTTACATCTTTCTTATTTGCAAAGAAAAATTGATCTAAAACATGAACATCAAGGTAGACAAGAGATGTTAGAGTTCTATTTAGTTAAAAAAGGGGATCATGCACTTCTCTCACATCTTTTTTATAGATGATCTGGTTCTATAACATGATCCCACCACTCACCATATGAGATACATTCTCAATTTCCTCACCCAATCTAAAAAGGTTTCAGGCTAAAAGATGGCCTATGACAAATTATGTATCCTTTTTTTAAGAACACTAGGGAACCAACAATAAGACTCATCAACAAAATTAAAAAAAAATCACTTACACAAAAACTTGAGAAATTACAAGGGTGTCCCAATGATACACAAGTGCATCATCAAAGATGCTTATGCAGAGATTGTGAGAATGTCTAGAGAAAGAATAAACTTTTGGTCTGAGAAACTCCTCTCTTTTAGGGGAAATGTTACACTAGCCAACTCAGCCTTGAATTTCAACCTAGTATATGTAATGCAAACTATGAATCCACCATTATCTGTTTAATGAATTAGATATGTTAAGATGCATTATATCTTGCAAGGGGAGACCTCCACTTCTACTAAAAGTCAAGTATCTTGGAAAAATGTGACCACCCCACCAAGAGATGAGGGGTTGGGCATCAAAACTATAAAAGACCTTAATGAGTCTCTCCATCACAAAATTACTTGGAACTTATTTACTAAATCAAATATCTAATAAAGAAATATGATGATGTATAAATACTCCCAAAAATGTAGGAATGACAATGAAATTTGATAATGCATGATCTGAGGTGAATCTTTGCCAGAAAATAAAAAAAATCACTATCAATCTACAAAAAATCATCATGAATGGTGAATCAATACACTCATGGAAGGATATATGAGTGTCAGGATGAGATATTCCCACTAATCATAAAATATAGGAGATCCCAACATGCTATACAACCTCATAATTAGAATCATGGTTACATGTGAAAGAAATTGGAATGATGGCTTCCTCTAAGAATGGATACCTACCCACATCATCAAATAAGTTCTTACCATATGCCCAGATATATGGGAAGCAATGGGTGGACATGGATTATTTCGAAGATGGTCAACTACACGGTCTGCTAAGCATACCACCTCACTACTAAGATATTCTTTCAAGCATGCCTGTGGCACTGGAAAAATATTTGGAATTTAAAGAAACATGTATAGGATAAGCTTTTATGTGGAGAATCAAACATGATTGCGTGCTCACAAATGTCAGGCATGTCAGCAACACATGACTAGAAATGTAAATGTTATATTTATTAGTTAAATACTAGTTAAAGATATCATGGGTTTAGCCACATATTTGTGAGACTTGTACCATTGATTAGGATATAAAGTGGATTTTGTATTTTGTGTAGGAAGAGAAGTTTACTCTTTTCATACTTTGTCTTATTTTCTAAACAAAAGAGAAACTACTTAAGTAATTATGTAATTATTTTCCTAAATAATTTTCTAAACCAAATATGAATGTTCATTCGTATGCATGAGTGAAAAACTAATGAAATAATTGTTTTCTAAAAAGTTTCCTATATAAAATAAGAATGTTTCTCCTTGTATACAAAAGTGAAAATTACTCAATTTTATTTTTATTTAAATGGATTTCCAAACCAAATATAAATGTGTCTTGTCATGTAAAAGATTGAACATATGCTTTCTTCATCTTATGAAAGTAGTGATGAGATGTGGGTCATCTCTAGTGTTCTAAGTAATAATTGAGTGATTAGGTTTAAAAATAGACTATAAGCTCTTTGTTTTTTCTATCTGACGTCTATTTCCCTATATATGTGCTTACTACAAGACATTTTTTCTAGTGGACGTCTTTCTCTTGTGCAATCACTGCAACCCCTCACTCACTCTACTCACTTCTTGAAAGTGCAAATCAGTGCTACCTAACATTTTCTTAATCATACTTGGTAGCTTCTTCTCATCGTCATTGCATGTATGTGATGGGCATTCAATGTAGGTTTGTGACTGTGTTATTCTGGGAGAATGACACACTATGTGTAGCAAAGGGCTAATTCCTCTAAGTTTCATAATGCCCTTCTTTGAATAGTTGGCAATTTGGATTGCTTGATTTAACTCCATTTTCAATTGTACATTCTCATTATTTCTCATATGAGTTTGTTAATTAGCTTGTAAACTATGTTATTTAATTTGCAATTATATTATGCATGTAAATGATAAATAAAATCCAATAGTCTTAGAGAAATGATTTCTATCATTAGTTAGCATGGATGACCATGGTTCTCATTATCCTAAGATTCATGCATCTAGTATGATTGAAAACCAACATAAACTTCACATGTTGGTAGAGTTGGATGAAAATTTTCCTTTCAATTAGGGTTTGATCGACAATGTTGAAAAGTATGGGCTTAAATAAAATATTCTACTTCTAAATTTCTTAAATTTCTTTTAGTAGAGCCCAATTCTGAGTAGACACTTGATTCTCAACTCATGTGTCATGAACTCCTAGAAGTGGATATGAAATTACCTAATAAATTTTTCCAATGTTATCAAAGAAAATTCTCTAATTCTTGAGAGGCATTTGGTTTGAATATCAAAAATAGGAAGGATATATGTCCCTAGAGTAACTTATGTTAGATATTTCAATAAGAAAAGAGCACTTCAAGGAGATGAATTTTGAGATTTATATTGACGTCAACCCTAGTGTAAAACATATAAGGAAAAATATAATAAACCTACTAACACATATAAACGTAAGTCCAGGATTCATATGAAACCCAGGAAAACCTTGTTGGAGCTTTGGATAGGTTGGCCACTGGAACAATGATTGTCATGTAAAGGAAGACAAGAAGGCTACAACATATGTAGTTGAGGAGGCGGTCATCAACATGATGACTATCTCCTTAAACCTCAATGATGGGTACAATTATAATAAACCTAGAATCCTTTCCTTTTTTTAACATCTTTAGTTGTTTATAAATATCAGGGCTAATGATGTACATGTTTCTATATAATTCCTATTTTTCATCTTATCAAGCCAATCAAGGCAAATATGTGACTTTTGGTGACTCAGGCTATATAGAATTTAGTAGTGAAGCACTAGAGGACCTACATTTTCCTTTGGAAAAGGTTTTGACTCCTTAGAGATTCATAGATGTCCCATTTATAAAGTGCAATTTCACAAGTGGTGGGATTTTAGATATCTATGGTTTAAGAATAGATTGTAAATGTAAGAAAGTTATTATAAATGATGCCTATGAAGATTTTTTATTTGGAAGGGACTCTTATGATATTTGGAGAACATTTATAATATTCATGTTGAACCATTTTTTATTTTTTTCTTAATTTTAAAAAAAATCATGTCTACTTGAATCATGTTTCATCTAACATATGTCATGCATGTGTGAGACATGTAAATGAAATGAAACATATTATAAATACATATTTAATCCCTTAATTTTTCATGGATAAAAGTAGATGTGAAATATGTGTGGAAGATAAATTTCCTACAAAGAATTTCTACTTCATGGATAAGAAATTTTGATATTCTTAATTTAGTACATGTTCACATCTTTTAGTTTAATGAGATTGCAACTATGGATCATAAATATTTATTATTGATGATTCTACAAAATACCATTATGTTTATTTACTTACAAGTAAATATGAGGCCCAAGAAAAAATACCATACATTTAAGAAAGAAGAAGAAACACAAACTAGTAAAATACTTTTTGGATTAAGTTCTAAAAGGGAAGGAGAGTATACCCTTATTTGTTCTTGGAATTTTGTCAATACCATGTCTTAGTCATGAAGTTACTAATCCTTATCACCACAATCCAATGGAATTATTGAACAAAAAATCGAGCCTTCATATAATGGAAAAATACCTTCCTATAAACCTTTGGACTGCCAATATTATGTGGGGGAATATTTGAATATGAGTTACCTTATTTTGATAGATTCCACATAAACATAAGGATAGTATCCTATTATATATTTGGAGAGGCTGAATGGCATGTCTCAACTGTCTTTAGGGGTTGGGGGGTTTCTTGCTAATTTACTTGGTGGTGAGCAGAAAAAAGAAGAAATGGAGACAATAAATAGTATATTCCATTTTCTTGGGTTATGTAGAGACAAGATATGTCGAAGATTCTTGGTTGCAAAATTTGAGATCTTGAGCATTGATATCAATACAATAGAAAAACTCTATGATTAACCTTCTTCGAGGATGTGTTTCCCATAAAAGTTAGTGTACCAAAAGAAGTCTCTCAAGATGATCAAATAACCACATCTTCCATTCCCCAACACTTGAAAGGATGGCAAATGGGTGTGCCAACTCAGAACATACTATTTTTGAATTTGATGATTCCATAAAAATAGTTGAACCAAGGAGAAGAAAATATCTTAGGACATCCAAGGATTTTAGAAGTGAGTTTCTCAATTACATTATTGAGAATGATCTCATATCCATCAAACAAGATATGGCTACTAGAAATATGCTAGAATTGCTTTGTTAGCAATTAATACCAATCAATTCTCTTCAATGGAACTTTAGAATTAGTGGATTTTCCTCTATGTTATTCCATAGTTGGTTGTAAATGGATAGTTAAGAAAAAACTAATCATTGACAGGATAATCAGTAAGTATAAGGTTATATTAGTTGTTGAGGAATACAAACTAAGAGAGGGAATATATTAATTTGATACATATTATGTTTCCCGCATGACCAAAACTCATGTGCTTATTGCACTGACTTCCATTTATAATCTGTCTATGCATCAGAAGAATATGAAGATTGTGTTTTTATATGGTGATGTTCAAGAGGAGATATATATGGCACAGCCTTATGGGTTTTGTGGACATGTGAGTGAGTCTGATGTGTGTAAGCCTGATAAGTCTTTGTTTGAACTGAAACATGACCCTAAGAAATAGCATGAAAATTTTGATTTTATAATATAATCTTTCATACTCATTTCTAATTATTTTTCTAAGCATGTTTATTGCAAAGTAGTCCATTGCAGATTCATTATGCTGTTATTTTATGTAGATGATATCTTTCTTTTTGGTTCTATTATGAAATTCGTAAATGAGATGAATTCGTTTTTGTGTAGCAAGTTTTAGATGAAAGATATGGGTATTGTCGAGATGATTTTAAGGCTTAAAACTTAGGTATAATGATGGTAATGTTCTCTCAGTATCACTGTGTTGAGAAGATAGTGGAGATATTCAAGTACACATTATGTAAAAATGTTAAAACTCCATATGTTTCATCCAAGGCCTCATTCCAAAGTGATAGTGGGGTTACTATTATACTTAGATTATTTTAAGTTTGGTGTACTTATGAATTGCTCACACCCAAAAAATTGTGTTTTCAAATGAGCAAGTTAACTAGAGACACAAGTTATCTAGACCATACCCATTGAAAAGTTTGACAAAGTTATGTCGTACATCAAGGGAACTAGTTCTCTTGGGATTCATTATGGACAATATCCCCCTATAGTCGAGATATATAATATGCATGTTAATTATAGGAGTGATAGAGTCTCATCATATGTTTTCCTATTTGGAGGAGGTCTCACCTCCTAGAGGTCTTAAAAATAGACAATATTGTCTTGGTCCACCTTTGTAGTTGAGTTGTGTGCTTAAGATGAAACTGGGTTGAAATTTGAATGGGTACATGGACTCATGTCTAGTTTACCAAAGATAAAGAGGTATTGTCCTACAATATCAATTTATTTTGATAGAAAAAACTATTCCAAGATTGGAAGTTCAAGGTAGAATCAAAATCTGCATAGACACATCCAAGTCAAATTCAAGTCAATAAGGGAATTTGTTGTCAATAGGTTTGTGGTTGTGCACTATGTAGGTACCAAATACTATATGTTAATACGTTGACCTAAGGTCATGCTTTTGCCTTAGTTGAGAAATTAGATTGGTGATGAGACTAAAACCCCTTATTATTTTACATGTAGTAGAAATCCAATCCAGCTGAATGGAGATCCCACAAAATGTATAATATTTTAATTACAAGATTTCATATGAATCGATTAACATTATGTAATTTATTTTGATTCTTCTTGCATCGATGTGTTTGTACCCCATAATCTTGTTAGTGACATGATTGTGTGATAGTAATAGATTTATCTCTAAATGGTGTCGAGTCTTAGGACATGAGGGTAGCTATACATAGTTGGAGGCTCCAACTAGGTGATTGATCTTGTGTATGCCGCAATAGGGGATTTGGGTTTGTTCCACAATATCAACCATGAGTTTGTCGTGAATGCATGGACTTTAATGATTCAAAAAGTTTAGTTACCATAGTCTTTATTGTGTCGTTACCAATAGAAAATTTTCCACCCAAGGCTCAATTCCAAGATGTATGCTCACCTAGACCCTGTGGGTTAAAGTTGGATAAGTTGGGAATTGTTCAAGACAAAAGGAACCATGTAAGAAAAATATGGATGATTTATTGTCATAGAAACTTACACTTTGTACTTTTTGGGGGAGCATTAGCTTTGTTGGTTAGACATTAATTAAATCTAGCATGATTTGATCCAAAAGTTGGTGTTTCTAATACCTCTTTGAGTAGGAGATAAAGTGTTTTTTTGTCTTTTATGTGAAAGGAAGAGAAGTTTTGTCTTTCTATCTTACATCTTCTTTTTGTACAAAGGAAAACCACTCAATTAATTATTTTGTTGATTTAAAAATAGTTTATAAATCAAATAGGAATGTATTTATTCATATACAAGAGTGAACATTTACTGAATTAATTATTTTTCTAAATGGTTTTGCAAACAAATAGTAAGATGTCTCTTCACATACAAAGTGAACAATTATTGAATAAACTAGTTTTACTAAATGCTATTATAAACAAAATAAGAATGTATCTTTTCATGGACAAGAGTGAATGTAAGTTTTCACCAGTTTAGGGAAGTCTTATCTTGATGTGGGATATCTCTGGTGTTATAAATAAGACTTGGATGATTAGGATCAATAATAGGCTCTAAGATCTCTATTTTTCCTAGATGTCACATGTAAACATGTGTTTGTGCACGCTCCCAACCTCACTGCTTCTTATGGAGATCTTTCTCCAGTGTGAGTTCTACATCCCTGCCTCTCTCTCTACTCTCTTAAGCAAGGCACAAACTACTAGGTGGTGGTACCTAGTGTTTGTTGAGCCATCCTTGGTAGTTGTTTATCATCATTATTTCCGATACATGACAAACTTTTTTTGTAGGTTTGTGGCAAGATTATTCTGGTAGAATGAAGTGCTTCCTACATGTAGTGGAGTGATGATTTCTATAGATATCATAACATCCTTCTTCAAATAGCAGGCAATCTGGTTTTCTTGATGTACCCTCATTTTCTATTCTCCTCCATTGTTTGTTCTTACTATATTTAATTTGTATATGTTAATTTTCATGTAGACCATGTTCAAAATTTTCATTGTCTGCTATTATTGTAAACAACAAATTAAACCCAACAAAAGAGTGTCTAAGGTGTAGTAGTGTTGATGAGAGCATGACTTATACACCAAGGGACAAACTATGAGTTAAAGAGGTGTGACACAAAGTTCTACAATACAACACCCCCTCAAACTTCTTCACTAACAATCTAAAAGAGTGGATCTAGCTTAATATTCAATATCCTATTGTTGATCTATAGTGGTATACCACCTTCTTCACACAAAGCCCGATATGATTAATGATACTAGGCACTAGATTAGATGATAAAAAAAAACCACCTAACATAAAAAGGTTGCATTTAAACACATCCAATATCCCAAAATCAAGTCAAACTATTATTGAAATAGTTGTGCAAGACTCTGAAATGACATTTTGTGTAGATTGAAAGCTAACACCAGAACCTATTTTGAATTTGTATATAACCCCATGTATTGTGTTTTTGTTTTGCGTCTGTTTAACAGATGCCCTGTTTTGTACTTTGTAGCCTTGTTATATGCTCCTTTTGGAAATATAATTACCTATTTACAAAGAAAAGTTATGGAAGACTCTAAAGGAAGATGATAAGATGTCAAGGAATAAAGTTCCATGCTTTGGATGAAACTAAGGTTCCCTTAAATCCATCTTCAAGGGGCTAAACTATGTAGCAAGCACTGGACTCTGAAATTTCATCTTAGAGATTAATTTTAGGGTATTTCTCATAATCCAAGATGAATCGAAGACTCAAAAAACAAAAAAACAAAAAACAAAAAACAATACGTAAATTATTAAAAAGCAGAGAATGAAGGTTCCCTATCACGACATGCAGTTCCAAAAGAAATAGAGGAACAAAGTGGTAGATGTGCATGTTATTTGTATTTGAGGTCCTTCTTCAATCTCTCTCTACCATTTACCATAGAGGAAAAAATGTTGTAATTTTAGATGTTAAACCAACAAGAGGAGGGGGGATAATTAAGAAAGTCTCCTAACTTTAGAAAAACAATGCCTATAATATATTATCAAAATATTGTGAGATCAATTCTAGAAAGTGATGAAATTGTTGCACATGCATTAATTATCTTTTTAGTGAGATATGGATGAAAAAATGATAAACTTTCCAATAAAAGCACACTAAAATGAGCAAGTATATGACATGATTGTGTGTGCATTAAAATCTCCGAACCTTAAATTGTTACTCATCCTTGAGCAATGACTACTCTTACATTTGTTCAAACTGATCACTAATAAGAAAATGAATCATTTTCAATGATGATTCTCAAATTAAAACTCCCCAAACAAACATGCAAAAACTAGTCCAACCGACCACTAAACTACGACTAGAAAAATTGGTCAAACAAGAAATATACAATGAAAGTTGAATTAAAAATGATATATCAAAACATGCAACTTGGAGCGGGCAAATTATCATGATTAATATGAATTATGTTGAGTGCATCATAATAACTCCTTATCTATACATTGATGTGACTTATAAGGAACCTAAAATTGATATAGTCCCCTAATGAAACATTAACAAGGGGTTGAGCATGCAGATGCAAAATGATAGGATAACTAGTAAATGTAATTGGTATTTCAAGTCAAATATGAGAAATAAATGATGATCATGTAAAGGAATATGATGTTACCCTTAATGATACTTGAAAAACTCCTAATGACTAATGCATGAATGCTAAGGTGTGAATTATGCATGATATGGATGTATGCCCAATTAATTAGAGGTGCCAGGTATTTCTCATGACTTTATCCATGTTCCACACTTACATTCTATAATACTTAGGGCTAATCAAATTCTATGTTGAGGTTAAACTCCTTTTTTCCTCCTAATTTCATATTTCCTTTAACCTTTTCTCTTCACTTCTTTTTCTAATAAATTGCCAAGAACATGCCCTTATTTTAATGAGAATGTGTTTCATTATGTGGATTTTAAAGAAAAATAGGTGGATTATTTGTCTAATATATCTCAAACATATATAATTATTCAAGGAATTTACAAGCATCATAAGCTATACATGCAATTTAAAAGAAATTGTACAAACAAATACATATGTAATTTCCAATGTCTCTTTTTTCTATTTTATTTCTTATTTTCTAATGTAAAAATCCATTCCTTACCACTAGTGAAATGTTATGATGTGGAAATATGATTGGGTCACAAGTTTAAGACCGATGTATTGATGGATCTGGGTGGATGGAGATCATTGTAACCCAATACACCATCCTACCCAACCATTAGAAAACTCTCTCACGATTGGCTTGTGAATCATGTAAGATTTTTAAACTTATCCCGAGAGATTACAAGTTAGACCAACATTGACTTTTGATCACTTGGACTTAAAAACCCACATTCCCACAAACAATCAGGGTCAAATGACGCACATGAAAATAACAAAATTTTCTTAACTCTAACCAACCCAAGTGAACAATAAGGTTTCTCATTAGAAAATTTTTAGGTAAATTTTGATCAAGTTTAGGCATCCTATGAAATAATTATTTCCATCTAAAAGTGGAAGATGAAATTATTTTTATTTGAAGTTAAGCAAATACATGAATGGAAAACACTAGGTATACACACGAGATAGAATGTTACTCCAACCTCCCCCAATCTTGTTGTTGACACTAACCTTAGTACCAAGAAGACTTGAGAAAGGACTAGAATGAGTATGACCGAACAACAATGTTGAAGATGCAGATGTCAAAAGATCTGATCAGATAGGTTTTGTAGAGGTTCCCTTTCTCAACTGGCAGTCTGTCTATGTCTATGGCATCGACATTATATTCGATACATAGAATCCTATAAATTTTAGTACACTCAAAACATGTAATAACTTATTGTATCATGGGTCATTCTAAAATTATACCTAGGAAATAAAAATCTAAAATGAACTGAAAACTAACTAAAAAGGTGGGTTGCATTTCACAAGTTCCCTTGTTTATTGTCTAAGGAATGAAGCTAGTTAGTCACAAGAAACCAGGATGCGAAGTAGGAGGATGAAGATCTTTCAATCCTCTCATTATGAAAAGTTGGTTCAGAATAACAAGAATGAAAAATGAATAACAACCAGGAGCCCATAGAAAATGGTAACTACACTAGCTACATACAATGATTGTTCTTGTAATTATTACAATGAATAGCACCCATGAGTAGATGTGAAATCACGTGTGGATATAAGAAACCTTGAATTGAATGATCATGTGATGATTGTGTTTTAACTACTGTGATCATCTCCAATGGATCAATGTCATCTATATATGATGTACATTACGTTTCATGACCCTATTCCTATCCTAATGGCTCATTCCATCATATTCCTTCATATCCACACAAAAATTGTCAATTACATCACAATAATACATATTCCATACATATTTTCTAATAGGAGTGATGAGAAGCATCTTTTGGTGAAGAAATTATGTGATGTGCAAATTAAAATGTCTCCACCACCTTAACAGTATGAATATCATCTTCTTCACTCTTGTCTGCATTTATTATTCATATCAAAAAAATTACATTGTGGATCGTCATATCCTTCATAGATTGCCCAACAATTGAAACAAAATTTCCATCCACCTTAATTACTTAATCACTCTTCTCATCTTTTGAATCATATCCCTAATCATATTAAAATCAATCCTAGTAGGTGAAAGTGTGAGTGAGTCTTAAGTGTTATCAAGTGGGAATCATATATCAAATTGGTGAAAGGGAGTGAGTTATTCTTCATTCTCTAGGATCTTTTACTCATTAACATATTAACCCCCTATAAACTAGTACTACCAAAATATCATGTATTGTGATCTCATCATTTTTTAATTCATCTTCCTCAACTTCAATTTAATTAGTCAATTCGACTTTTATCTCAGCATCATCACTAATAGAACTTCAATAATTTATATTGGATTGAAGCATTATTCTATATGCTCATGGTGAATTTCCTAAAGAGTTTTATCATGGAAAGGTGGAGGAAAATGAGCATCTTGATGCATCTAAGTTGTGGCTAGATACTATAAAGGTTGATTCATGCATCTATGACATACATATTTATTTTCAAAATGGAATTTTTAAGAATCCCTCTAAAATTCATTTTTAGAAAAACAATATTATATATAATATAAAAATAGGTAAATGAAAAATATATAATACTCATATTCATTGAATATTTCCATGCAATGATGAATGCATAAGAATCAGAATCAAAATGAAAGGCTCTAGTTTGGCTAGTTCTAGTTTCAAACCACCAATGTTTTGTTCACCAAAATTCCTAACAACCATGCCAAGAAAATGAAATGTCTAAACTATGTGTATGAACTCAAGTGAGCTTTCAAGTGGTATAGGGCCTTTCAAGCCCCAAGTTACTGAACCCTGAAGATTTTGGGTTACTATAAATACTCTATTATCATAAATCAACTACTTCAAAGAAAAGAGTTGATTTTTAGTCACCAAAGAAACCAAGAAATTGTATATCCAATTATATATATGGGCTAGGCATATCTAGAATGATGTATTTCCCAAATGCAATCCACTATTGTTTATTAATTAAATTTATAATATATTGATATTTTTATTTTAGTTGTCATGGTAACATCAAGTCCTTTTGGACCACAATACCAAACTTTATGGATATAAAACCTACAACAAATTAAATAATACAAAAATATGTTATATGTGAATCTACAATGATAAAAGCTTCACATACACAAGGCTATTTATGCTTATGAACATGTATCTAGATTAAAATTTTATAAGAAACTTGTCTTCTCATAATAAATCCTATCTCACAGATGAAATGGGATGGAAAATTATACTCAACATTAATAGTTTTTCCATTCATCAAATTTAGAAATAATAAACACTATATGAATCAAAAACAATCCACTACTAGCAATTTCATTAGCTACTTACCTATCCTAGAAAAAGAGGATCATTTTCACATTAATGCATTATGAATCATATAATAAAATAAGAAAGAGTATTACCTCCTTTGGAAACATATCATATTTATGGTGGGAAACCCTACTTTTATTGCATTTGGATGTATCTTAGTTTGTTACTCATAAGTTTAGAATGATAAAAGGCCCACAAGCATAAGGATACTTTCATTTCCTTATAAACACATGTTTGTGAATGAAATTCAATACAAAATATGTCCTCCACCAATGGATCCTATATAACACTGATTAGGATGACTAATTGTACCCAAAAAAATAATCCTTCCTCTCATGAAACTAAAAGTAGTAAACAATAAATGCATCACAATCAATTTAGTAGCAAACATTTCATTTCAGGCTACTCATATATCCTAAAGGAAGAGAATTAGTCTCTCATGATTCCATTATGAACCATAAAATCAATAAAAGAGATAAAAATCCATTGAAGAAGAGAACAAGAAGAATCCTTGAGTTGAACAGAAAGCCATAGTGTATGGGCATCTTTGATCTATGTTGCTACCTAGGTGTCAATTTGTTCTTCCCTACTTCTAACATTTTCTCTTGATCATTGTCCAATATGAATAATTTGGTGGACCCCTTAGACCCTATAATCATGTCTTAAGAGAGGTATTGTTCCCGCTTTTTATTGCACTACTAGGATCCACATAAAGGAATATTTAATGGGTTGATGACATTGATAGGCTGGATGCTGCATCAACTTGATTGGATGGAGACATCTAAATCTTTATTTTGCAATCAATGATATTGACCATGAGGTTGATGTTTTGACGATTGGGGCTTTTGATTCTATTCCAATGGTTCTTTTATCAATGATACTAACTATAGAGTTGATGCACCTACTTTTTCAAGTAAAATAAGAAAATCTAGTAATAAACACAAAACTATAAGTGCCTAAATTATATATGATTAATTTATTTCAAGATCACTTTAACAGGGATGAAATTGATGCACAAACAAGTATTTGTCTATTTAGTTACATGTGAACGAAAACATATCCGATAACAATCAATTTTCTCCAAAAGTGCACAAAATGAACAAGGAAAATGACAAAATATTTCATGTGTCATTTCCTCCCATGTAGTTCTTCCCAAAATCAGTCCTTTTTAGAAGACTTTATGGTGTGAATAATTGATGTAAAAATCATAATCCTTATTCACTATGACAAACTCCAAGTGGCCCCATTAATCAACATTACCAACACCACATGTGTAAATAAATTATAAAATAGGTTGAATGAAATGTGATACCTAAAATACAATAACATTTGCTAGAAAAATGATTGAGTATATTCTTAATCGGGACATATTGTGCAATTAAATAAGGATTGAGTGTATTCTATAATTAAAATTCAGTTGTATACTCATAGCAAATTTATTTATCCTCCAACCCAAATCCCACTGCCTTGGTAGGAAATGTTAAAGGGATTTAGTGTTCTTGTCCCTAAATGGCTCATACCATACAAAAGAAATTTATTTCCACATTATTGATGAATGAAAAGAGTAAAAAAAGGGGGGCCATAGGAACATCATAACAATAACTGTTTAGATAATCACTAAATCATCCTCTTTATCATCAGTATTCCCCATTGAGTTCCAATTTGATGCAGCATATCCAATTGCAGTAGATAAGTAGATATAGAGAAGATAACTTCAGTCTTAAATGCTTTCCATTATATAAATCAAGAAAATATACTAGATGCCTTTTTGAATGCAAAGGTACACTAAAAACATTAAACATGTAGTTTATGAGAGATATATTAGATTGTAAGAGCTTTTAGTATAATTTAAAAAGAACATAATCATTATTTGAGAATTTCTTTGTGAGAAAAGTTGCATCTTTTATTTCACATTTGCACTGTATGCATTATCCATATAACCTTACACTTATAAGATGAGAGGAAAGGTCTCCATATGCCAAATGACCACTACATCTCCACATGTGAAGGAAAAGGCCTTCAGTGTTAGATGCCTCTTGACCCAATATCAAATATGTAGGGAAAGGCATTCATTCATTATTAATATTAGTATAAGGTTGCCATACCTTTTGGTAGGCCACCCTCATGCAATAGTACATTGAAACATGTCATTTCTGTTTTGTATGTTTCTAAAACAATTATAGAAAAGATTCTTGATTTGAGAATAATGTAGTTCAAATAAGTAATTAGACCAAGAAATATACAAGAGATGCATACAATTTATCAACTATACTAGTATCCAATAGGAGAATAAGTGTGCTTTTATTTCATATTTAGATTAAAGAGTAGATGTTGGAAAGATTCGAGTCAAATATATGTCAAAGATCATGGTCATACAGACATGCATACATGGATCAATATAAAGGCATAGTTTCAATATGGGTCTGTAAGAGCATATGCTAGGGTGGATCCTAAGATGGCCCTAAGTGGAAATATTCTATCATATCAATATAATCTGCAAATATCATTCTAGAGTAGAAAATTTCCATGTCATTGTTAATATCAGATGGATGATTTACTATTTAGGTCATAGTAGATACATCAACCCCAAAGTCATCAAATCTGATTTAGAGTAGAGATAAACATTATGATTTGAGCACTATGTAATTTCCATTATGCATGCATAATTATGTTTGTGATTGAGAAAAAGGAGATGAGAATTAGGCTATGGAACTATTTTTTAATGAGTTACTTGAAGGGTTTCTGGCCAATATAGCATATCTTCATGATTATTTGGACAAAAGATCCATTTTTAGCAAGAAATATAAAATCTTGATATTTATCTAACTTTTGGATAGAGAGGGAGGAAATATCTCTTCTTTGAAAAAAAAATGAAAATTGCTGAATCATGAGGAGCATCTGACTTGGACCAATATCTGATGACTGAGACTTTTCTCCACCACTGAGATTGCATGAGAGGGGAGACAACATACCCAATCATGGAGATTCTAATTGGAGTAAAGAGTAAAAAGAGTTGAGGGAAATGGGTGTCATTGTGAGGGTTCGTAAACTTCACCATGATCCTGCAAGTTTGGTGGTACCCTCAATTTCATCTAGGGTGTTATGATGATAAATTTCTAAATTCAACTTCATAGCGGCACTGGTAGAGCAATAGTTAATGAGGGTAGAGATATAGAGGGGGCTTGTAACATCCCAGGATTTGAGGCCTCGGATAACATGATCTTAAAAGGAATGATTGGACTACCCATATCACCAAGGTGCACCTCCTTTTTCGGGAGCCCATCTCTAAAGAACTCCATAGTTAAGCGTGCTCAGCTTGGAGTAGTACTAGGATGGGTGACCAGTCGGGAAGTTGATCCTGGCTTGCGCGTGAGTGGACAAAAAGCGTGCAGTTAAGGCTAGTTGTGGTCTGTGGGGCCAGTCGTCATTCCTGAAACTCTGCTAGAGCCTTGGGTAGTGGGCCCAGGCGTTACAAATGGTATCAGATCCATAACCCCTCCAGTAGGTGGGGCCCACATGGGCATGTGGCATGCCAGTCTTGAGCCGTGCGGTCCAGGCAAGTTGGAAAGGGCTATCCGTAGAGACGAGATGGAGCCGCCCTTGCTCTGGTAGCCGTGGACGGGAGCTGGGTGTCCATGGGCCATTGTGAGTCTGCACTGAAATGAGGTCAGATTATGAGGTCATATAGTTGAGCCTTGACGAGGACGTCAAGAGTCTAAGTGGGGGAGATTGTAACATCCCAGGATTTGAGACCTCGGATAACATGATCTTAAAAGGAATGATTGGACTACCCATATCACCAAGGTGCACCTCCTTTTCTGGGATCCCATCTCTAAAGAACTCCATAGTTAAGCGTGCTCAGCTTGGAGTAGTACTAGGATGGGTGACCAGTCGGGAAGTTGATCATGGCTTGCGCGTTAGTGGACAAAAAGCGTGCAGTTAAGGCTAGTTGTGGTCTGTGGGGCCAGTCGTCATTCCTGAAACTCTGCTAGAGCCTTGGGCAGTTGGCCCAGGCGTTACAGGGCTACTAGCCAAGAAGGCGACAGTTGGGGTGTGATAGAGAAACGAGGGTCTTCACAAAGATAAGTAGGGTTTTAATAGCTAATATGAAGGGCGTGATTAGGGTTGATAATCCTATCCTTCACATGAGTGACAAAAATAATAAGGGAAATGTTTGTATCTCACACCTAGTCCAACAATTAAGGTAAAATCATGCATGTTAGGGGCTAGAGGCAAGTTTGAATCCAAACAAGAGAATTTGGGTTGAAATGGCATGAGGTAGCAGTGTCTCACCGGGCTCACCATGTGTCCTTGTACTAATTGTGGGAGGTAGAAGACAACATGAAGCACCTCCTATCGGGTCCCAATATGCGCCTGATGATCTAAGGGTTCACATTCATTGAACTTGAAGAACTTGGACAGTTGAGATGGAAAAAAGAAAAGGAAAATGGAAATATTAAAAAGAGGAAAATAAGGTTTAAACCTATAACTTCACAAGTTTGTAACAAATTAATTTGAGGATTTAAAATATTGACATTTTGGACAAAAAGTCTGAGTAGTTATTCTATTTCTTATTTAAAACATTTGAGACGATATTGATGATGGTTCATCATGAATTACACACAGTGAGCAATGCATTTGATTAGAGATAGGGTTTCATGAAATTGAATTCATATAATTCATTTAAAATTATATATTCCTATCTAAGTGTCATATATTGTAAGTTATTAACAAAATAAAGAATTTAAATCAAAATAAGACTTATGAAAGGACAAAATGTAAATAAGATAGAGTATGGAAAGCTTTTCTGATGTGCCTTGGTGAGGCTCGGAACAAGAGCTTCACAATCTTTTATTAGATAGATATTCTTCTTCCCCCGTCACAAGGCAGTCCCTTACAACATGTCCAGGAAGATCATCATTAAATAAGTAGTACTTGAGCCTTTTATATCCGAGTTCCACCTCCCCAACCACTCCCCTCTTGTTCTCATATTTTGTGTTCCTTCCAAAAGTTTGTCGGTGTTGAGCATTATTTTGGTCCTTCAGACGCCCCCCAACCATCTTCTTCCCTTTCTACCTTGAGAAGTCGTTCATCTTTTTCTACATGCTTCTGAACTGCTCTATCATTCACGTATCCTATCAGAACATTATAGAGACATACACTCATTAATGGTGATATTAGAAGGTTGGTCTACACTCTAACCCCCTCCCTCCACCCAAAGAATAATTAGTTGAAATAATTAGTTGTGTAGATGGCGTTGGTTCAAATATTGGTATGTCCATATATAATTTTTTTTTCAGCCTTCCTTTATAAACTTAACTCTCTTCATTGTGCATTTTTTGTTCCGCCCTGATCATACATATTGTTAATTATTAAAAGAGATGTCCACGTTTCATCCATAGTTGGATGTAAGTGGAGCGTATTTCCGACTGGATGTAGGTCAGATAGAAGTGTTTGACAGATTGTATCTGCAATATATTTATACCCGTTTTAACTTTTAAGCACTCTAATTTTGCGGCGCAAAAGGTCCACAAACACGGAGCAACTTGTTAAGCAAATCATCTTCATTTTCTACTTTTTATTTTTTATAGCTTTGGAGTGCTTGCTGATGATGCAATTTTTCTTCTTCGACGTCTTTAAAATATTTTAAATACGAATCTTATGATTTCTTCATCTATGTCTAATAACTTTATTTTTAGATCTATAAATTTTGTCGTTCGTATATGATTAGCAGCCCAGTTTATTGCTCGCTGTTCAGACATTCTTATAATTTATTGGATTGTTGGACATTATTAAGAATGGTTTGCAAGGTCAAAAACCTAATTTGACCTTTCTTTCATGATTTTGTTGATTTATTGGAGTTAATATAGATTTATTTAGAATTACTTCAATATAAAAACCAGGCATTGTCATAGTGTATTTCTTTAACGTTTCGGATTCGGAAACATGTGAATATGTTAGTGAGAAATAGTTTGGTAAATAAATATCCGTTGTTACAGAACGATATTTCTCGTTAACCCTGTTCACTGTATGCCGGTGACTGCTTCCAAAACCTGTTTCTCGTTCCTCTTGTTGCTGAATTGCACTGTTGTTACTTCTGCTCATCTATGCACTTTAGACGGCTAATTGCAGTTAATGGTGTGATTTTAAATGTTTGACTATTTTATCCTTGG
Organism: Alisma plantago-aquatica; assembly: GCA_963693085.1. Lineage (NCBI taxonomy): Eukaryota > Viridiplantae > Streptophyta > Magnoliopsida > Alismatales > Alismataceae > Alisma > Alisma plantago-aquatica. The sequence continues at coordinate 1,650,622,778 of OY856409.1, forward strand.
AAGGCAATCAGCTTTTCGCACCGATAGCAGGACGCTATTTACTCTAAGACCAATTTTAACCATTCAACTTGTCGTTATTTTATGCTTTTACTGTTTTCTTTCCAGTTTCCTGCTGCATCCTGCTTGCAGTATATCTACATCTTAACTGCCGTTGTATCTATATTGATAGTTAAAGCTGTTTCCAATCCCAATAGTTGTATCAAGTCTTTGAATAACTCTCGACAAACCAGAAGAAGTCATAGATAGCATTGTTAACCCCCGAGCCCTGAATACGTGCCATTGTTTAGAAAACTAGAGCTAGCTACACCACAAACCACCACCAACCCCTCCACCCCCCCCCCCACCCCCACCCCGGGCCAGCGCCGCCGTCCCGCACAAAAAGGAAAGCCACCAATAATTTGCATTTTCTTTCTCTTTATTAACTAGTGAGGGTTGATCATTTTCGCCTATTTTTACAGTTATGGACATACGCCAACATGACTGAAGTTGTTATTATAATCGTAGTGCTGCTGCGTGCAAGCCCTGATGAACAAATCTTGAGCATTCATCGAGTCATTTTCAATTGACAAAGACTTCATAGTTCATACGCATCAGCTTCGGAATTTAGCGCAATTGGATCCTTCCTAACCGAATACAATTATAATGTTACTGGTAGGGACTCGGACCTTAGGTCCCACACGATGACTTTGAACCTCCGCAGTGTAGGAATGAACAACGCAGTGGATCAATCCGTACCGACTCATGTCCGGCCCATATATTCAGACTTGTATTTGATGGATTTAACTTGCCATTACTAAGTATGAAGGAATACTAATCATTACATTTCTCACTGGATTAGGCATCCGCCTAACAAAAGGAGAAATGATACATAGATCAGAAGCTGGACTAGAAATGGGACCCTTTTGTCATTATGTATGCATAATAACAAAAATGGTGGAGGAAAGTAATAGGGTTTCATTTCTGATTCAATTTCTAGTATGTATAGTAAACCTCTAATAAAAATCGGATCCTTCCCACTCTGGGCACATTTGCTTTGTTGAGTTTAGTTAGATTTCACGGGATGCAGCACAGTCCGAGGATAGGAAGTTTCCTGGTTTGAAAAAACCCCACAATACCAACCTCTAGGTGTGGTACATCTGCACTTCTGTGACGGATGGTAGGCGGTTTATCTTTTCTTTGTATCACGCACGGCGTGAAAGTAGGATCGTCGCAGCTGGATCACGGCGCCCGATTATTTTGAAATGAATAGGTCCATCCAACGTTTGTTAGTAGTCTCGAAAATGCAGGAATGTTTATATTTTTTTTATCCTTCAAATTAGACATAAACTTTACCTTGCTGGATCATTAAATACAATCCTTTACAGCAAATTCGATAAACCAAACGTGTCCTCTATGTGTGGTACATGAATTCCTCTGTCATCAATTATGATTTTCCTCCCACATCAAGTGGCCATCTCATCTATTATAGTGTGTTGATGATCCAAATTTCATCTCTATGTGCTTGATATTCCAATTTGTGTCATGTTTATCTCATAAACCTAAATTTTAGGCTCTTATTATATCACATTCTTTCAAGCAATATTGGAACTTCTATATATGATCACCTTTCTTCCTAGTATATTTCATATCGTAGAGCTTTTAGTTATCTTTCCAATGGAGGAAAGATTGACTCAATCGGACTTACGTAGCCCAATGTTATGTCTATATGAAGATCCATTGAGTTATCTTTGATTTATTTTATATTTTGCACCTTTGTTGGTTTGATGAGCCGGCCCACTTGGAGCCCAACCACGTCTAGCTCGCCCCCTTCACTCCAACATCTGATCCAGCTCTCTCGGCCTCATCCAATAGGGACCCATCAATTACATAATGGCTAATCTAGATCGTCCAACCCGCTGGTCATGGATTAGCATAGATCCTAGGGCTAGGAGGTTTTCTCCTTCCTCCATATGAGGGGCATCAGACTTGATGTTGCAATACCACCTCCCTGTCCAACAACCATGATATACACCCCTATCACACCTCCCTTGGCACATTTTATGCTCTAGTTTAATTCCTTTTTCCTCTCCCCTTCGTTTCTACCTTTTTCCCCAAAATTTTGGTATTGATTCGTGCTCTACCAATGAAAATGTCACCCCTCTCTCCGGCAAGCTTCGTCCCTTCCTCCTACAGCTGTGATCTATGTGATAGTTGGCTCGGTTGAGCTCGCAACAACAATTCAAGAGTGGACAGCCATGTCCTGAGCAGCTCTGAGGCTTAATGCCTCGCCTCTTGTAGCACCAACGAGTTGCTTGCCATGCAGTCGTCACAACGTGCACGTGGCCCTGCTTGGGCGTGGGCAAGGCGGGACAATTTCCATTGACCCTTCGATCAAGAGTGCAAGGGAGCCGTGGATAGGATCAAAGAGAGGCAATCAATTGAGGGTCAATGCGGTCAAACCCACACCTAGTGGAGTTGATCGACGCAGACCGTGGGTGTAATAACATCAAATTTGTTGAATTTGAAATATATAAATAAAGAGTTTGAGTTAGTATATTTATGAAACAGAATTGATAGAATAACAAAGCCATCCACTTTATGGCATGGGTGCAATCCATGGCCCAAGTAAGGCTCATGAGACTATTTCCTTTGCAAATAGGTCCTTGTGGCACAAGTTAAAAAAATTAAAGGATGTTGTGCATAAATAAAAGATAATTGATTAATGGTTTATTAGGCAATTGAAATATGAGATATTATGCAAGTTTCCAAAAGAAAATAATATATTTGGTGTTTTACATAATTAGTGAGGTAATTATCTAACCACGAATGGAAACACAAGACTTGATGCATCAAATAGTTTTATCTCAGTTTGACTATTTTTATAGCTGAAGATATTAATAAAACTAAAAGGATTCTAGAACTTAATATAAAAAGGACTTTCCATGTGATAATAAAAACTAATTTAAGTATATACTTGAAAGACAAGTTTCATCTTTTAAGTTATTCTAATAAGCCCCACAAATTAGATAAAGGTTGAGATAATTATTAATGAGTTATCCTTTGAGTTTCATAGAAAAAGGAGGCTCCTAGAAGCCTATAGAAAATTAAGAAGATTGAGGGACCTACTTGTAATAAATACATGTTTTCTTTAATTGGAAACCAATTAAATGGTTGTTGACTTTAGCAAGTAAAAATTGCATCATTTAATGTGTCACACACATAGTGGTTGCTACATCCATGACCAGCATCTCTAGCTCTGTCTTCTACCTCTAATTCGAAAGGGAAACAAAGGCAACAGGTAGCACAATTTTCCCTCACCCCTCTCTCCCTCCTCACACGGTTGCTTTCCTTGGTTCTTCTCCCTTTAGAATCGGGAGAGAAAAAGGAAACTAACAAACCCTAACACAGTTTCTACCTCACTGCATCTATAAAGTACATGAATCCCCATGTAGTTGGGATTATAGGGCAAAGTCGTAGTCCCTATACTATTGCCTCCCATGCCTATATAAGGAAGCAGGGAGTTGTAGTGTGATGGAAAGAGCATGGCTCTTTGCTCAATTCCTATCATGGTACCCAGAAACCTATCGTCCTAGCCATGATCCTCATCAGAGGTGAAAACCTTGGTCCAGCCATCAGTGATGTCTTTGGCCAATTAACTTGTCCCTTAGATCCCTAGAGACTCCATGAAGAGAATCAAGACCATGGATGGTCACCTCTAGCAGTAAGGAGCATGTGCGACAAACTGCGGTCCTTCAACACCTACAACAAAGAGTTTCTAGTCGAGGTCTATGCCTCAGACTACCTGAGACCTGGAGCTAGATAGAGAAGCATCACAGGACTTCCAGGAACCTTTTGAGATTGCATGTTCTCCATAGAGTAAGGTAAAATCCAACTCCCTGATATATTATTTTTACTTTATGTAACTTTTTCCTTAGACATCTCCATGGATCCCTTTTTGTAGCCTTCTGTGAGGGTCATTGACCTCGCTAAACTCATCCAAAGACAAACCAACCATGGGTTAGATCTTCCAGGGCCTGAGGGTGAGAGTAAACCAAGCTTGACCTCGACCATGGATGGCCAACAACATCCACGTGAAGGATGAAGGGGTAGGCGACATTCCCCTTGGAAAAATTTCGATGATACCCTAATATGTGAGACAAATCTAAACCAATGCACATGGGTATTGGCATCATTTAGCCATGTATCTGATCCCAACTCGCATGATGCTGATAGATGAGATGGTTAGATCTCATTGTCTAATCTTGAGGACCCACAGTATTTGGATAATATAAGAAATACTAACATGGATTTCTCTAATTGGCCTTATAGGTTTATTTTTGCAGTAAATTAATTTATTGGTAGCTCATATGATAATGAACCTATATAAGAAATTGCTCAAAAAAAGACGAATATGAATAAAATACCATTGAGACCTAATTTTGATCCTAATAAATTTCAAAAGTGGGACCAATACATGATTCATGAATGATTAGTTCATGGAAACCCTAGATTTGGACATTAAAGTGTCGAAAATGTTAAAAACCTTTTTTTGTGTTATTATCTAATATTATTAAACATGATGGTAATCTAAGATGATCAAAATAATGATGATGAGTAATTAGGGTTTCCAAAGTGAATAATCATTAACATCTATAACTAGGATTTTGAGACCAAAGATTATAACTTGTAATAATTTGAATTGATTTAATTTGATCTAAGTGCTCATAATGAAAGGACATGTTGGATATAATAATTAGGGTTTCACCTAACATTTAATATGTGATGGAACTAGGATTTGGACCCTTATTCCTTATCCAAACCTGAGACAATCCTAAACCCTAGAATAGAACCTGAATAGGGTTTAATATGAATGATGTGATGGTGACACTTGAGGATGTACATACATGCAGATTAAATGTTGATTTCTTAGATCCAGCTTCGCTTGTTTTATTGGACGATATGCTTAAAGTAATTGATGTATGATTGCAAAATCTGCATGGTTCTAAATGAGGTAAGTGGTTATGATTATGACCACCCACATTATCAACTGTTGGTGTTTTCCGATGGTTTCTCAAGGATTGTTGAAATAATTTGTGGGATGTTTATTTACATTCTACTCAATTATAATGCCACTATGAGTATCACATAAATATTAGATATCATATTCTAAACCCTAGGATGATACGCATCAAGGAGTGATGCACATGATCCTAGGCCAGACAGTGATCACACCCAAGATAGCATATCAATTGTGGGTTAGACTATGTGATGAAAATGTCAATTATTATTTGCAAGTAATTGATTGATTATATGTTGTTATCTTACTTGCACACTTTTGCATGCAACCCACGTACACAGTATATCAACATACTGATCAACATTTTCTTTCATGCTATTTTAGATAAATGCATAATATGACGATATCAAGACATGATGAGTCAGATGTAATTTGCCAAAGACATTAAATCTAAGTAAAGGAGGATTAGTTAGATTTTTTTTCTTAATATGTATTAGTTCATGTTGGAAATTCATGTAATTCCTTCTAGAAGCATCATTGTATAACTTGTAAGCAATATTTGTGGATCAATGGAAATTATTTTCTAGTATTTTTTATTTGTTAAAATTTGGATCTTGGGAATTCTAGGTAATGGATCTCAACTTTAAGGTCCTTTCTTAATTGGGTGTGTTGGAAAGTGAGGTCATTACATTTGGCATCAGATCCCTAGAGTTTTCAAACAATATTTAATAGTTTATAATTTCAAGTAATATATAGAGATGTAAGGAAACTTATTAAGGCATAACCTGATGGTAATTGTGTCTAGAAGTGGATCATGGTTTTGGGGGCTGGCAATATTATCCTCCACACCATTAAGTGGGTATAGAGGACTCCCTAGCCAATGTGATATTGGCCTGGACAGAAGCTAGGGTTTGCTTGAAGTAGTGTTTATTTTAAGTCTTCTCGTCTCAAATTTCATCCACTTCTCATCCTCTTGCCTAATAAACCCTCAAAGATACTTCCCTCCTCATCTAAATTTTGGGTTTTTGAGAATAAGTAGGATTAAGGCATCCTGTACCAATTAATGTACATGTAATATGCAAATGAGTTTGAGTGACCTTGTCTCCCATGCATGTTTGGTGTAATTCATTCATGATTCATGTGAAGGGTTTTAAGAAACATAAGCAACCTATGAGTAACACATAATATAAATATAACTTTCTCATAACCCTAAATATCTTTGGAGGAATGGATGAATAAGTAATACCCACAATGAGTGGGCATGCTACCCACATCAGGTGGGTATGCTATTGAAACTACCCAGAAAGTGGGTATGTTACTAAAAAAATTACCCCTACGAGTGGGTATGCTGCCCCCGACGATTGGGTATGCTATTGAAACTACCCCCAGTGAGTGGGTATGCTATTGAAACGAGCCCCAACGAGTGGGTATGTTATTAAAAATTACCCCCAGTGAGTTGGTACATTATGAACATACTCCTAGCCAGTGAGTACAACATTATGAATACCCTCAGTGAGTGGGTATACCCTAGAGATTGAGAAAATATAGGTTGAGAAATTATAACAAGAAATACATGTTAGATATATTAGGGTTAAATAAAAATGAAAAGTTAACTCTTAGGGTTGGTGTCCTGGCCTTGGGTGGGTCAATTCAATAGTGGGAAACGAATCTATGGGGGAGGAAAAACCCTAAACCCATGGGTTCAGGTTGTGTCTAGAGAGCCTAGCCTCCTCCTGTGAGTCAAGAAGGCACCCTAGGTTAGGACCTTCCCTAAAAGGGTGAGTTTGCAAATCAGTTTAAGAATTTAGGTAACCTTTAGTGCCACCTAAAGTGTGAAGGAGTAAGTATACCAAATATGAAAGCTCATACATTTTGTGAACCACATATGCCCTCTCTGAGGGAGACAAGGAAAGTCACTAAGGGAGTGGCTAAAAGTATGTGACCAAGCCGGGAAAGGAAGGTCATTAATAGGCCAAGTTGAGAGAGGAAGGATGATATAAAAGGAAGTATCACAATGACTAGTGATCAAGCCCATATAGGAAGGTCACAAATAGGCAAAGTTGGGATAAGAATGTCACCAATAGGCCAAGTCAATAAAGGAAGGCCGATATAAGAGGAAGTCATTGCAATGACTAGTGACCAAGCCAGGAAAGGAAGGTCACTGGTAGGCCAAGCCGGGAAAGGAAGGTTCCATGAAAGACCAATCCGGGAAAGGAAGGTTGCTATAAGCCCCATGCAGGGACATAAAGTGAAAAATATGTACCCTAGGAGATAAAGGAAATATCGGTTACAGAAATAGGTATGAAAATAGCGTGCTCTCAATAAACCCTAGGCATGGTAGAGCCCTAAGTCAATCCTAATGTAACAAACCAAAACTTAAATCATAGCCTATTCCATGATTATAAATCTAGTAAGACTGCTTTTTTAGATTTGACCAAATAAGGATAAAAATTAAAACACATTTACATAATTAATTAATTATGTGCCAACATATAAATAAAATCAGGAAATATACTACATATATTTTTTTACTAACATAATGGCTTAATAAAAATGAATAATATGCTTTGGAGAAACAATTGGTTATTCCATGTCAATAAATAATAATAGTTTCCTATAATTTAATAAATATAGAATTAATGGACTAAACATGTAAATTAAGTAATATGTAGAATTCTGTGCAAAATAATACTACATAACTCTTTTTGTAACAATGTGAAATTCATAGGACTCAATTAAGTGAGTGTTGATCATAGATATATTATTTTGATAAATATGATGGTAATGAGCCAAAAGTCCAAATGCTACTATAACTAATTATAAGAAATCTCAAAATCTAAATATAATATGAAAATTGTGTTCCTTAGGTCCCAGTTAGCTTGGGTGCCATGTTTCACATTATTTGAACAACAATATGTATCCTAATCTTATTTGGAGAAGAAAATAGGGGAAAGGCTAAGTGTGTTGAATAAATTACTAAATGTCTTTAAAAGTGGAAATACACTACAAATTCTAGTTCTACATGCCAAAATTAGTGTATGTGTCAATTTTTAAATTATTTGGACAAAATTATCTATCCTAGTGTAGTTTAGGAGAGAGAATATGACTTAAAGTTCAAAATATTAGATAAATCATAAACATTCCCAACACAAAAAATCATTGACAAAACCAGACTCCTCACATTTAGTTTACTTGTAGGCCAAGTTTCACATCTTTTGAGTGTTGCTAGATGCCTCATATTCATTAAGAAAATAAAATGAAAAATAAGTTCAAAATATTAAATTTATTATTAAATAGAAAACATGTAACACATAAAATGAATAATGTAAACCAACTTGTATGGTTATACATATATAATTTTTGTGAAGTTGTAATAAATAAAATTATGGTGTAACATAAAGGAAAATAATGTTGTACATGCATGTTATATCTATAGAAAGTTTACTGTGGTGAAAAATCTAAAAATGTATTTACTTGCCAAATACAATGTGACCAAGGTAATTGCAACAATGTGGAATATGTGAGATATTTTAATAAATTAGAACAAACTTTAAAGAACTAAATCCCTCTACTTAATGTTTTAAAGAAATAATAAATGAAAACAATCACTTTAACATATCATAAAGGAAACAAATATTTTGACTCAATTATATATTTGTTTGGAAATAAATAAACATTACCAAATTTGTCTAATCAATTAGTTAACTCAAATAAGAAATAATAATAATCTTGACAAAATTATTTCCTTAGTAAACCTTACTATTACCTCCTAAAATCATTAACAACAAGGAAATAAAAAGAAAATGGTTCGATGGATAATGGTCACACTCTTTTGATTTGAAATTCATGCGTCTATAATAATTAGTTTTGGATATATAGATTTATTAGAATATATCTACTCCATAAATAATTAATGTAAAATATATTAGTAATATATATGTCTGCATCAAATTTAGAAGTTTGGATCTAACTTATTATTAATTACATAGATTTTTTATATTGAAATAAAATTATTATACATGTTTTCATTGACTCTAAAGTGAGAAGAGAAACATTTTGAAAAGTTATTTTCTTGTGGTATTAATAAGTATATATAAGAGGTTGCTAAATAGAATTATTAAAAAAAGAATTCAAATAGTAATATTCTACAAAATTGTACACTAAATTATTATACATGTTAACATTGAGTAAATAATTACATAATGATAAATTTATAAGTCTCTTAATTGAATATTTACAAGTAAATTTTTGGGTGACCGAGTTGTTATAAAAGAGGAAATATATGATAAAATGTAGACAAAGAAAATGAAGGGAAATAACATTTTAGGTTATTCTAAAGAATGCTTAACTTTTCTCCATTTACAATATGTGTTACATATTTTCCCTAGTAAACAAAAATAGATAAGTTTCTTGCTACCCAAAATGGTTAGTTATATATAGACCCCACCCCATGGCCTTCACACACAGATAAATAACTTGACCAATAGGACATGACTCCTAACCTTCTCCCTTATTCTCCTATTCAAGTCCCCTGGATGAGCTTATTGGATCCTAGATGGGTGATTAGATGCTCTAGAGGGGGGTGAATAGAACTGAATGCACTTAAACAAAATTTATTAGACCTTCAAGTTATATCACAAGATAAGGTTGCTAAATGGGTAAATTGAGTGCAACTAAAACATGCATAGCAAGGATGAGAGAGATTGAGCAAACACAAGTAGACAAGCTATTTAGAGTGGTTCCACACTTCAAACTAGAAGTATGTTAGTCCACTTACCTAGAGAGGTCAACCTCTAGGATTTCCTAACCATTGCATTCTTATATCCATTCATAAGACTTACAATACATGACCAAATAAAGGACTTACCTATCCAATACAAAGAGTCTTCAACCTTACCAAGGACTTACCCACTTTGCAAGAGTCTTCCGCCTTCTTCCAAGGATTTACCTACTCTTGCACAAGTCTTCATCCTTCAAGGAATTACCCACTCTTCTTGGATCTTCTGCCTTTGACTTCACCTTCACTCAGAGAAGCTTCCACCAAGGACTTACCCACTTGACCAAGGAGTCTTCTGCCTTCACCAAGGGCTTACCCACTCTTTCTCCAAGTCTTCAACCTTGATCTTCACCAAGGGACTCATTCCCTTGTTCTTCTTCACCTCTCTTAGCCAAGAGAGAGAACCTTCATCTACATGGTTGAAATGAGAGATGGGGAGGTGGTGGAAGTGAGAGCCTCACAAGATATACATGTAGGACTAGCTCTCTTACAGATTTCCTACTCACTCTAATGGATGTAGCAAGTGATTAAGCTTAGAGAGAGAGAGGAGGTTGTAGGAAGAACTCAACTATAGAATAGGAACCTCACATAGAGTTTTGCAATGAATGTTCAACCTTGGAATGAAGCCCAAGGGGTCATATTTATAGATGGGGATTCCTCTTAGCCTTTGGAAACACTTGAGAATAAAAACTAGCCATTATGTGGCTTGCAACGGATATATTTTCACTTATTGCAACTCCACAACGGGTAGAAGCACTATTCTGCACTTTTTTGTACAGTGCAATCGGTCGAGTTTCGACAAGGGTAACTCGACTGATAGAGTAAAAGACAAAGCCGATATTTAGACCATCGGTCGAGTTTGTCATGGGGAAACTCGACCGACCAATGAAAATTGAATTGGTCACATACTCCATCGGTCTCTGTGTAGTGTAAACTCGACCGATCAAAAGTCATTTTCAAGATCCAATCAGGATCGGTCGAGTTTGCAACTCACAGAACTCGACCGATGAACAGCCTGATGTGAATTTTGGAAAATGGCTTTTGAGTGCTTAAACATTCGATCTAAGTACTCCTGATTTTTTCTAAGCTTAATTACAAGTCATACAATAATTATAAGTGATTTACAACATGATTCTAATGGATTTACATCATATTACAAAAATGTGCACTTGTATTGACTTTGACCTGTCTTTTCTCCAATTTGATATGTGCAAGTTAGGGCATTTGGAGTGTGTCTATACCTAATCTGAAATCACTCAAGTAGAGACATTAGACACCAATATGTGGAATGGTTAGTCATCATCAAAACACGGGTTTAGTCAATTTATATGTGAGTCAACATTGACCTAATTGACCTTGAGTCAACATTCTCCCCCTTTTTGAAGATGACAAACCATTCCATAAATGTATTGAAAGCTTTTAAGTAAATTCATACCTTCGGAGAAACCTAGGGGTTTCAATAGAATTGAGTTCATATGATCCCCCTCAATTGATGCTAGTGGAGTTCTCACACTCCCCCTCAATTGATGCTATTTCTCCTGCATGGTTAGCTTTCATAACATTTATAGAATAATATGTCTTCTACTCATATATGTTCTACACATATATGTCTTCTCCCATTTACCTTCTCCCCTTTACATGGACATACTTATCCTCTTCATGTAAGACATGCCTTCTTCCTCTTTTAAAAGAAGACATTCCTTTCTCCCCCTTTATCATTTCAAAAAGTGGGGTTATGAAGAAATAAGAAACATCACTTGTTAAAGAGAAAGGAGACAACACAAAGTTATATAAGGAGAGTAGAAGAGCACAGATAGGGGATTGTCCAAGCATAGAAAGAAAAGCAAGTTAAAGCATATACTTGAACAACCCAAAATGCAAGATGAAGTGCTGCAGAAAAACAATAAAACACAATTTTGACCCTCAAGATGACAAAAATTGCCCAAAAAGTACAAGGGCTCATGGAAAAGCGATGAGCCTTGCTCAGAAGGTCATTTCTCCATGAAAAAAACTATTCTTGCATCAAAAACTAAAATTTGAGCAGAATCTGCATAAAATCCAAAAATACTCCAACTTCTACATATAATGTAGCTATTTGTGCCCTGCATCACAATGTTATGCAAGCAACTCAAGATAGTAGATATGCAATTCAAGGAACAAGCTTGAGCATGTATGAGACAAGATACAAGCATAGCATATAGATGAGGAAAGATTACCAATTATAAACAAGGTTAGAAATACATGTATATGAACTACTAGTAGATGATATCACAAGTTAGGACTACTAGTAGGATCTAGATCATAGCAAGAGATACCAAAAGATACACAAGATAAAGCAAGCTATGAGTAGATGAAGATATATATCCAAACATAGAGATAAGCAAGTTTAGCAGCATGAAAGGATATAACTCACATACAAATATGCATCCTTACCAAAAGATGATTACTGCTAAGAACCTCAAGGTTGTATCAAAACAAGATATACACCTAGATAGATGTAGCAAGTTAGAGTACAACGGAAGCAATTTTTAGACACAACCAATAGATTCAAAGAGATCATCATCAAAACCTACAAAACAACTCAAAGCAAGTAATTGCAAGATATATATATATATATATATATACCAATTTAGAGCAATTAGAGAGATAAAGTTGTAAGCAATATAGGAAATTTAAAGCATGGCAAAGTGCATATATAAAGGTACCAAATTGAGTGCCAAAGAATAGGGTTATTGGTTGAGAAAATTTAGTTGAGAGGGAAATTCTCATCCAATAAGCCAATTGTATATTCTGTGCACAGTGTTATCGGTCGAGTTATGTGCATTGACAACTCAACCGATGACAGCTGCTGGAAACACCCATTGGTGCCTATAGGTTGAGTTTCAAATAGGACAAACTCAACCGACAGAGCAGTTGTCAAAAGGCACGTATATTTCATAAAAACATATTTAAAGGCATGCTAAAAATACAAATCATATCCAAACATGTCTAAGCAAGTTAGTAATGCACTATAGAAGCATTAGAAACAGTTTTTGAGCAAGAGTGTGAAGAGAAACACAAAATACCACTTTTGACTCAAAAACCACATGCATAGTGCACACTAACTTGACAAAACAAGTTAGGATTGGTTATAAGCAAGAAAAACATTTCCTTTGTTCTTACCATTCCTTTTTCCACCTGTTGTCACCCTCTACACATCTCACCTTTCTTCTTTCATGTGGATTGAGAAGTCAATTTGCAATTCAATATCTCAAGTCAATCCATTTGCACGTACTTACAAGAAGAAAGACGAAATGGTCCCCAATAATGTTTTTGGGTCCGTAGGGGTTAGTTTAGCAACCCAAGTCTTATTGCTCTTGGGTGCTTTCCTAAAAGGACAACAAGTAGAATAATGACCAATTTCATCGCAATAGTTGCATGTGCCCATAGTCTTAGAACCAAAGGATTCTCCATGGAAGATTGGAGGTCTTTTACCTTTATTGTTCCTTTGACTACTATCATATCCTAAACCATGTCTACCAATTTGTTTAGTAGTATGGTGTAGGATGTCATTAAGGCTCTTCTTGCCAACTAAGAATTTTTGCAAAGAAGATCTCAAACTATCATTATCATGCTTAAGAGAAGTAATTGTAGAAGACAAATGATTGATATTATCTCTAGCATGCAAAAGATCATTTTCTAAGCAAAGAGCTTTAGTTAAATAAGAATCTCTATCAATATGAAGAGCAGCAACATCATTTTCTCTACTAGTAGAACTAGAACAAGATTCATGCACATTGATTTTAGCAAGCAAGGATGCATTTTCTATTTCTAATTCTTGCAAAACAAAATCTTTGTCCTTGTTTTCAGATTTAAGAACATCAATATCATGCATGAGAGAATAAACAATTAAAGTATGCTCTTCATTAGAACTAGGCATAAGAGGTTGAGCTTTTAGAAATATAATCTAATCAAGCAAACTAGCATTTTCAAGTTTAAGAGAGTCTACTTGGCTAAGACAAGCATTTTTATCATCAAGCAAGCAAGAATTAGCATGTTTAAGATCATTTAATTCTACATGCAAATTATCAACAATTCTAGAAAGCTTTTTCCTTTTCCTTTTAGAAGACTTAAGAGAGGCACAAGTATCATGAATAATAGCAATCAAAGATTCTGTATCTAAAGAGTTTAGATTTACCTCACTTGAGTCCTTACTTGTTGATGCTATAAGAGCAAAATGGCATTCTCCTTCATCACTAGAGCTTGAGCTTGATCCTTCACTTGAATCTTCACTTGAGCTTGAGTTGGAGGAGCCACTTGAGCTTGAGTGCCATTTCTCCTTCTTCTTGTGAAGATGGGTCTTTTTGCCTTGTGGGCAATCTTCCTTGTAGTGACCCTTCTTTCCACATGTGAAGCACCGGATGGAGGAGGACTTGCCTTTGTAGAATCTACCCTTAGAGTACATGGCATCTTATTCAACTTGAGAGGATGGAGAGACTTGTTCCATGATAGCTTCAATTTGAGCCTTCATTTCAGCCTTCTTCATTCTCTTTAGCTCTTTCTTCTCTTATCTTTCTACTTCCTCCCTCTTGTCAAGTGTGGCTTCATGTGCTTGTAGATTTCCAATGAGCTCTTCAATAGGAATATCCTTAAGAGACCTTGCTTCTTCAATGGAAGTCACCTTGGGTTCCCATCTCTTGGGGAGAGTTCTAAGGATATTAGAGTTGATCACTCCTCTACTCATAGGATGTCCTAGAACAACAAGACCATTCACAATGGTGTTGAGCCTTGAGTACATGTTGGTTATCCTCTCCTCCTTTCCCATCTTGAAGTTCTTAAGCATCCCTTTGAGCATGTAGACTTTGATTTCCTTCACTTAACATGTCCCTTCATAAGTGATCCATAGCTTTCTCCATACCTCATAGGATGTTTCACATGAAGAAATCCAGTTGAACTCAATGGGGGTCATGGAGGCATAGAGGATGTGCATGGCTCTAGCATTCAAGGTTGCTTTCCTCAAGGTAGCTTCATCCCATTATTCAATCTTTGTCTTTGGTAGCATGTATGGGTTGTTCACCATTTGCCACATATCAAGACTTGATCCTTGGATGTAGAATTGAAGCCTTCTTCTCTAATAGAGGAAATTGCTCCCATCAAAGATTGGTAGGATGATCAAGTATCTCCCTCCTTGGTAGTCACCCATCTTCTCCTACTCGTTGAAGTATGCTTGGAGAAGCCCGCTCTGATACCAATTGTTGGATCCTAAATGGGTGATTAGATGCTCTAGAGAGGGGTGAATAGAGTTGAATGCACTTAAATAAAATACATTAGACCTTCAAGATATATCACATGATAAGGTTGCTAAATGGGTAATTTGAGTGCAACTAAAACATGCATAGCAAGGATGAGAGAGATTGGGCAAACACAAGTAGACAAGCTATTTAGAGTGGTTCCACACTTCAAACTAGAAGTATGTTAGTCGACTTACCTAGAGAGGTCAACCTCTAGGATTTCCTAACCATTGCATTGTTATATTCATTCATAAGACTTACAATACATGACCAAACAAAGGACTTACCTATCTAATACAAAGAGTCTTCAACCTTACTAAGGACTTACCCACTTTGCAAGAGTCTTCCACCTTCTTCCAAGGACTTAGCTACTCTTACACAAGTCTTCAGCCTTCAAGGAATTATCCACTCTTCTTGGATCTTCTGCCTTTGACTTCACCTTCACTCGGAGAAACTTCCACCAAGAACTTACCCACTTGAGCAAGGAGTCTTCTGCCTTCACCAAGGGCTTACCCTCTCTTGCTCCAAGTCTTCAGCCTTGATCTTCACCAAGGGACTCCTTCCCTTGTTCTTCTTCACCTCTCTTAGCCAAGAGAGAGAACCTTCATCTTCATGGTTGAAATGAGAGATGGGGAGGTGGTGGAAGTGATAGCCTCACAAGATATACATGTAGGACTAGCTCTCTTATAGATTTCCTACTCACTCTAATGGATGTAGCAAGTGATTAAGCTTAGAGAGAGAGAGAGAGGAGGCTTTATGAAGCACTCAACTATAAAATAGGAACCTCACATAGAGTTTTGCAATGAATGCTCAACCTTGGAATGAAGCCCAAGGGGTCCTATTTATAGCTGGGGATGCCTCTTAGCCTTTGGGAACACTTGAGAATGAAAACTAGCCATTTTGTGGCTTGCAACGGATATATTTTCACTTGTTGCAACTCCACAATGGCTAGAAGTACTGTTCTGCACTTTTTTGTACAGTGCAATCGGTCGAGTTTCGATAAGGGTAACTCGACCGATAGAGTAAAAGACAAAGCCGATATTTAGACCATCGGTCGAGTTTGTCCTGCGGAAACTCGATCGACCAATGAAAATCAAATTGGTCACCTATTCCATCGGTCGAGTTCTGTGTAGTGTAAACTCGACCGATCAAAAGTCATTTTCAAGATCCAATCAGGATCGGTCGAGTTTGCAACTCACAGAACTCGACCGATGAACAGCCTGATGTGAATTTTGGAAAATGGCTTTTGAGTGCTTAATCATTCGATCTAAGTGCTCCTGATTTTTTCTAAGCTTAATTACAAGTCATACAATCATTACAAGTGATTTACAACATGATTCTAATGGATTTACATCATATTACAAAAACGTGCACTTGTATTGACTTTGACTTATCTTTTCTCCAATTCGATATGCGCAAGTTAGGACATTTGGAGTGTGTCTATACCTAATCTGAAATCACTCAAGTAGAGACATTATACACCAATATGTGGAATGGTTAGTCATCATCAAAACATGGATTTAGTCAATTTAGACGTGAGTCAACATTGACCTAATTGACCTTGAGTCAACAAAGCCGTCAAAGACTTGTAATCTCATGGTGATCTTTTCTTAGCCACCGGTGTTACAAACCTTGGAACCCTAACTTGGGATTAGATTTTGGACTTTGATGAGTTGAAAAACATCTTGAGGTATGCAACATCCCCCATGAGTTCTCAGGAAATTACTTTCTTTACTCTCTCTCTCTCTTGAGCCTCTTCGAGGTATTTTCGTGATGAATATTCACTTTCTTGACTGGATCATCTATTTGGGTCTAATATTAATGACTTTGAACTCTTGATCTATGTTGGACTTTTAAATTATACTTTTCTTCTTGATGAGAACCTATTTGTGAGATTTAAACCATGTTGTTCCTTATTGCGAGATGGAACCCTAATTCTGCCTAGTTTTATGGTAGATGTTTTATATTGTCCATTTATGTGATGGGAATTTCTTTGTTTCTATTTATATGATTGAACTTTAAATTGCCTCTACATTTTTCATGCTTTGTGATTCAATAGTTGATGAATGCATATTCATCCCATTTTAGCTACATTTTCAATCTAATTTAGCATTCATATAGATTACTTTTGATTAGAATATATTTGTTTTGATCTACTTGCATTTTTATGCTAATTTCTAGGAATTTCAGCCCTTATAGAAGGCATATGGATACACAAAAATTGTCTAAGACCAAAATCGACTTGTCGATCAACATGCCAATCGACATCAAAATCAGTGAGAAAATCAAGAGGTCTACAACCTTGTCGACCTTCCTGCTTGACAACCTCATCAATAGATGATCAACAAACAGATGCTCAACAACCTTGTTGACCTTTTAGGCCGATAGATCCATCGATCTCTCCTTTGACGGCATCATTGGCTTACTTAGCCAAAAATAAATCAAGTTCTCAACATAATGTTGTCGACGTTCTCGTCGACAGCTACAATTTTAACCAACTAACTTGTCGACCCATAAGGTCAACAGTCTCGTTGACCTCCAAGAAGATGACTGAAAGTCCAAAAGCCATCCAATCTACAAGTCAATAGACATGTCGACTGACAGCAAGGTCGATACCAATGGAAAGAGGTCGACAACCTTGACCCTATAAATAGGCCCCCAACGCAGCCATACAAATCATCTCAGATTTTTTGGAGACAAAAACACTAAAATGTTGCTACTAAGATTATGACAAGGATGACACCTATCGACCTCAAGCACGGATTGACACATCCTTTCATTCAGCAACTCCAAAGTCATCGATCCTCCTTCTCTAAGGGGATCGATCTCTTCCCCAAGCTATCGCTCCTCCACCTACTTCCACTACAAATCAGGGTTAATTCCTGAATGAGAAAGAAGGAAAGAAGTTCATTGTCATAGACCACATCGAGCCGCTTCCACCACCATCATGACCATGATGGTGTCCTCTTCCTCTTCTTGTGATATTAATCTCACCATGTTGAGGGAGTAGTCTTTTCACTCGGGTGTGGGGTCTAGCTTCACTACCCATTTCCTAAAATTTCATTCACATTCCAATTCTTATATGAACTCATATAATTCATAGTCAATCGTTTATTTCATGTTTTGTGGATTGATCACCTCTTTTGTGTGATTTATTATAATCTTTTCTAGTGAGAACTTTAACATTTAAGATTTGAATGCCAATTTGCCTTGGTTGACACCCTGAAGAGAACTTCCGACAAAAAGTGTCTAGAGTAGTGGATAGAGGATATGTAAGTAACGAGACATTGAGTTTATAGGGATATCTACTTATGCAAGTTTCTGATGCCGAAAGGAGAAACTTACAAAACTCCAATTACATCTTCATACATATTTGGATTTGAATGATTGTGCAGATTCGAGTAGTAGCAGTAAAACCCAATTCCTCCTTAGTGTTTCCATCCATTGATAACTAGAACCTTAATCCAGATCTTTTTATACTCACAATATTACATTAATTAAACCAATCTCAACTTTGTGATAAATACTAGTTCTTGATAGATTACTTTGATTAGTTAATTCTTAAAAATGTTGTACATTGGAATTCCTCAACTATACTATGATAAGATCTGTCTGCTTTCGGGTGGCATTATTCATTTTGGTTTTGGTAAACTCTAGGAATTCTATTCCTAGTGAATTTTCTTGTGTGATAATAATCCCTGTTAATAGCCCTAGAGTAGTGTAAGTACTTTAGTTTTTGGGTTGTGTGCCCGTGTTATATTTTGGGATGGAGGTTGTGTCCCCATACCCGGTTTGTGTGTTCACTTTTTTATATATTGGGAGTTCAGAAGTATGTCATTCTCTATCAGGTTTTCAAGGTTGTGAGCCTTGGCCACCTTTGTTATTTATATTATTCTAGTACTATATTTATCTCACATGCATGCGCGTCGATATTATTGTGATGGGTTTTCTACCCTAAAATATTGATGTTTGCTTGTGTGGAACAACTATTATGTTTGTTTAATGGAAAGTATTCTTCTTTCTTACCATATTTTGCAATTTTTATTGACACCCACCTGGGTGGTTCTTTTATCTTCTATGGGAATCTTTGTCACATTTGATATTATTTATTTTATAATATTGCTCAATCCCCAATTTAGTTGCACATACCATTATTTATGTTGATGAATATACTTTTCTCATATTTGTGGGGTATCCTTCCAACCTAGGTGTAGATCAAGGAGGAGAAAATCAATCTTGACTAGGATAACTTTGAGAGTAGTTGAACCTTCTTTGTGAGATAGATTTGAGGTGGTTAGAGAACCCTCTATTGATCCTATGTTTTAGTTTTCATATGTATCCCCCTGTGTGGTGAAGGATAGTGATCATATCAAACATTATAATAGTTAGATATTTTATATTCCGTTGCTATATTTGGTATCTAGAATCATACTTAGAATAAATTGGATTATCATCCCTTAAAAAAATATAGTGGTCTTTGGCATATGAGATGTTTAATTTTTATTTGATTTAATAGGGTAGGACAAACTTTAAAGAACTAAAGTCTCTATACTTAATGGTTTAAAGTAATAAATAAATGAAAATAATCACTTTAACATATCATAAAGGAAGAAAATATTTTGAATCAATTATATATTTATTTGGAAACGAATAAATATTACCAAATTTATATAATCAATTAGTTAACTTAAATAAGAAATAAATGATTTTCTTATTAAACCTAACTATGAACTCCTAAAATAATTAACAAAAAGGAAATAAAAGGAAAATGGTTTGATGGATAATGTTTACACTCTTTTGATTTGAAATTCATGTGTCTATAATAATTAGTTTTGAATATATAAATTTATTTGCACCTATCTAATCTACAAATAATTAATATAAAATCTTTTAGAAATATATGTGTCTGCCTCAAATTTATAAATTTGGATCTAACTTAATACTAATTAGGTAGATGCCTTTTATTGAAAAAAAATGTTATACATGTTTTCAATGACTCTAAAGTGAGAAGAGAAACATTTTGAGAAAGTTGTTTTGTTGTGGGAGTAATAAGTATACATAAGAGGTTGACATATGGAATTGTAAAAAAAATCAAATATGAATATCCTAAAACATTGTACATTAAATGTTTACATTGAGTAAATAATTACACAACGAGAAATTTATAAATATCATAATTGTAGATTTAGTAGTCAATTTTGTGTGACCAAGTTCTTATAAAAATGTGAAATATATGATAAAACATAGACATAAAGAAAGGGAAGGGAAATGGGACTTTTATGATATTCTAAAGAATGCTTAACTTTTCTTCTTTTACTATATATGTTACATATTTTCCCTAGTAAACAAAAATAGATAAGTTTTTCTCTACCCAAGATGAACAGTTCTATATATAGGCCACTTCCCCATAACCTTCACACATATATAAATCACTTGACCAATAGGACATGACTCCTAACCTTCTCCCTTATCCTCCTACTCAAGTCCCCAAGATTTGTGATTCTTTTTTACACTCAACCTCTGCCAACCTTTGTCAACAATTCAGAAGAATAGTAATAAGATCAAGAACTGTCAAGGTGTGTTCCTCCCCAAATAGTTGGAAGGAGCAGGTGTACTCATCCGTTTTATAATAGTGCTTCTGGAAGGTTGGAATGAACTATAAAGTGATTTCTTTGTGAATAGTGCACATTATGCAAGGAGAGAGAGAGATGGGCCTAACAAAACACACTATTAACTATAGCATGGATCCTTACTGTCATAAGCATCTTAGGACATGCCCAACATAGAAGTGACACCCCAAGAACTTGATCGCCTTATATTGCTTCTTTTGACAAGTGGAAATGGTCTGCTTATACTTGTTAGGCTAAGCAGTGAAATGGGAGGGTTGAGCAAGTAAGCATGATCATGACATGCTTTATTGAGGGGGGTCTGAAGTAGGTTGTGGAGGCGGGGCAAATGATTCTGTTACATGAATAATGAGATCCATTTGTTGAACCGCAATCATCTCAATCAATTTCTCACAAGATTGGGTGTTAGGCTCTAGGGCATCATCAGAAAGTGACTCATAGCCTTGTACAACATCGAGCATCTCTGAGTCAGGGTCAGTCTGTGACTCACAAAACCGAATACCAACCTGAGTAGAGTGTAGTTGGTTGGTCAAACTGTGGAGGATTTCTTCTCTATCTCCTTCCCCTTACCCTTCTAGAGCTGAAGGGATTGATCTTCTTCAGAGGATGTGGCTGGAATACCCAAATGGGTTATCATATCCTCCTCTTTTGTGTGACATGATGATGTTGTAAAGTAGTGAGTCGATCAACTAATGGGTTGAGTTGATTGATAGGTGGAGGGGATGTGGTGGTTAATGGAGGCAAGTTAGGCAACTAAACAGATGGTCTGTGAGACTCATGTGATGACAATGGAAGCTCAGAAGGTGGGTCGATCAGTGGAGAGACTAAGTTGATGGACTCATCCTACCATTAGTGAAGATATGGAAGTGTATTGGTCAATCGAATGGGTTACTGAGTTAGTTGGCATATAGAAACATGATGAGGGAGAGGAGGTGGTTCGGGTCAACTCAGATGATCTGAGTCGACTGACTAGGCAGTTCCCCCATTATGATGGAAGGGTGATCCAAAAATGAACCAGGTGGTGTGAGTAGAGCAAGTCTCCCAGTTGGTGAATCCCATCAAATTGAATCACATTTGGATGATGATGAGCTTGGTGAAGAGGGTCTCTATGTTACACTCCGATCTCACAATTTCCACTAATCATGAGAGTAGAGCATAAATTGAGGATTTAATGTAATACAAAGATCACCCTTAACATTTTCTTCCCTTTTAAAACTCTTTGTTTTCATACATTGAACCACATAAACCAACTTTACAAGGGAATCTAAAAATTTATTTCTCTAATCTAATTTCAACAGTAAAAATGTATGTATGAACATTCATTATGTTCCTCATACTTTTAAGCACATAAGACTTGCTGATTTGTACATATTGCTAAACAAGGACCTAGAGTGACAAGGACCGACTAAAATTAACTATACTCAGACTTAACTCTTGTGGCAGATCTACTCTGATGCAATGATATCTTCTTCAAGTGCATGTGATTTCCCTAAAAATTGTGAGTAAAGAGGTGAGCCTACTCGCTCAGTGAATGAGTACTTCAAAGAAACAGTCTAAAGAACTGATATAATTATAGATATACTTTTGAGCAATTGATATCAATTATAACAGTAGAAAGCTTTAGAGAGTCTAATAATTGACAATCATAAATATGGCATGATACTCTAAATATCCCTAAGAGTGAATCAATATATGAAATGCTTAATTGTCATAAAGAGAACTAAAAATTCAGAAACATACAAAGAATAATTGAATAATTGTACACACTTGTTTGACCTCTCATTCATTTTATTATGCCCTAATCATATGTAGTGTACTCTATATATGAAGACTCGTAGTGCACTACGATCACACCGTATAAGACTTAGCGGACACACCTGGGAAATGCTAAGTCTGAATACTCTCCTGGTCTACAATAGGGAAATGGCTCTCTGGCCTAAACTGGACTCCTCATCTAACCTGAGCACACAGGCAGAGAGTCAAGCCACCTCTTGGCTTCTTTTATACTCTAGTGCTACCATGATCTCTTCTTGATGTTGGACACTACATTCTAAAATTTAAGGAGACCCCCGTATATTGGTCACACCACCAGGGTTAGGTCCCCCGTACCATCTCTTGGATGTTCCAACCCCCATATACTAGACGCACCACTAGGACAGGTCGTTTCATGCCTAAGGTGCAAACCTCTCATAGGGATTCTATGGTGTTCTGGGCTCCTAAGTCTATTATTTTATTATTCCTAGAAAACTCTTTCTACATTGTAACTTTCTCTTACTCATACTTGACTCTGGTATCTCTATGGTGTCGCATCTATTTATTTAAAGTTTATAACACCACATGTATATCATTCTAAACTTGGCAGAGAAGTATATTCAAAACATTGTAATATACTAAGTAATCAACATACTATACATACTAGCAGACTAGAATTCTCAAATAAACAAAATACATGTCAACTTGGCGCTTTATACACTAGAATCATGCAATTGAACCGTTAAGCATCACCACATATCATACTAAGAACATTGATATCACCATACTTAATTCATTGAACACCCTAGACTTAGGGTTTCATTTACCTCATTCACTTAGAACTTGGCTCTCATAAGGATTTAATATGTCATAAACATCCACTAAATACAGATTGCTTTAAACAAGTCATATACAATCAACATATGTATGAAATCCTCGATTTGAGCTAAATTAGGGTTTTCCATCCCATTCGTTGAGATATTATGAATCAATAATAACATTGCATAAATAGAGTCTATTATGCCAAGAAAAACACTTCAAATGGATTTCACCATATTTATTCACAAATTTCCAACTTTCCACTCATATAGGGCTTCACCCTTTTTATGAAAAATATCAAGCAAACACTATTCACATCACATGAAATCCAAGATAGTGTCTAACATATATGTACTACGCATTCAGATAAACAATCATTCCAAACCAAGGGGATTTAGATAAGCAACTTTCTCTATTTACTTATACAACAAATTTTAGACATAGACTAATTCCCTATATTTCAGTTTACTCTTATAACCTCTGTGAATACTTAGGGAATTCTCATTATAATGCATTGTATACATTTCTAATATGATTTTATCATCTGAAATTCATTCAAACAAAGGAAGAATCCATTTCATATCATTTTGCAACAACTTAGAATAATAGACAATTCAGGGTTTGTAGTCGCATACTAGCAATTAAAGATTATGGATGATTTAACTAGTTTTTGTGCAATATACTATTTAAATGAAGTTCCCACTCACCCTAAGGTGTGAAAACACCTTAAAAATGTATCCCATATCTGAAAATCTCAAATCCATATCAAATCCCTAGCAATTCACCCAATTCTTCTTCCTTTCAACTCAGAAACCCTAAAAATGAGGGATTATGAAGAAAGAGTGAGAAAAGGGGAAGTTTTGATACCATTTTGGATCAAATCAGAGGAGGGAAAGAATTTTGATATGTGAGAGAAGATTCACCATGAAACTATATCCAAAGAAGCTAAATGTAACATCCCTGACCTGGGTTATGCTTTAACCCTAGGCATTTTTATTAATAAATATGATTATAATTTTAATCTTATCTTGTGAAAAGTAATTAGGCATCATGAGGAACTTATGTTTCAATTTTGGTCCTGTTTGAACAATGTTGAAGCAATGTTTGCTTATTTTGGACTAAAGTGCAAATTACCCAAGTTAAGGAGCGAACTTCAAAATGTTACATAATAATATGTTCCTCTGATGTTGAGACATCATAATAGTGAATATGATGTAGTAGTAAGGTTTCTACAAGCTTGGACACCAAGATAGAGCTTGTCGGACAATGTTTGTGTGTTAAAACCTAGTTTTGGTGTAAAGTGCAATTTACCCAAAACCTAAGGTTCAATATGCAAATTACCACTTCAATAAGGTCCCTAATGTTTCTTGTCATCATGTAGAGCAAATAAAATGAGAGGGGTGCCTCATTTGAATTAAGTTGGAGGAGAGAGAATATTGATATTAAAATAATCAAGATTTAATCCTAATCGAAACCCTAATTCAATTTAAGGCAAAAATGAATGTATTAATTAAAGGGATTTCAACCAAAATTAAAACGGTTGAGTTCAGATATGTGTGGTCGTCTTTGTTCTTTGCAAGAGCCACGAAATATCTCAAGGAGGTGGAATTTCCACTCACCTTATTATAAGGAAAAGAAATATCCACTAAGTCATGGATATTAATATAAAAAGGGTTAAGGTGCTTATTTTACTTTTCTTTAAAATGTGTATAATTGAAGGGAATAAGAGTCCAAGAGGATATCCTCGTCTCTAAGGATGGATAGGGTTCAAGTGCCATGGGAATTGAGGGGATAATTCCTACTTTCTCTCTCCTAATTGAATTGTTTAATAAAATTCACATATAAGCTCATTTATCCATAGAATGAAAGGGAATTTCGGATTTACTTCCACCCCTTGCTTGGAAAACGACCTTAGAATCTTGGGAGAAAGAAGAGAACGACCTCCAACCTGTTGGTAAGTCCTTGATCTTTGTTCTCCTTGATTCCATGGTGGAAATTGAAAATAAATTATGGATTTCTTCTTAATTCGATCTCCTCTTCAACCCTAGCCAAACTTTTCAACCAAATGTTTGAGGACGAGCCTAAGCAGAGTTGCAAAAGCTTCATTCACCATTGTTGGCGTGAGCTTGGAGCTTTTGAGCTCAATTGGAGGCGGGTTTTACAACTTGAAACCCTAACTTTGTTATTGCATTCAATTCCCCATCAAATAATGATCATTTCTCTATTTACAAATATTGATTTGGTTGATTGATGCAATCTCCCTGGAAATCACAGAAGGTTTCGTGGGTCTAAAGCTTGATTATTATGACATCATCATAAGAACACACCTCCCCAAATATCTAGACCAAACGGTTTGAATCAAATGTCCAAACGGTTTCACAAACCGTTTGGGAGCAAACGGTTTCAAACCGTTTGGAATGAAATGGTTTCACTAAACCGTATAGAAGCAAACGGTTTAGGACCGTTTGGTGATGTTGACCAGGGTTGACCATTTGAGGATTGTTTCATAATTATCTACGTTAAAGACCCATCAATTATTATTGATGAACTCCAATTGGTTCATGAGTTGAAGGTCCATCAATCACCTAAACTCTAATCGGGTTGAGTGCTGATTTCATAAGTGATTGAGTTTGAAACTTGGGTTGATTGACCCAAACGGTTTCAAAACCGTTTGAGAATCACCCAAATGGTCTCAAGACCGTTTGGAGGTCAACCAAGATCATTTGGATATCTAGGGTTGAGTATGGTTAGGTATTTGAAGATTCAAACATATGGTATAAACCCTAATCGGCTAAGTGTTGATTTTGCAACTAAATGAGTTGATGTTTTGGGTTGATTGACCCAAACGGTTTCAAGACCATTTGGGGGTCACCCAAGACCATTTGGAGGTCTAGGGTTAGGTATGGTCAAGTGTTTGAAGGTCCAAAGATACCAAATTGAAATACAATTAAGTGTAGATTTGGTGACCAATCCTAGGATCCAAACTCTAATTGAATGACATGGTTAATGATGATATGATGGGAAAACGGTCTCAAGACCATTTGGAGGTCATCCAAATGATCCCAAGACCGTTTGGGGGTCACCCAAGACCGTTTTGAGGTCTAGGGTTGACTATGGTTAGGTGTTTGAAGATCTAAAGGTATTAAGTTGAAGTGCAATCAAATGGTGATTTGGTGATGAATCCAATGATCCAAACTTTGATTGATTGACTTGGATTTTGAGTTTGACATGCGGAAACGGTCTCAATACCGTTTGGAGGTCATCCAAATGACCTCAAAACCGTTTGGGGTCAGGTCATGCCCAATTTGGATGAAGGCTCAATGGTTTCAAAGTAACCAATTTCACATTGGTTAATGTTGAAAGATCAACGATTCCAAACCCTAATCCAATTTATTCAAACCCTAATTGATGATCAATTGAGGGTCAATTGAGGGTCAAATCAGTTGAAGGTTGACCTATTTAACTTAATTGAAGTATGGTGATAGTTCCAATTGATGATTTCTTACATGAATTCAATGGTTGAAGGATTCAACATTGGAAACCCTAATTTAATTGGAGTGGTTGAGACCCTTTGTGGTCCTTGTGGTTTTGAGGGGGGTTTGGACCAAACGGTATCAAGACCGTTTGAGTCCAAACATTCTCAAGACCGTTTGGGACCAAACAATCCCAAACCGTTTAGGTGCATGCGGTTTCAAAAAGTCAACTTTGGCAAACGGTCTTCACCACCTACTTTACTAAACGGTTTTGAGTATTCAACCAAGACCGTTTGAGGTATGATTGGTCAAGACCATTTGAGGTCTAAGTGACCAAGATCATTTGGGAAGTAATTAATCAAATTTTATGAACACTTAAAGTGAATAAAGGTCAATGGTTTAAGTGGTCAATTACATGATGTAAATCAATGGTGTTTATAATAATGGTACCTTTAATGAAATAGGGTGATTAGTACCCTTCAAGTATCTAAGCCCTAATGATCATGGTGATAATGACATAACCCATGATGTCAATTCTTCTTCAACATTGAGTTGACTTAGCTTAATCAAGGTTGAAGCAAACATCATCTTATAGAAGATGAAAGAGGAGATTTCCTACATGATTGATAATCAAGTAATAGACTTCTTATATGAATGAATTTTTAATTAGGGTATGATCCTTCATAGTGAGATCATGAAACCCTAATTATGAGGGTGAATGAATCATAACCCCCACTGAGGATATTAATGGAAGTAATCTTACTACATGATGATGGTAAGATCTTAATTCATAGTGATGGTATGATAAACCCTAATTCAGGGTACTTCGATGATCACTCTTACTTGGGGTGAATAGTAAACCCTAATCTACGGTGATGTGATATGAATAGTAAAACCTAATCTAGGGTGATGTGATATGAATAGTAAATCCTAATCTAGGGTGATGTGATGAGAATAGTAAACCCTAATTGTGGGTTATGGAATAAGAAACCCTAATGGAGGGTGGTGACATGAGAAACCCTAATTGAGGGTGATGTCATGAGAAACCCCACTTGGGATGAAAAATAAGTCTAATTATGGTTTATTGAATATGAAACCCTAGTTTCAAGTGATGTTATGTGGAACCCTAATATTATGATATGGTGTAAGACTCAATTCAGGGTGATGTCATGTGATGATATATGAAACCCTAGAGATGGTTTAATAGCCAGTACACCAAAGAGAGGTGTGGCTAAAATAATTAAATAAGATGAATATGTTATAGACATGAAGGATAGGGTTGATGAACCATGTGAATGAAAAGGTGGTGATTTTAATGAATAAGGATCTAAGAGACAAGATGATGCCTAGATCCTTGTACAACCATCTCTATACATGAGTAATAGCCTATACACCTTACAATGATGAGGACATGAAACTTTTAGGAATAATGTATGCTATACTAAATAATGATGTGGATAACATCCTAAGAGTTGAAATACCTAAAATAGTTGATAATGGTTTATCTTATATCAACAATGTCTATCAGTTGGATAAGTCCATATCATCAAAGACAATTGGACAATTCTAATGTGTGACCCATGCACCATATGATGAAAGTAACAAGTTAGTGGATAAAGTATTAAGAGGGAAAAACCTTAATACAAAGTTAGTTGATTAACTTAAGAATATGGAAATGAAAAGAAAGTGATACATTCAGATATGATAGATATCACATTCTGCATTTCATTGTAGACTTATCTTGATGAACCTCTAATCCAATACTCTTGGTTAAGAAACACATGAAATATGTGATATGCAATTGTTACAATAAAGATGTAATGAACTCAATGTACTTTGATAAATGTTGATTAATAAACCTTGAGAATGGGACTAAGCCAAATCAATGAGTGTGATGCAATCATACCATGACAAGGATGAGAAATGAACTCATACCTTGAATTGATAATCATTAATGATATATGATGAGAATATTGATCATAAGCAAATACTTATGATATCTTTAAATACTCCCAGCGGTGTGGAGCAATACATTTGGGTTGAACTAATAATGTGAGCATGAAACCCTAATTAAAGCATGATGGGAAACCCTAACCCTAATTTTGGGTAAAGGGAATGAAAAGCCCTAATTGATAGATAACCCAAATCCTGATAAAGGATGGTGGTGTTACTAATGTTTCATATGATGTGACAAATGACTTACATGATTGTTATCATGTCTATTAACCATGTAGACATCATGAGATGATGAACACATCCAGATATGAGCTATGACTTTCATATAATTAACATGTTGTATGGCCTTATGTGCCTAATGTTGTTGCTGCTTAGTAAAAGTAACAAAATGTGCATGAACCTTATGAGTTCCATGAGTAAGTTGTTTCCTAGTGAAAGGTGGCAAAACATTTAATAGGCTTTGAGAGCCACGTGAGATACTTGTGTAACAAGTATTATGCATACCTTTGTAAGGACCCTGACCTCCGTTTGGGGCTTATCCTGTTTTCTTTGCTTAACCTTGATGCTTAGTTGCTTGCTAATCACCTTTAGTGGTGATTAGGGTTTGTTGGTGCTTTGTTGAGAGCTGGAGGTGCTACTTGCAATTTACCCAAGCCTAGGGTTGATGAGAAAGATTGTAACCTTGAGAGGTGTTCCTCTCTCTCCTTGCTTCCTCTAGTGTTGAGAGGAAGGGTTGGGCTCGTTGCTTGAGTTCCTTTGGGCTTGGTTGAGCCTTGGTGGGCCTTGTTGTGCCTTGCCTTTGCCCTTTTGGACCTTGTGTCAGGTAGGAGTGCATTGTGTCAGCCTAGGTGTGTTGGACATGCCTGTGACGGCCTAGCTGTGTCGCCCAAAGGTGTGGTGTCGGGCATGGTGTGGAGGTGTGTCGTCCATGGACCTCTTTGACCCCTTTGACCTCATTTGTGTCACCACTAGTGGACAGTTGGTGCTTGATGCTTGCATGTGGTAATGGCCTTGGACATGTGTTTAAGGCAAGTTAGAGTGGTGGCATTGCCCATGGACAAGTGTCCCTAGGTGGGTGACACCTTGCCTTGTCTTACCTTGGTTTCTCCTCCATCCTCTCCTATATATGTGTTCCTTTTCTCTTTCTAAGGATCCCTTTAGTTCCTTAGTTTCCCCTCTCCCTTGGTGCACGACACCTCTTCTTTTGAAAACTTGGTGGTCGATCCTCATCTTGGAGTCTCCTTCTTCATCTAGTGGTGGCCGAACCCTAGAGTGACTTTCTCTCTTCTTGTGGTGGAGCTTGGAAGCTTGGTTCTAGGAGCTTAGAGCTTG
Source organism: Alisma plantago-aquatica (assembly GCA_963693085.1). Lineage (NCBI taxonomy): Eukaryota > Viridiplantae > Streptophyta > Magnoliopsida > Alismatales > Alismataceae > Alisma > Alisma plantago-aquatica. The sequence goes on from OY856409.1 coordinate 1,650,652,780, forward strand.
CTTAAGGTGGGTTACATAACTCCTAACCCTAACTATACTACCTTCTATGTTCTTGTATATTTCTTATGATCATAATCGGATATGTTTGTTGCTAGTTTAGTTTCTTGTTTAGTTGCACATTGTTGGCCAAACCATGTTTCTAAGGTTTTCTTTTGAGCAACACCCCTCTCCCTCCTTGGTCTAGAGAAGTGAGCTTGAACTCTAGTGATAAGGGCAATACCCCTCTCTCGTTTAAGTTGAGAGGTGAGCTTGTGTCCTAGTTGTTTGAGCAACACCCTTCTCTCACCATGGATTTGAGAGGTGAGATTTGTGGTGGTTGTAGACCTTGTTAGGGTTGATCCTTGTGTTTCCCGATTGGTGATAAGAAGTTGTGCAAGACCCCTCTCTCTTGGTTGTTGAGAGGTGAGCCATCTTCTTGATCCATTAGGGTTTTGGTGTCATTGTGCTTGAGGTTGGTGACGACCTTGTGGAGTTGCATCTTGCACGATAGGGTCTTGAGGTGATGTTTCCCGTTACCCCTCTTGATCTAGAATGTTGGTTGACATGTTGTGGTTGTGTTGAGCGTTACACCTGGTTCCTGCCCTTGTGTGTGTCGGGCGTCATACTTGGTTGAGTACCCTGCCCGACATGCCTAGTTCAGGTGGTAGCTCGACGTAGTCACACCTTGGACGATAGGAGGCATTCTGATATGGTCTTGTGTTGGGCATCACACCACAATCTTTGCCTTGTGTGTTGGCCGATAGGTTGAGGCTAGGATGGTTAAACGATAGGCTCCTTTGTCGCCCATTTGCATTGCACCTTTGGGCGTTATGCCTTGTTGAGTGGTGCTTCCCAATACACCTAGCCTGAGGTGGTAGCCTAGTGCCCGTTACACCTTAGACGATATGGAGTTTAGTGGCTAGATTTGTGTTGGGCGTCATGACATAGTGGTGATGCCCGATAGTAACCCTAGTCGTTGCACATGTTGCACGATACACAGGTGCACGACATGTCCCACAGATCTAGCTACACGTTATGCTTGTGCACGTTATACCTTGGGTCCTTGTTGCACGATACACCCTGAGGTTGTAGCCAATACACCTTGTTGGTTTTCTTGGCCATTATGAGGCTTGAGTGCATGGGCGATATGAGTAAGTACCCTGCCTGATACTATCTCTAATGAGGGTTCCCTACCCATCAAACTTCTTGTGAGGGTAGTGGGCACTTCTAGTGAGGGTCTTGTTCCTTCTGGAAAATATATATGCTATCTCTTATTCATGCAATCACGTTGGTTTATGATGGTGACCCTTGATATGTTTGATAGTAGTGAGGTATTTGATATAGTAGATTACATCTATGTACTTGACATGATATTTCATGTGTTTATTATCATCTTGAATTATATGTATAATGCTGAGAAAATGGTAAGCATATAAGATGTTTTGCTTGATGATATGACCTATGTCTATGGTCACAGGTTGAGGCATGAATGATAAAGCATATAATCATCAATGTTGCCCTTTGTTTGATAATAGGCTCTTTCTGTTAATCCATGATGATTGTGTATACTAACCATGCAGGTGTTTCATATAGATGCATAGCCAGGTAAAGGGATACGAGGTATATATGTTTGAGTAACACTGCTCTGATGGTTATTCTTGATGATGAAATAAGATGCGTGATGTGTTTTGGTCTGAGGACCTGAGTTTGGCTAAAGTGCCTAAGTTGAGGTGCTATCCTCTGATGATAATCTGGGATTGTTATCGCAAGTGATGAGAATGCCTTATGAGGCAATTGGTTTCTTATGATGAGGGATTGAGATCCCATAATAACATGATGATGGTAACAATAATATATCTTAATGTGATGCATGTGTTACAACTTGGTTGCCTCAATAACCCACTTAAAATATACTAACTAATCACAGTGGAACATATCATGTAGTTTGCCCTGGCCATAGATCCATCATCGTCAGGAGCTGGTGATGGTGAAACGGGTTCTCCTGCGGGTTAACCCGGAGCACATATTGTTGAATATGCGAGATTTCTCCTAGCCTAAAATAGAGAGGATTCGAGTGCAGCTGCGGTTGCAGACTCAGGATATATATAGAGCATGGTGAACAAGCCCATGGCTCGGTGTGATAGAGCATGAATTTGTTCATGGCTCAGGGAGCATAGTGAATTGGCCTGTGGCTTAGATATAATAGCGTTGAGACCTGTACCAAGGTGGGCTAGAGAGAGGGTAGTCTATGGAGCTGACCTTGTTGATGAGGCCACTTAAGCATGAGACTGCGGTCTTGCTTTGGTTCTCGTGCACTGACCACGAGGTGGGAGGTCGTGGAGTTCGGATCTTCCATTGACCTTGTATGGCACCGGCTCCGGGTTTCGCATCCGTCGGTTGGATTTGAGCGGTACGGCTCACTTCCTCAGGGCATAATAATACATAATCCAGCCGAATAGTATTTATTTCTTAAGGCACAACATGAAACGTTGATTGAGGCATTGCTTTGTAGTTGATCTTGTTATACATCGCAGTTGCTTATACATTCTTTATGTTATGTGGTAAGATCTTATAAATCTTATATTGTCAATCATGTTCCATAAAGAAATACTTGGTTGCATGCCTTCCGTACAACTTGGTAAGCTTGATGGTATGAATAGCTTTGCTATATAGACTGCTCTTACTCTACGCTTTATTAGTTATCTGTTGTTGTTGCTTTAATCCTTCTTTGGTTTTATGGTTTCGGCGGGGAGTTATGTTTCTCACTGGGCCTGTGTGTCTCACCCCCGTTGGTTTATAACCTTTTTAGGTTTTCGAGCTAGACGTGGTGTTGGTCGCGGGGTTGCGGCCGAGCAGCAAGACGAGTAGTAGAAGGCAAGATATGGACATGTTGTTGTTTTTATAGTTTTCTAGTAGAGTCTTAGAGTCATCCCTGTACTCTTAGGTCCTTGGAGGCGTTTTGACGTTGTTTTTTGATGTATAGTTGAAGAAGCTTTGTATGTCCTACAGCTGGCCGAAGGTGGTCCGTTACGTATGTATAAATAGATGATGAACTCATGTGATGACTAGACAGCTGATCTTCTAAGTTGTGGACACGTATCAAGGCTTGTAAATGTTTATATAACATGTTTTCTTCCAGGGTGAGGGTCTGAATGTAATAGTTTCTTGGTTTATCTGCTTTTTGAAATCGATTTTAATTAACCTGTGTTTTTGGTAATTAGTGGTTTATGGTGTTTTCCACATGTTTTCGCGTGACACCTCGTTGTCTGTGTGATAGCGGGATGTGTCACTACAAGTTTGGTATCAGAGTGATAGGTTCGCTGAGTCTATCGGGATTTAGGACTAGGTTGTGTCTATTCTTATGAGTTCTCCAAATTTTCTTACAATCATCTTCTGCCCTCAGCGGAAGAAACAGCCAAGATTTCTGGAAACCATGAAGAACATGCTTCTGAGAAAAGCGATGTTGCCTCAGTTGATGGAGCTATAGGGTAGGCACACGAAGATCGGGTGCCTGACGTCCCCCAACCTGACCCAGCCATTCTTGAGAACCCTGCCTACCAACAACGTATGGGGCAGATGATGGATATGATGAATCTCATGGTAGAAAGATTGCCAGTGCCTCCGCCGAGAGCACAGGCTCCCCATGGTGAAACATCGGGTATTGGGAAGACCTTTGAGCAGCTTCGCCGAGTCAGAGCTTCGGATTATGCTGGAACGGATGATCCAGCGGATGAATATCTGTGGCTGACAAGTCTTAAGAAGGCTTTCCGGATCCTCGACATCCCCAAAGCAGACAAAGTCAAGCACACTGTCTACCTTTTGAAAGGTAGTGTTGGTCACTAGTGGACCATCGAGGAGGAGAAGCGACCCAGTGAGGTGATCGGTTGGGAGGTTTTCTGACCTGAGTTCGTCAGTAGATACTTTCCGAAGACGTATCTGGATGAGAAGATCAGCCTGTTTGAGCGCCTGTGCCAAGGAACAATGAATATCACCAAGTATGAAGCCAAGTTCATGGACCTGTTGAGGTTTTTTCCTCACACGGCAGCGATAGATGACGAGCGAATCAGATGTTTTGAGAAAGGCTTGAGTGCTGAGCTGACAACACCTGCTTCTGTGTTAGAGAACTGTGAGCGGTTTGCCACATTTGTGGAATCTGTCTGAAGGATCGAACGGTCAGTCAGGGAGAAAAGAGAATCCATGTCTAAGAAGAGGCCTACTTAGTTCCAGGGACAGAGGTTTGGTGGTTACAAGAAGCCAAGGTTTTCAGTGCCTTCAGTGATGAGAGGTTACAATGTACCATCGCAGTGGTCTCCGAGTAAGGGAAGAGGTTATGTTTCTTCACCATCAAAGGCACATAGTACAGCTTCAGTGGCAGTGACAGGGCCATCTAGGCCACAGTTGGAAGATAGGGCATGCTATATCTGTGGTCAGACAGGGCATTTCAAGTTAAATTGCCCAAGTACAGATGTTGAAGTGACACAGTAGCTGAGGTAGAATCAGCAAGGGTCAGATAGACAGCAGCCCAGTAGTAGCAGAGGGCGAGGACGCCGTCAAGCATCGCAAGTAGGATCTTCTGCTTAAGGAAGCAGAGGACGTGGACAGCAAGCAATGACTCGATTCTATTCTATGAGTCAGTCAGAGGCGATAGTCAACCCATGAGTGGTGATAGGTCTGATGGAGTTATTTCATTCTGATATGTCTTCTTCTTGCTTTATATATGTTCTGGATGACCCGGGTGCTACACACTCTTTTATCGCCTATAGTATGCTTGAAAACTGTCATTTACCTGTTAGTTGTAAGAAGGATAGCTTGTTGTTAGAAACCCCTCTTGATGGTTCCTCGATGCTCCGAGAGGAATGTCCATCTTGTGTCTTATCTTTTTCGGGATATAGTATACAAGTGGATCTTATACCACTTGTTATGCATGGCTTCGATGTGATCCTTGGGATGGATACCTTAGAGAAGTATAAGGTTGTTTTGGACTGTGGTTCCAAGCAGGCTATGTTTGATAATGGCGGTAAGAAGTGGGTCTTCCAAGGAGATAGGAAGATTCTTCCGACGTGTCTAGTATCAGCTATGGTGGCAGAGAAGTTGTTACGACAAGGATGTAAGGCGTTCTTAGCTCACGTTGTGGATACCAAGGCGAAAGGTCCTACCCTTGAGGAGGTGACGATTGTACGAGAGTTTGGGGATGTGTTTCCTGACGAGTTCCCTGGTGTTCCTCCACCCCGAGAGATTGACTTCGAGATCAATCTAGTTCCAAGAATGCAACCAGTTACACAAACACCGTATAGGATGGCTCCAGTAGAGATGGCAGAGCTTAAGAAGCAGTTACAAGAGTTTTTGGAGAAAGGTTTCATCTGACTGAGTACATCGCCTTGGGGTGCTCCGGTGTTGTTCGTTAAGAAGAAGGACGGGTCGATGCGGCTATGTATAGATTACCAGCAGTTGAATAAGGTCACGATCAAGAACAAGTACACGTTTCCAAGGATAGATGATATGTTCGATCTGTTATGTGATGCTACAGTGTTTTCAAAGATTGACCTACGGTCCGGATATCATCAGTTGAGGATAAAGGCGGATGACATACCAAAATCAGCTTTAGGACGATGTATGGTCACTTCTAGTTTGTGGTTATGCCATTTGGGCTAACCAATGCACCTGTTGCTTTCATGGATTTGATGAATCGAGTGTTCTGTCTGTTCCTAGATCAGTTTGTTGTAGTCTTTATAGATGACATCTTGATCTATAGTCGGTACAGGCAAGAGCATGAGCGACATCTTCGACTAGCGTTGACTCTTCTTCTCCAACATCAGTTGTATGCCAAGTTCAGTAAGTGTGATTTCTGGTTGGAAGAAGTAACTTTCTTGGGTCATGTGATATCTGCAGAAGGAGTCAAGGTGGACCCGAAGAAGGTGGAGTCCGTTGCAGAATGGGAACAGTCGAAGATGCTGATAGAAGTTCATAGTTTCCTGGGATTAGTAGGATACTGCCGAAGGTTTATCAAGGACTTCAGTATGATCGTGTTGCCAATGACAAAGTTGACTAGAAAGGATGTACCTTTTGTCTAGAATGATCGTTCCCAGCAAGCTTTCCAAAGTTTGAAGGAGAAGTTGACTAGTTGTCGCGCCCCAATCTCACATTAACCACAAAACCCGAAATTAGGGCACGACAGGTGGGGTTAACACATAACCAACCATTCGTCAGTTTTTAAAACAATCCAAGGCATTTAATTGATAATCAAGTTTAAACTGTAAACAGAAAACTGAGCAAACTGTAGGAACTTTTCTATTTAACTGATTAAAGATACACGCAAGGTCTACAGCATAATACATTGTTTAACATAAAGAAAGCATAACATTAATTTACATCTCTGTACACATTCTCTCTCTCACTCACACCTTGTCCCGAAGATCGAGGGGAATGGACTAAGAGACCTCTAACTACTAACTACATATACCTTCTACAGACTAAGCAATAGGATGAAAGGATCCTTCCGACTCCTGATGCTGATGCTGACCTGAAAATGTTTGAGTAGAGGGATGAGCCTACTCGCTCAGTGAATAACATTTCACTTAGGTATCACTAAACAACTCGTCAGGTTTATTAACTGAAAATTAACAGATATACAGTTTAACAGAAATATCACATTACGACTGTAAAACATGGAATTTCCTCTTTTTCATCATTCATATCATGCATTTCAAGTTTCAATGAACTTAACATACTTTAATGTACATGCTACACTGTTTAAGAGTCATATCAACTGATACTGAAGCAAATAAGCATTTAAAATGAGTTAAATAATGATTTCTAAATGAACTGCCACTCACCACTTGAAACTCGGCCGATCACTATGGAACTCGGCCGAACACTTCCCAGAATTTGTAACTCGGCCGACCAACCTTGGCCGACCAACTGGCAACTCGACCGATCCTCTGGGGAACTCGGCCGATCAGGACACCGCTTATACACCTACAAGGAAACTCGGCCGATCAGGACCAAACTCGGCCGACAAAAACGCTGTTCGGTTACCCAAATAAGAAACTCGGCCGATCCAAGACCCAAACTCGGCCGACCAAAAACTCTGTACGATTGCCCTAATATGGAACTCGGCCGACCGAATAGGAACTCGGTCGAACCGCGCACAGGCAGAAAATAAAAACGGCCTGCAAGAGTCGATTTCTCTCGAATCGACGGGAAAAACTCAAACAAACACCACGAAACATTCGCAATAGATACACTCCACTAATCCGAACCTGAAGGAGAGGAAGAAACGAGCTAGGGCTGCTCCTTGCGCCCAAATCTCTTGGCCGTTTCCCCTGCAAACGCAGCTCCTGCTGCAAATCCAGATCGAATTGATGGAGAAGGTGATCAACGGAGGGAAGAGGACAAGCCGCAGCTACTGGCCGGAGCAAAACGAAGCTCCAAACGTCCTTCCCTTCTCAGCTCCCTCTCTCTCTCTCTCTCTTTCTCACGCAAGGAAGAAGAACGTTGTTGCTGCGTTCTCTCGTTTCTGAGAAATGAAACGAGATAAGGGAGAAAGAGTAGATAAGGAAGAAAACCTAGGGGCCAAAACGCAAAGTTCAAAAACTACAAACGGGTCCCTATAAGCCCAAAAACATGCAACTTTTGACTCGAAGGTCGGATTCAAACGATTTCTTTGGCAACGCTTCAAGCGTAACATCCTACACGCTTTAGAAGCTAGAAAACACACTAAGCACATGTCTTATCCATTTTAAACATTATTAACAAAAACAGGCTTATATGTTAGCACATCAGCTAAACACATGCTGAACAGCTTACTTACGGGATAAGCTCGACGCGGGTCGTAACAATCTCCCTCCCTTATAAGAATTTCATCCCGAAATTCCTAGAAGAGAAAAGGAAACTTGCCACGCATCTCAGACTCCAGCTCCCACGTAGCTTCTTCGAGATTATGGTTTCTCCACAAAACTTTCACTAAAGGTATCTCCCGGTTCTTAAGCTTTTTGATCCGGTGATCAACTATCTGCACTGGTCCTTCAACATAGGACATATCTGTTCTAAGTTGTGCCGGTTCTGGATCTAGAATCTTTTCTGTACCGGGATGACACTTTTTCAGCATAGACACATGGAAGACATCATGAAGATTTGCCAACTCAGACGGCAAATCCAACCTGTAAGCTACAGGTCCAATCCTCTCAACAATAGGGTATGGACCCATATACCTAGGGGTCAACTTACCCCTCTTGCCAAACCTCAGCACTCCCTTCCACGGTGAAACCTTCAAATAAACCTCGTCACCAACCTCAAACTCAAGAGGTTGACGTCGTCTTTCTGCATAACTTTTTTGTCTGTCCTGAGCAGCTTTTAGCTGATCCCTGATCACAGATATCTTTTCTGTAGTTACATCAACTAACTCAGGTCCAAGAATTTCCTTCTCACCCACCTCGTACCAACAAACTGGCGATCTACACTTCCTGCCATAAAGAGCTTCATATGGAGCCATTCCAAGACTAGAATGGTAACTGTTATTATATGCAAACTCCATTAGGCTTAAGTGTTCTTCCCAGTTGCCTCTAAACTGTAGAACGCATGCTCTCAGCATGTCTTCAAGGGTCTGAATGGTCCTCTCAGATTGACCATCTGTCTGGGGGTGAAACGTTGTACTGAACTTCAGCCTTGTGCCCAACGCATGATGTAACTGATTCCAGAATCTAGATGTAAACTTTGGATCTCTGTCAGAAATAATGGAAACTGGAATCCCATGCAACCTGATTACTTCCTTAACATAGACTTTAGCCAACTTTGAAACATCAAAGGTTGACTTAACAGGAAGAAAGTGAGCAGACTTAGTTAGCCTATCCACAATCACCCATATCGAGTCTGAACCCTTAGGCGTTCTGGGTAATCCTACCACAAAGTCCATCGTGATGTGTTCCCATTTCCATTCTGGTATAGGAAGCGACTGCAAAGTACCAGCAGGTTTCTGATGCTCAGCCTTAACCTGCTGACACACCCCGCACCTAGCCACATATTCAGCCACATGCTTTTTCATACCAGACCACCAATACAACTCTCTGAGGTTCATGTACATCTTTGTGTTACCTGGATGCATAGCATACATAGAAGTATGCGCTTCCTCAAGAATCTGCTCTTTCAGCTCACTGTTTCCAGGTACACATAACCTATCATGAAGATACAACATGCCTTCATCAGAAAACCTGAACTCTGTTCTCTTACCTTCTGACATATCCTGCATGATTTGCCACAACTCATCATCACTCTGCTGTAATTCCTTAATCTGATTATAAAAAGTAGGTCTGACTTGCATCTGAGCAATCAACCCACTTTGTCCTGTCACATCCAAGTCCAAGTTCAACCTTCGCATATCTACAAGCAAGTCTCTCTTGAAACATGCCATAGAAAATGCATTTGCTGTTGAACTTGACTTTCTACTCAAGGCATCAACTACAACATTCACCTTTCCAGGATGGTAATCGATTGTCACATCATAGTCTTTGATCAGCTCAAGCCATCTGCGCTGTCTCAAATTCAAGTCTTTCTGAGTGAAGATATATTTCAAGCTCTTATGGTCTGTAAACACCTGACAAGTCTCACCATACAGGTAGTGACGCCATATCTTAAGAGCATGAACTATAGCAGCTAACTCCAGATCATGAACAGGGTAATTCTCTTCATTCTTCTTAAGCTGTCTAGATGCATAAGCCACAACTTTGCCTTCTTGCATCAGTACACAGCCCAAACCTCTCCTAGAAGCATCACAGAACACTGTATAGCCTTTTTCTGCTTCAGGCAAAACAAACACTGGTGCTGAAGTCAACCTTTTCTTCAAAATCTGAAAACTTCTCTCACAGTTATCAGACCAAACAAACGGTACATCCTTCCTCATCAAGCGTGTCAAAGGTGATGCTAACACACTGAAGTTATGTATGAACCTTCTGTAGTAACCTGCTAATCCCAAGAAACTTCTGATCTCAGTAGGAGTCTTAGGTTGTTCCCACTGAAGTACAGAATCAACTTTCTTAGGGTCAACACTAACTCCACCTCTCGAGATAACATGTCCAAGAAATGCTACCTCGGCCAACCAGAACTCGCATTTGCTAAATTTAGCAAACAACTGGTGTTGTCTCAACAACTGCAACACTACTCTCAAGTGTTGCTCATGCTGTGCATCATCTCTAGAGTAGATCAGAATATCATCTATAAAGACTACAACAAACTGATCTAGAAATGGTTTGAAAATCCGATTCATCATATCCATAAAGGCTGCTGGGGCATTGGTCAGCCCAAACGACATGACCAAAAACTCATAATGCCCATACCTGGTTCTGAAAGCTATTTTGGGAATATCAGAAGCCTTTATTCTGAGCTGATGATATCCAGATCTCAAATCAATTTTAGAAAAGATCGTCGCTCCACGCAACTGATCAAACAGATCATCTATTCTCGGCAATGGATACTTGTTCTTTATAGTGATCTTGTTCAATTGCCTGTAATCTATACAGAGACGCATGGTACCATCCTTTTTCTTAACAAATAGGACTGGAGCACCCCATGGTGAAGAACAGGGTCTAATGAAACCCTTATCTAGCAACTCCTGCAACTGCACCTTGAGTTCCTTCAACTCTGCAGGTGCCATTCTATAGGCTGGTAGTGCTACTGGATGACTACCTGGATATATCTGAATTTCAAAATCAATGTCTCTGACAGGAGGTAAGCCTGGTAATTCTTCTGGAAAAACGTTAGAGAACTCACGAACCACATGCACATCATAAACACTGGCAGTGCTCTTCTCTGCTCTGGTGTCAATCACATGGGCAAGAAATGCTTCACATCCTTTCTGTAACATCTTATCAGCTACAGCAGCTGATATTATGCACGTAGGCAGAACTTTCCTGTCTCCAGTAAAGATACAAGAAAATTCCCCTAGTTGAAAGGTAGCTTCCTTCTTCCAACAATCGAGTTTCACTCGATATGTCTCAAGACAATCCATACCCAAGATGACTTGAAAGGTATTTACATTCAAGGGTATGAGATTAGCAGCAAAGGTGAAACCTCCAAAAGATAACAAGCATCCGGGGCAAAACTCAGATAGAACTGTTGGTCCACCTAGTGGAACCCTCAAAACTAACTCATCTGCCAACTCTTGAGTTAACAGATTAAGTTCATCAACTAAAGAACGTCGTATAAAAGAATGAGTAGCTCCCGGATCTATCAAAACTGAAACTGGTATACTATTAAACAAAAGCATCTCTCCTGTAACAACTTGTGATGAGATTATACCTTCCTGAGGTGTCAAAGAAAAGAAACGTGATGCCGCTCTCCCTCTGCCACGCTGTCCTCTTTGACCACTTCTGCCACTGGATACTCCACCACCTCTGGAACCAAAAGCCATAGAAGAACTCGGTCCTTCAGCTGGAGGTTGTCTTTGAACATCATAAAACTGAGACTGAGAAGCTTGTGATGCTGCTGGTTGAAGCTGAGGACAAAACTTCTTTATATGTCCTATCTGCCCACATTGGTAACATCCTGTATAATCTAAACCCCAACATTGCCCAGAATGAAATTTTCCACAGGTATTACATACCCGCATCTCCTGTTTCTGTGGACCAGTCACCGAAGTAGATGATCCAGATGGCTGCTCTCTAGACGCACTGCCCCATTTCCCTGGGTTGTATCCTCCTCTGCCTCTAGAAGTAGAGACATCCTCAGATATCTGCCTGCCGAAACAACCAAAACCACGCCCAAGTTTAGAAAAGAAACCTCTACCTCCACCTCTGTATCCACTACTGGATTGCCCTCTACTGAAATCTACAGATCTCTTCTTAGACTCAGGCACCTTGTCAGCATTCACAGATTCTTCAACCTGTCTAGCAGCCTCGACAAACTCACCAAAGTTCTCTCTGTTCCTCCTACTAGTAGCAGAAACTGTATGTCGAATCTCTGGCCTTAGTCCTTCCTGAAACCTTCTACATCTCTCTATGTTATCGGGAACAAGCTGTGGACAGAAGTTCGCTAACCGTGTGAAAAGCGCTTCATACTCTGTAACTGTCATGTTCCCCTGCTTGATATTCTGTAACTGCCTGATTTTCTCATTAAGAAAAGTGGGTGGATAGAATTTGAGATGAAACTCCTCAGAGAAATCCTTCCAGGAAAGCTCTGTACCTCTCCTCTTTTCTTCCACACCACGCCACCACAACTCTGCATCGTCTGTTAAAAGGTAGACCGCATGATTGATCTTCTTATCTTCTGGAAGCTCCATCAGACGAAAGACCTTTTCTATCTGTCTAAACCACTCATCAGCTTCGGCGGGATCTGTAGTGCCACTAAACTCTGTGCCACCAAGCTTCTTCACAAGCTCATAAGATCGCATCAGATCTTTACTGCTGGTAGAAGAAGAATCTCGCCTATCAGCCTTGTACCTCTCTTTGGTCTCCAGGAACATCCTGTACATCCAGGATGCTTCATCCACGTGGTCACCACCACCTGGACCCAAGTACCGAGGATCAGGGCCAACATGGCTCTCAGCCTGATCATCACGATCAAAGCCTCTTCCTGCCATCTGCAATAATATAATATAATATTTCCTATTAGAAAACTACAGATAGAAGAAAGACACTTAAACCTTAATCCTATTGGTCTCTTATCGTCCCCTGATCTTGAGTAACTAAGTACTCAAACCTAAGCTCTGATACCAAAAATTGTCGCGCCCCAATCTCACATTAACCACAAACCCCGAAAATAGGGCACGATAGGTGGGGTTAACACATAACCAACCATTCGTCAGTTTTTAAAACAATCCAAGGCATTTAATTGATAATCAAGTTTAAACTGTAAACATAAAACTGAGCAAACTGCAGGAACTTTTCTATTTAACTGATTAAAGATACAAGCAAGGTCTACAGCATAATACATTGTTTAACATAAAGAAAGCATAACATTAATTTACATCTCTGTACACATTCTCTCTCTCACTCACACCTTGTCCCGAAGATCGAGGGGAATGGACTAAGAGACCTCTAACTACTAACTACATATACCTTCTACAAACTAAGCGATAGGATGAAAGGATCCTTCCGACTCCTGATGCTGATGCTGACCTGAAAATGTTTGAGTAGAGGGATGAGCCTACTCGCTCAGTGAATAACATTTCACTTAGCTATCACTAAACAACTCGTCAGGTTTATTAACTGAAAATAAATAGATACACAGTTCAAGCAGAGCAGTTCTACTGACATAGCAGATATACAGATAATAATCACATTTCTAAGCATCAATCGGTAATTCAGATATATGAACAGTTATACAAATTTACTGTGAACCTACTTGATTATTTATTCATTTTATTATTATGCCCTAAATATATGCAGTGTACTCTGCATATAAAGATCCGCAACAAGTCCATGCTACGGTCCCACTATACAAGACTTAGCGACACACCCGGGAAATGCTAAGTCTGACTGCTGTCCTGGTCTGCTACAGGACTCCCAGGCTCACACGGCCTCACTGCACTCTCAAAAGAGTGTACTCTAAACTCCTCCTTTAACCTGAGCACACAGGCGGAGAGTCTCACAGGGTTACCTTCGTGACACAAGCACGAATGGTGTTAGATAACCAAGTTTTCTTTCTTTTTCCCAGTGCCACCGTGACACACGCATGGATTATTATTGAACACTACTTTTCTGCCCTCGTGCCACTGTGACACATGCACGGATTATTGTTGAACACGAGTCACCGACCATCTAGTCACACGCTAGTAGGTCATTTTACCCCAAGGTGCAGACCTCACGAGGGGTTCTACGGTGTTAGGGCACCTATGTCTATTAATTAGTTAACAGATATACAGTTTAACAGAAATATCACATTACGACTGTAAAACATGGAATTTCCTCTTTTTCATCATTCATATCATGCATTTCAAGTTCCAATGAACTTAACATACTTTAATGTACATGCTACACTGTTTAAGAGTCATATCAACTGATACTGAAGCAAATAAGCATTTAAAATGAGTTAAATAATGATTTCTAAATGAACTGCCACTCACCACTTGAAACTCGGCCGATCACTATGGAACTCGGCCGAACACTTCCCAGAATCTGTAACTCGGCCGACCAACCTCGGCCGACCAACTGGCAACTCGACCGATCCTCTGGGGAACTCGGCCGATCAGGACACCGCTTATACACCTACAAGGAAACGCGGCCGATCAGGACCAAACTCGGCCGACAAAAACGCTGTTCGGTTACCCAAATAAGAAACTCGGCCGATCCAAGACCCAAACTCGGCCGACCAAAAACTCTGTACGATTGCCCTAATATGGAACTCGGCCGACCGAATAGGAACTCGGCCGAACCGCGCACAGGCAGAAAACAAAAAGGCCTGCAAGAGTCGATTTCTCTCGAATCGATGGGCAAAACTCAAACAAACACCACGAAACATTCGCAATAGATACACTCCACTAATCTGAACCTGAAGGAGAGGAAGAAACGAGCTAGGGCTGCTCCTTGCGCCCCAATCTCTTGGCCGTTTCCCCTACAAACGCAGCTCCTGCTGCAAATCCGGATCGAATTGATGGAGAAGGTGATCAACGGAGGGAAGAGGACGAGCCGCAGCTACTGGCCAGAGCAAAACGAAGCTCCAAACGTCCTTCCCTTCTCAGCTCCCTCTCTCTCTCTCTCTCTTTCTCACGCAAGGAAGAAGAACGATGCTGCTGCGTTCTCTCATTTCTGAGAAATGAAACGAGATAAGGGAGAAAGAGTAGATAAGGAAGAAAACCTAGGGGCCAAAACACAAAGTTCAAAAACTACAAACGGGTCCCTATAAGCCCAAAAACATGCAACTTTTGACTCGAAGGTCGGATTCAAACGATTTCTCTGGCAACGCTTCAAGCGTAAGATCCTACACGCTTTAGAATCTAGAAAACACACTAAGCACATGTCTTATCCATTTTAAACATTATTAACAAAAACAGGCTTATATCTTAGCACATCAGCTAAACACATGCTGAACAGCTTACTTACGGGATAAGCTCGACGCGGGTCGTAACACTAGTGCTCCAGTGCTAGTGCTGCTAGAGCCTGGGAAAGGCTATGTTGTTTTCTTTGATGCTTCCAAGAAAGGTTTAGGTTGTGTACTGATGCAAGAAGACCATGTGGTTTCTTTTTCTTTGCGATAACTTAAGAAACACGAGGAGAACTATCTGACTCATGATTTGGAGTTGGCAGCGGTGGTTCATGTGTTAAAGATTTGGAGACACTATCTTTACGGGGAAGTGTGACAGATCTTTACAGATCATAAGAACTTGAAGTATATCTTCTCACAGAATGAGCTAAACATGCGACAGTGTCGTTGGATGGAGCTAATCAATGATTACGACTACACCATTGAGTATCACCCTGGTAAGGTGAATGTGGTAGCTGATGTGCTTAGCTAAAAGTCTTCTTCTCTCTCTACAAAGAAGGCACATGTGAGTTCCTTGGTATGTCATAGACGGGATATGCTTGTTTCCTTGCGGCAGATGAATGTGCATATGGGAGTTTCCTTGTTAGATGGACTTTTAGCACATTTGCAAGTCAAGACTACGTTGAGACAACAGATCAAAGATGCACAACAAACAGATGATACAGTGTAGTTGATCAGGTCAAAGCTCGACAGTGAAAAGTGTGATGGGTTCTATGAGTCCGAGGATGGACTAGTTTGCTATCAAGATAGGATGGTGGTCCCTGATGCTGATGATCTGAGGAAGCTAGCGCTCAAGGAAACACACACATCGATGTATGTTATGCATCCAGGTGTCACCAAGATGTATCATAATATGAAGGACTTGTATTGGTGGCCCAGCTTGAAGAAAGATGTAGCTGAGTTTGTGGCTAGGTGTGCGGTATGCCAGCAAGTCAAGGCTGAGCATCAGAATCTGGCAGGTACGTTACAACCCCTGCTGATACCGTAGTGGAAATGGGATCATATAACCATGGATTTCGTAGTTGGTCTACCCAGGACAACTAGGAATCATGATTCCATTTGGGTAATAGTGGACAGATTGACGAATTCTGCCCATTTCTTACCTGTAAAGACAACGTATACAACCGAGAAGCTCGCTCGGATATATGTAGATGAGATCGTATGTTTGCACGGTGTGCCAGCAATGATAGTTTCCGATAGAGGTCCTCAGTTCACGAGTTGTTTCTGGGAACAATTGCACAAAGCGTTGGGAACGCAGTTGAGGTTCAGCACCGCCTTCCACCCGCAGACAGATGGATAATCTAAGAGGACTATTCAAACTTTGTAGGATCTTCTTTGGGTTTGTGTTTTGCAGTTCCTAGGCAGTTGGGATGTACATCTCAGTCTGATAGAGTTCACCTACAACAATAGTTATCAGCGGAGCATTGGCATGGCTCCTTACGAGGCCTTATATGGCAGGAAGTGCATATCTCCGTTATGTTGGTATGAGTCTGGTGAATACCAACTTTTGGGCTCTGAGTTAGTACAGCAGACAATAAAAAAGATCAAAGTGATACAACAACAGTTGAAAGCAGCACAGGACAGGCAGAAGTCTTATGCAGACAGTCGCTGACGACCTTTGGAGTTCCAAGTAGGAGACAAAGTGTATCTTAAAGTATCGCCATGGAAAGGTGTGCTAAGGTTTGGCCGCAAGGGTAAGCTAGCACCTAGATATATGGGGTCATACATGGTCATAGCACGTATGGACAAGGTAGCTTACGAGTTAGAGCTACCGCCAGAGTTGCACAGGTTACATCCAGTGTTCCATGTCAGTATGCTGAAGAAAAGTCATCCGGATACAGGAACAGTAATACAACTAGTCGAAGTTGAGCTTGATGAAGATGTGACCTATGAGGAAGGTCCTATGATGATCCTTGACAGAAGAGTTAAGAAGCTGAAGAGGAAGGACCTGGTTCTGGTGAAGGTTCTTTGGCATCATCGTCGTGTCAAAGAAGCCACGTGGGAGCTTGAGGAAGAGATGAGGAGGAAGTATCCCTCACTTTTCTCTTTGGATTTCGAGGACGAAATCCCTTCGTAGAGGGTTATAGCTTGTAAGGACCCTGACCTCCGTTTGGGGCTTATCCTGTTTGCTTTGCTTAACCCTGATGCTAAGTTGCTTGCTAATCACCTTTAGTGGTGATTAGGGTTTGTTGGTGCTTTGTTGAGAGCTGGAGGTGCTACTTGCAATTTACCCAAGCCTAGGGTTGATGAGCAAGATTGTCACCTTGAGAGGTGTTCCTCTCTCTCCTTGCTTCCTCTAGTGTTGAGAGGAAGGGTTGGGCTCGTTGCTTGAGTTCCTTTGGGCTTGGTTGAGCCTTGATGGGCCTTGTTGTGCCTTGCCTTTGCCCTTTCAGACCTTGTGTTGGGTAGGAGTGCCTTGTGTCAGCCTAGGTGTGTCGGCCATGCCTGTGACGGCCTAGGTGTGTCACCCAAGGGTGTGGTGTCGGGCATGGTGTGGAGGTGTGTCGCTCATGGACCTCTTTGACCCCTTTGACCTCGTTTGTGTCACCACTAGTGGACACTTGGTGATTGATGCTTGCATGTGGCAATGGCCTTGGACATGTGTTTAAGGCAAGTTAGAGTGGTGGCATTGCCCATGGACAAGTGTCCCTAGGTGGGCGACACATTGCCTTGTCTTACCTTGGTTTCTCCTCCATCCTCTCCTATATATGTGTTCCCTTTCTCTTGCTAAGGATCCCTTTAGTTCCTTAGTTTCCCCTCTCCCTTGGTGCATGACACCTCTTCTTTTGCAAGCTTGGTGGCCGATCCTCATCTTGGAGTCTCCTTCTTCTTCTAGTGGTGGCTGAACCCTAGAGTGTCTTGCTCTCTTCTTGTGGTGGAGCTTGGAAGCTTGGTGCTAGGAGCTTGGAGCTTTCTTAAGGCGGGTTACATAACTCCTAACCCTAACTATACTACCTTCTATGTTCTTGTATTTTTCTTATGATCATAATCGGCTATGTTTGTTGCTAGTTTAGTTTCTTGTTTAGTTGCACCTTGTTGGCTGAACCATGTTTCTAAGGTTTTCTTGTGGAGAAACACCCCTCTCCCTCCTTGGTCTAGAGAAGTGAGCTTGAACTCTAGTGATAAGGGCAATACCCCTCTCTCGTTTAAGTTGATAAGTGAGCTTGTGTCCTAGTTGTTTGAGAAACACCCTTCTCTCACCATGGATTTGAGAGGTGAGCTTTGTGGTGGATGTAGACCTTGTTAGGGTTGATCCTTGTGTTGCCCGATTGGTGATAAGAAGTTGTGCAAGACCCCTCTCTCTTGGTTGTTGAGAGGTGAGCCATCTTCTTGATCCATTAGGGTTTTGGTGCCCTTGTGCTTGAGGTTGGTGACGACCTTGTGGAGTTGCATCTTGCACGATAGGGTCTTGAGGTGATGTTGCCTGTTACCCCTCTTGATCTAGAATGTTGGTTGACATGTTGTGGTTGTGTTGAGCGTTACACCTGGTTCCTGCCCTTGTGTGTGTCGGGCGTCATACTTGGTTGAGTACCCTGCCTGACACGCCTAGTTCAGGTGGTAGCTCGACGTAGTCACACCTTGGATGATAGGGGGTGTTGTGATCTTGTCTTGTGTTAGGTGTCACACCACAGTCTTTGCTTTGTGGGTTGGCCGATAGGTCGAGGCTAGGATGGTTGAACGACATGCCTCTTTTCCGCCCATTTGCATTGCACCTTTGGGTGTTATTCCTTGTTGAGTGGTGTTGCCCGATACACCTATCCTGAGGTGGTAGCCTAGTGCGCGTTACACCTTGGACGATATGGAGTTTAGTGGCTAGCTTTGTGTTGGGCGTCATGACATAGTGGTGATGCCTGATAGTAACCCTAGTCGTTGCACATGTTGCACGATACACATAGGTGCACGAAATGTCCCATAGATCTAGCTGCACATTATGCTTGAACACATTATACCTTGGGTCCTTGTTGCACGATACACCCTGAGGTTGTAGCCGATACACCTTGTTGGTTTGCTTGGCCGTTATGAGGCTTGAGTGCATGGGCGATATGAGGAAGTACCCTGCCCGATACTATCTCTAGTGAGGGTGCCCTACCCATCACACTTCTTGTGAGGGTAGTGGGCACTTCTAGTGAGGGTCTTGTTCCTTCTGGAAATTATATATGCTAGCTCTTGTTCATGCAATCACGTTGGTTTATGATGGTGACCCTTGATATGTTTGATAATAGTGAGGTATTTGATATAGTAGATTACATCTATGTATCTTGACATGACATTTCATGTGTTTATGATCATCTTGAATTATATGTATAATGCTGAGAAAATGGTAAGCATATAAGATGCTTTGCTTGATGATATGACCTATGTCTATGGTCACAGGTTGAGGCATGAATGATAAAGCATATAATCATTAATGTTGCCCTTTGTTTGATAATAGGCTCTTTCTATTAATCCATGATGATTGTGTATACTAACCATGCAGGTGTTTCATATAGATGCATAGCCAGGTACAGGGCTATGAGGTATATATGTTTGAGTAACACTGCTATGATGGTTACTCTTGATGATGAAATAACATGCATGATGTGTTTTGGTCTGAGGACCTGAGTTTGGCTAAAGTGCCTAAGTTGAGGTGCTATCCTTTGATGATAATCTGGGATTTTTATCCCAGGTGATGAGAATGCCTTATGAGGCAAGTGGTTTCTTATGATGAGGGATTGAGATCCCAGAATAACATGATGATGGTAACAATAATATAGCTTAATGTTATGCATGTGTTACAACTTGGTTGCCTCAATAACCCACTTAAAATATACTAACTAATCACAGTGGAACATATCATGTAGTTTGCCCTGTCCATAGATCCATCATCATCAGGAGCTAGTGATGGTGAAATGGGTTCTCCTGCGGGTTAACCCAGAGCGCATATTGTTGAATATGTGAGGTTTATCCTAGCCTAAAATAGAGAGGATTCAAGTGCAGCTGTGGTTGCAGACTCGGGATATATATAGAGCATGGTGAACAGGCCCATGGATCAGTGTGATAGAGCATGAATGTGTTCATGGCTCAGGGAGCACGGTGAACTAGCCCATGGCTCAGATATACTAGCGTTGAGACTTGTACTGAGGCGGGCTATAGAGGGTAGCCTATGGAGCTAACCCTGTGGCCGAGGCCACTTAAGCATGAGATTGCGGTCCTGCTTTGGTTCTCGTACACTGACCACGAGGTGGGAGGTCGTGGAGTCCGGCTCTTGCATTGACCTTGTATGGCACTGGCTCCAGATTTTGCAGTCTTTGGTTGGATTTGAGCGGTACGGCTCACTTCCTCAGGGCATAATAATATGTAATCCAACCGAATAGTATTTATTGCTTAAGGCACAACACGAAACGTTGATTGAGGCCTTGCTTGTGTAGTTGATCTTGTTGTACATCGCAGTTGCTTATACGTTCTTTATGTTATGTGGTAAGATCTTATAAATATTATCTTGTTAATCATGTTCCATAAAGAAATACTTGGGTACATGCCTTCCGTACAGCTTGGTAAGCTTGATGGTATGAATAGCTTTGCTATATAGACTTCTCTTACTCTACGCTTTATTAGTTATCTGCTATTGTTGCTTTAATCCTTCTTTGGTTTTATGGTTTCGGCAGGGAGTTATGTTTCTTGCTAGGACTGAGTGTCTCACCTCACTGGTTTATAACCTTTTTAGGTGTTCGAGCTAGACCTGGTGGTGGTCGCGGGGTTGCGGCCGAGCAGTAAGACGAGTAGTAGAAGGCAAGAGATGGACATGCTGTTGTTTTGGTTGTTTTGTAGTAGAGTCTTAGAGTCATCCCTGTACTCTCAGGTCCTTAGAGGCGTTTTGACGTTGTTTTTCAATGTATAGCTGAAGAAGCTTTGTATGTCCTACAGCTGGCCGGATGTGGGTCGTTACATATGTATAAACAGATGATGAACTCATGTGATGACTAGACAGCTGATCCTCTAAGTTGTGGACATGTATCAAAGCTTGTAAATGTTTATATAACCTATTTTCTTCCAGGGTGAGGATCTGAATGTAATAGTTTCTTGGTTTATCTGCTTTCTGAAATCAGTTTTAACTAACCCGTGTTTTTGGTAATTAGTGGTTTATGGTGTTTTCTGCACATTTTTGTGTGACACCTCATTGTCTGTGTGATAGCGGGATGTGACACCACAACCTCGGTCTGAGGACCCGGAGGTAATGGTTACCTAACAAGTGGTAACAATGATAGTGATGAATTGAGGGTATGAATACCCAAAGTTGATAAGTATGATAATGATGTAGTTGAGGGATGCGAACTTCCAAAAGAAATGAAATGAGGGATTGAGTTCCCAATGTCCTATCAGGACTGAGAAAGTGATTGGTAAAAAATAGTACATGTTTCCTTATAGCAATTGTCTGAATAAGTTATGTTTGAGAACTTGACTGATGCTAAAAGAATATGCTAATGTACTTAATTAATTAAGTGAAATCATATCATGTAGAGCCCTGACCATAGATCCATCATCGTCAGCAACAGGTGATGGTGAAACGGGTGCTCCGCGGCAAAACCCGGAATGCATATTTTGAATATGTGGGGGCAATGGGTGACTGTATCCTGATGTCCTAATGAGGGAATTGATGAAAGGTAAACAACAAACCTCTCAATCCTTCATTACTTGTACCGGGGTGGATGTATCACGAATCCCCCGATGATTGGGACATATGCAGTACACATCTCCCAATAATGTTAATGTTGGATCGATGGAGATAAACATGAGATCTCACGATCACGAAGAGAGTACATCACGCCACTGTAACTCTAATAGAGAAGTTGCCAGTATACCCTGGAAAGCTATATATATAGCAGAGACACAAGATGTCCTGCATGTAATCTCGCGCTGACCAAGGTATGGGAGGTCTTGGTAGCTGGCTCTACCATTGACCTTGTATGGTACCGATTTTGACTTCGCAATGGTCGGTTGGAGCATGAGAGGTATACCTCATCTCCTCAGGGCATAAGTGTGATTGTAAAATGTAACTAGCCATATAGCATGTTTGCTTAAGGTTTGAATACGGAAACTCATTGGCTGACGTTACAATCCTTTTATGCAATTTCAGTTGATTAATGTTATTCATATCTCTTTACATTCCTTGCAATTAGATAAATGGATTATGAATCTACCATGAGTAGATACAATGTTATCCTTAGGAAAGGAGACTATCTTTCTCTATTCATACAATGAATAATGTTGTTGTTAATATGTAAGAACTCCTATTCAATTTTAATATAATAATCTGCAACAACAATGTTTTGGTGGAGAGTTATATCTCCTGCTGGGGAAATTTACAATTATCTCACCCCCGTGGGATCCAACATTTTTTAGGTGGACGCGGATAAAGAAGAAGACACTCTTTTGCAGGAAAAGGAAAGCAACAACTTGGACAGCAATGAGATCTCAGGTGGAGATGCTGACTGTCAAGTCATATAGTTAGAAAGTCCTATGTGTCGTCTCTGTACTCTCAGGTCCTCGGAGTTTTTAGTTAGTGCTTTAATGAATCGATCTGAGATTTTGGCTTGATGCCTCGAAGTTATATGTTGTCTATATTTTATATCTGGAGACAGCTGATGTTGTAAATCTCGAGAAGAGATAGTGCAAGACATGTACTTTGAAACAAAATGTAAATGTTATACTTTGGCTCTTGAAGAAAAAGATTTCCTATGTGTGGATATCTTTGCAAAAAGTTTTAAATTTTTAGTGATTTTCAGTAATCCGTTGCTAATTATTCATTTCCGCATTAGTTAATCTTGTTTTCACGAGTCGGTCGTTACAATTAGTGGTATCAGAGCTCTAGGTTCACTGAGTCTACAGAGACATAAGACTAAAGTAGTAGAGTTTGTTCTAGTGTCTTCCAGTGTATCTGATAATGTCTTCTACTCATATAGGAGGAGAAGAACTTGAAGATGACTGGGTCACATGAGGAGTTCGATGCAGAAAGCAGCAATGCTACACTAAGAAGAGGTGCAGGGGAACAGGAAAGAGAGGGACAATTGCTTGAGAATCCCCTAGTTAATCTGGCTGTGATAAGAAATCCTTCCCTAGGTATCACTGCTGGGGAATTCAGGGCAACCATGATGTATTTAGTGGATCGAGCACTAGCAATACAACCTAGATTACCAGCCCCCAATGATGATGTTTTGGACATCCACAGGATATGTAATCCACAACATCAGGTTGAAGTAATGGGAAATGATGAATTTATGGACTTAGAACAAGTCTATGGTCAACCTCAGCCTATTGAATCAATATATAGTGATGTAGGGAATAGAATACAACCTGAAATCAGGATCTGCCACAAGTGCAGGGAACCTGGACATATCAGAAGGTTTTGCCCAGAAAAGAAAAACAAGATGATCATTGATAAAAGGCCTATCCAAATCCAGGAACAGAGGCCTAGTAGTTCCAAAAAGGGAAAGACTTTGGTATCACCAGTACAACCAGGACCTAGTGCACCAAGGCAATGATCATCTAGAAAGGGTAAAGAACCCTCTAGACCATACCTGGCACCTAGAATTTGCTACCTATGTAGATAGTTAGGACATCTGGCAAGAAATTGCTCAGCTAGAAATGTTATGGAGTATCAACCTCTGAGGCAGAATCAGCCTGAGGCAGTGAATAATCCACGAATCATGACAGGTTAGACAAAATAATGTCATTCTTATATGTCTTTTTATGGTTTCCTAAGTTAAATGAGAAGGTAATTGACTGTGTTTTCCTTGATTAGTCCTATGAGGACTTATATTTTGCATAATAACATTATAGATGTTTCATGTTTCTCTTACCTCTATGAGAAGAAGATGAGGTATTGAAGATATGTCTGGATAAAATACAACGATGACTCTTATTTTTTTTTGTAATAATATGAAAAGGAAGGAAAATGATAGTATACAAGTGCATACTACCTTATCTCAGTATTTATATACCCTGGCCAGGTATACAACTATTGATGATAAAGCAAGTATGGAAACTCTTAGATTGTAATCTTTTTTATTGCTCTAATGAAGTAGTCATTTTGATACAATCTAATGAGTATCATGAAATAAGAAATATGGAATAAATAAATGTGTCATGTCCTAAGTATAAGAAAGAGAAATTTGAGATAACCTCATATGAGTAAGTTTGTATGAGGAAATAAAAGTATAATCCTCATAAGATAAGAATGAGAATATGGGAGATGAATCTCATCTAATAAAGTTGTAAGTATCATAAAGATCCTTACCATAATGTAGAAATGGAAAATATGATGAGATCATGAGATGATCATAAACATGCTAAAGGGATAATGATATGTAATCATCCTTATAAGATTCCTATGCTAGGGCAAGGAACCTAGGATGAGATAAAGAGTAAATGTTTCATGAATAATTGAAAATACATGAAATAATAAGAGGAATATGAATCCTTGTTATCTTTCCTTTCAGGGACATGGCAATCAAGTGGGTCTTAGGACACTTGATGTGCATAAGATAAAAATGTTCATGATGATGGATACTTAGAAAAGTATCAGTTTACCTTGGACCTTGGTTTCAAGGAAAAGATATATGTAACAAGTGATGTCCCAAGAGGAAAGGAAGATAAAGATGTGATGTGTTTTTAACACATGTAATAGATACCAAGGTAAGGGATCCTGGTATCTAAAGAAATATCATATTGATCATGCAAAATATTATGAAGCTCACATGTTTGGCGTTTATGCTTTACACAAACATAACAATTAATGATATCTTTGAGACAAGTTCTCAATTGATAAGTAACCTTTCCTTATGATAAGAGAATGTACAACTAATGAGATAGTTAGTGCTAGTATAAGGAAAGTTAGTATGGTGTTATCAGGTGATATGACACAATCAGAGTATGAAAAGACTTATAGTCTCAAGTAGATGACAGAATATAATTGTGATCTTGAAAGAGAAATATTGAACTAACTAAGGAACATGGGAGTATATGCTCCATGTGAATCATTCCATGATAAACTTGTATGGAATAACTTTTTATTGATCAAAACTTTATGGTGTCCCCATAATAATGAAATGTTATGTGATGACATGATGATATGATGCATGAATAATATATGTTTTTCTTTCTCTAGGGATTTCGGGGACGGAATCCTTATAAGGGGTGGATAATTTGTAACATCCCTGACCTATGTTATGCTTTAACCCTAGGCATTTTGATTAAGAAAAATGATTATATTTTTAATCTTATCTTGTGAAAAGTAATTAGGCCTCATGAGGAACTTATGTTTCAATTTTGGTCCTGTTTGAACAATGTTGAAGCAATGTTTGCTTATTTTGGACTAAAGTGCAAATTACCCAAGTTAAGGGGCTAACTTGCAAATGTTACATAATAATATGTTCATATGATGTTAAGACATCATAATAGTGAATATGATATAGTAGTATGGTTTCTACAAGCTTGGACACCAAGATAGAGCTTGTTGGACAATGTTTGTGTATTAAAACCTAGTTTTGGTGTAAAATGGAATTTACCCAAAACCTAAGGTTAAATATGCAAATTACCACTTCAATAAAGTCCCTAATGTTTCTTGGAATCATATAGATCAAAGAAAATGAGAGGGGCGCCTCATTTGAATTAAGTTGGAGGAGAGAGAATCTTGATATTAAAATAATCAAGATTTAATCCTAATTGAAACCCTAATTCAATTTAAGGCAAAAATGAATGTATTAATTAAAGGGATTTCAACCAAAATTAAATTGTTGATTTCATATATGTGTGGTCGTATTTGTGCTTTTCAAGAGCCACGAAATATCTCAAGGAGGTGGAATTTCCACTCACCTTATTATAAGGAAAAGAAATATCCACTAAGTCATGGATATTAATATAAAAAGGGTTAAGGTGCTTATTTTGCTTTTCTTTAAAATGTGGATAATTTAAGGGAATAAGAGTCCAAGAGGATAGCCTCGTCTCTAAGGATGGATAGGGGTCAAGTGGCAAGGTAATTGAGGGGATAATTCCTACTTTCTCTCTCCTAATTGAATTTTTTAATAAAATTCACATATAAGCTCATTTATCCATAGAATGAAAGGGAATTTCGGATTTACTTCCACCCCTTTCTTGGAAAACGACCTTAGGAGCTTGGGAGAAAGAAGATAATGACCCCCAACCTGTTGGTAAGTTCTTGATCTTCGTTCTCCTTGATTCCATGGTGGAAATCGAAAATAAATTATGGATTTCTTCTTAATTTGATCTCCTCTTCAACCCTAGCCAAACTTTTCAACCAAACGCTTGAGGACGAGCCTAAGGGGAGTTGCAAAAGCTTCATACACCGTTGTTGGCATGATCTTGGAGCTTTGGAGCTCAATTGGAGGCGGTTTTTATAACTTGAAACCCTAACTTTGTTATTGCATTCAATTCCCCATCAAATAATGATCATTTCTCTATTTACAAATATTGATTTGGTTGATTGATGCAATCTCCATGGAAATCACAGAAGGTTTCATGGGTCTAAAGCTTGATGATTATGAAATCATCATAAGCATAGAACTCCCCAAATGTCTTTATCAAACGTTTTGAATCAAATGTCTAAACGGTTTCACAAACCGTTTGGGAGCAAACTGTTTCAAACTGTTTGGAATGAAACAGTTTCATTAAACCGCATAGAAGCAAACGGTTTAGGACTGTTTGGTGATGTTGACCAGGGTTGACCGTTTGAGGATTTGTTCATAATGATCTAGGATAAAGAGCCATCAATTATTATTGATTAACTCCAATTGGTTCATGAGTTGAAGGTCCATCAATCACCTAAACTCTAATCGGGTTGAGTGCTGATTTCATAAGTGATTGAGTTTGAAACTTGGGTTGATTGACCCAAACGGTTTCAAAACCATTTGGGAATCACCCAAACGGTCTCAAGACCATTTGGAGGTAAAACAAGACCGTTTGGAGGTCTAGGGTTGAGTATGGTTAGGTATTTTAAGATTCAAACATATGTTATAAACCCTAATCAGCTAAGTGTTGATTTTGCAATTGAATGAGTTGATGCTTTGGGTTAATTGACCCAAATGGTTTCAAGACCGTTTGGGGTCACCCAAGACCGTTTGGAGGTCTAGGGTTAGGTATGGTCAAGTGTTTGAAGGTCCAAAGATACCAAATTGAAATACAATTAAGTGTTGATTCGGTGACCAATCCTAGGATCCAAACTCTAATTGAATGACATGGTTAATGATGCTATGATGGGAAACGGTCTCAAGACCATTTGGAGGTCATCCAAACAATCCCAAGACCGTTTGGGGGTCACCCAAGACCGTTTGGATGCCTATGGTTGACTATGGTTAGGTGTTTGAAGATCTAAAGGTACTAAGTTGAAGTGCAATCAAATGCTGATTTGGTGATCAATCCAATGATCCAAACTTTGATTGATTGACTTGGATTTTGAGGTTGACATGGGAAAACAGTATCAAGACCATTTGGAGGTCATACAAATGACCTCAAGACCGTTTGGGGTTAGGTCATGCCCAATTTGTATGAAGGCTCAATGGTT
The DNA here is from genome assembly GCA_963693085.1 of Alisma plantago-aquatica. Taxonomy (NCBI): domain Eukaryota; kingdom Viridiplantae; phylum Streptophyta; class Magnoliopsida; order Alismatales; family Alismataceae; genus Alisma; species Alisma plantago-aquatica. The sequence continues at coordinate 1,650,680,285 of OY856409.1, forward strand.
TCAAAGTAACCAATCTCACATTGATTAATGTTGAAAGATCAACGATTCCAAAGCCTAATCCAATTGATTCAAACCCTAATTTATGATCAATTGAGGGTCAATTGAGGGTCAAATCAGTTGGAAGGTTGACCTATTTAACTTAATTGAAGTATGGTGATAGGTCCAATTGATGATTGCTTACATGAATTCAATGGTTGAAGGATTCAACATTGGAAACCCTAATTTAATTGGAGTGGTTGAGACCCTTTGTGGTCCTTGCGGTTTTGAGGGGGATTTGGACCAAATGGTCTCAAGACCATTTGGGACCAAATGATCCCAAACCGTTTAGGTGCATGCGGTTTCAAAAAGTCAACTTTGGCAAACGGTCTTCACCACCTACTTTACTAAATGGTTTTGAGTATTCAACCAAGACCGTTTGAGGTATGATTGGTCAAGACCATTTGAGGTCTAAGTGACCAAGATCATTTGGGAAGTAATTAATCAAATTGTATGAACACTTAAAGTGAATAAAGGTCAATGGTTTAAGTGGTCAATTACATGATGTAAATCAATGGTGTTTATAATAATGGTACCTTTAATGAGATAGGGTGATTAGTACCCTTCAAGTAGCTAAGACCTAATGATCATGGTGATAATGACATAACCCATGATGTCAATTCTTCTTCAATATTGAGTTGACTTAGCTTAATCAAGGCTGAAGCAAACATCATCTTGTAGAAGATGAAAGAGGAGATTTCCTACATGATTGATAATCAAGTAATAGACTTCCTATATGAATGAATGTTTAATTAGGGTATGATCCTTCATAGTGAGATCATTAAATCCTAATTATGAGGGTGAATGAATTATAACCCTAACCGAGGATATTAATGGAAGTAATCTTACTACATGATGATGGTATGATCTTAGTTCATAGTGATGGTATGATAAACCCTAATTCAGGGTACTTTGATGATCACTCCTACTTGGGGTGAATAGTAAACCCTAATCTAGGGTGATGTGATATGAATAGTAAAACCTAATATAGGGTGATGTGATATGAATAGTAAATCGTAATCTAGGGTGATGTGATGGGAATAGTAAAGCCTAATTGTGGGTTATGGAATAAGAATCCCTAATGGAGGGTGATGACATCAGAAACCCTAATTGAGGGTGATGTCATGAGAAACCCCAATTGGGATGAACAATAAGTCTAATTATGGTTTATTGAATATGAAACCCTAGTTTTAAGTTATGTTATGTGGAACCCTGATATTATGATATGGTGTAAGACTCAATTCAGGGTGATGTCATGTGATGATATATGAAACCCTAGAGATGGTTTAATAGCCAGTGCACCAAAGAGAGGTGTGGCTAAAATAATTAAATAAGATGAATATGTTATAGACATGAAGGATAGGGTTGATGAACCATGTGAATGATAAGGTGGTGATTTTAATGAATAAGGATCTAAGAGACAAGATGATGCCTAGATCCTTGTACAACCATCTCTATACATGAGTAATAGCCTATACACCTTACAATGATGAGGACATGAAACTTTTAGGAATAATGTATGCTATACTAAATAATGATGTGGATAACATCCTAAGAGTTGAAATACCTAAAATAGTTGATAATGGTTTATCTTATATCAACAATGTCTATCAGTTGGATAAGTCCATATCATCAAAGACAATTGGACAATTCTAATGTGTGACCCATGCACCATATGATGAAAGTAACAAGTTAGTGGATAAAGTATTAAGAGGGAAATACCTTAATACAAAGTTAGTTGATTAAATTAAGAATATGGAAATGAAAATAAAGTGATACATTCAGATATGATAGATATCACATTCTGCATTTCATTGTAGACTTATCTTGATGAACCTCTAATCCAATACTCTTGGTTAAGAAACACATGAAATGTGTGATATGAAATTGTTATAATAAAGATGTAATGAACTCAATGTACTTTGATAAATGTTGATTAATAAACCTTGAGAATGGGACTAAGCCAAATCAATGAGTGTGATGCAATCATACCATGACAAGGATGAGAAATGAACTCATACCTTGAATTGATAATCATTAATGATATATGATGATAATATTGATCATAAGCAAATACTTATGATATCTTTAAATACTCCCAGAGGTGTGGAGAAATACATTTGGATTGAACTAATAATGTGAACATGAAACCCTAATTAAAGCATGATGGGAAACCCTAACCCTAATTTTGGGTAAAGGGAATGAAAAGCCCTAATTGATAGATAACCCAAATCCTGATAAAGGATGTGGTGTTACTAATGTTTCATATGATGTGAAAAATGACTTATATGACTGTTATCATGTCTATTAACCATGTAGACATCATGAGATGATGAACACAGCCAGATATGAGCAATGACTTTCATATAATTAACATGTTGTATGACCTTATGTGCCTAATGTTGTTGTTTCTTAGTAAAAGTAACAAAATGTGCATGAACCTTATGAGTTCCATGAGTAAGTTGTTGCCTAGTGAAAGGTGGCAAAACATTTAATAGGCTTTGAGATCCATGTGAGATACTTGTGTAACAAGTATTATGCATACCTCGGTCTGAGGACCTGGAGGTAATGGTTACCTAACAAGTGGTAACAGTGATAGTGATGAATTGAGGGTATGAATGCGCAAAGTTGATAAGTATGATAATGATTAGTTGAGGGATATGAACTTCCAAAAGAAATGAAATGAGGGACTGAGTTCCCAATGTCCTATCAAGACTGAGAAAGTGATTGGTAAAAATAGTACATGTTTCCTTATAGCATTTGTCTGAATAAGTTATGTTTGAGAACTTGACTGATGCTAAAAGAATATGCTAATGTACTTAATTAATTAAGTGAGATCATATCATGTAGAGCCCTGACCATAGATCCATCATCGTCAGCAATAGGTGATGGTGAAACAGGTGCTCTGCAGCAAAACCCGGAACGCATATTTTGAATATGTGGGGGCAATGGGCGGTTGTATCCTGACGTCCTAATGAGGGAATTGATGAAAGGTAAACAACAAACCTCTCAATCCTTCATTACTTGTACCAGGATGGATGTATCACGAATCCCCTGATGATTGGGACAGATGCAGTACACGTCTCCCAATAATGTTAATGACGGATCGATGGAGATAAACATGAGATCTCACGATCGTGGAGAGAGTACAACACGCCACTGTAACTCTAATAGCAAAGTTTCCAGTATACCCTGGAAAGCTATATATATAGCAGAGACACAAGATGTCATGCATGTAATCTCACGCTGGCCGAGATATGGGAGGTCTTGGTAGCCGGCTATACCATTGACCTTGTATGGTACCGATTTCGACTTCGCAATGGTTGGTTGGAGCATGAGCATTATACCTCATCTCCTCAGGGAATAAGTGTGATTGTAAAATGTAACTAGTCGTATAGCATGTTTGATTTAGGTTTGAATACCGAAACTCATTGGTTGATGTTACAATCCTTTTATGCAATTTTAGTTGAAAAATGTTATTCATATCTCTTTACATTCCTTACAATTAGATAAATGGATTATGAATCTACCATGAGTAGATACAATGTTCTCCTTAGGATAGGAGACTATCTTTCTCTGTTCATACAATGAATAATGTTGTTGTTAATATGTAAGAACTCATGTTCAATTTTAATATAATAATTTGCAACAACAATGTTTTGGCGGAGAGTTATATCTCCCGCTGGGGCAATTTACAATTGTCTCACCCTCGTGGGATCCAACATTTTTTTAGGTGGACGCGGACAAAGAAGCATACACTCTTTTGTAGGAAAAGTAAAGCAACATCTTGGACAGCAATGAGATCTCAGGTGGAGATGTTGACTGTCAAGTCATATAGTTAGAAAGTCATATGTATCGTCTCTATACTCTCAGGTCCTCGAAGTTTTTAGTTAGTGTTTTAATGAATCGATCTGAGATTTTAGCCTAATGCCTCGGAGTTATATGTTGTCTATATTTTATGTCTGGAGACAGCTGATGTTGTAAATCTCGAGAAGAGATAGTGCAAGACATGTACTTTGAAACAGAATGTAAATGTTATATTTTGGCTCTTGAAGAAAAAGATTTCCTATGTGTGGATCTCTTTGCAAAAAGTTTTAAATTTTTAGTGATTTTCAATAATCCTCTGCTAATAATTCATTTCCGCATTAGTTAATCTTGTTTTCACGAGTCGGTCGTTACACTAAACTTTCATGATTTCATCATTCCTTAGACCGCAAAACCCTAGATCAACATCTCCATCAATTTCTCCTCTCAAACCCTAACTCTCCCTCTCTCTCTAGGATTTCGTTTCTCTGGTTTGAATCATGAATTATGAGAGTTTCTACTATGTTAGGTTGATCGTATAGAGCAATTGAGTTGCTTGGTTCAATTGCACTTTGACCCCTCACTAAACTTTTTCTTATTTTCAATAGATTTATTTGTCATAAAAAGGTTTCTGTGAATTCGTGTATTTTAGAGATCAAAACTTCTCCAAAGAATAGTGCTTTAGTTAAAATTTAAGATCATTCTAAGCTTCCACTAAAATAACTAAAAATAGAATAGTGCACTGCTATCCAGAATTCTATAGAAATGTCAGTTACTATAATTCATCTACTGATAAGGTCTAAACATAGAAAAAAATTATGAAAATTTGACATGTTGTTTATGATTGAGTTTCAGATCTCCAGTTAAAATTTCAGATCATTTGGAGTTACAAATAAATGATTAAAAATAAAACACTACACTACTGAAAAGCACTCTATCAGTATTTTGGTCGAAGTATTGTTTGACCGGGAACCACATTCAAAGAACACTCAAATATTCTGAAATTTTTCTCTAATATGCATGATTGAGTTATCCATATCATATCCAGAATTCAGTTAAATTAAAAAAAATTAAAAATATGAAAAATCATTTACCATACTGCTATCCTGATCAAATTCCATATTCATGTACTATCAAAACCCTAATTTTTGCCGATTAGGGTTTACATTTCTCAAACGCTAATTCTTAAATCTAAAATCATAGTTAGAGTTTCTTCTTAGGTTTAAAACATCACAATTGATCTACTATCATTAATTAAGTCTAAATGATGTTCAATCTAATCAAGCATGTAATCATTCAGGTAAACCCTAGTTTACCAATTAAGCACAAATGTGGTCATTACAATTCTCACCCCCTTAAAAAGGTTTCATCCTCAAAACATAAATATACAAGTAAAGTACATTCAAAGTTTATTTTAAGCTTATGAAATCTTACATGTCATTATATTCTTGTATTTCATACTTGAATGCAATTTTCAACATTAAGTCCTTTATTCCTTTACTAAATCATAACATGTTTGAAATGGTTCTCAATGATAACAAACAAATTCTCGATGCCACAATCAATCATAGGATAGAGAGAGAAACAACCATTTCAATATTTTCATACGCTTGAGGTATTACCTCAACATCGATAATCTAATCCAACTATCTCCATTCCTACTGCTAAATATGTACTATTGTTATGTATTACCTCTAAATCACGAAAGAGAGTTCACCATGTTCTTTTGAATTTTACTATTGTGCTACTCAAATAGCAAAACAGTCTTCAGTGAAAAGACTAGATTCAACAAAATTTGTACATTACTACTCACGACATCCCCATTAGATCATGGATGTATAAGGTAAAGCATTACCATCACATTCCATATTGTTCTCAAGTAGGAACCCACACATAATTCAAGGTGTAACCATCGGGTTATAGCATACTAGGATTTCAACAACAGTAACAGAGTACTCCATAATTGTATTAGTCATTCAAGGACTATTCATACCCAATTACCATCACTTAGTTATATGAAATCTAGGTATAACAAGCTACACCTCATTAGGGTTACATATCAATACAATATGGTTATCATCCCTTCTATTCATATGAGTGAATAGGTAAGACTACCTTATTCAGGATAACCCTCCATTTGTTCCATCATCATTCAACCCATATCACCATACCACAATTGTACAATACTAATATGGATTACTGGTATGAATGAATTAAACTATCAGACACCTTTAATTAACATATTGCTTGCACATGTACACTAAAATCATACGTAGAACCAATTTACATCCCTTAATATACCTTCAATAAATTATGCTTCTAAAAACAAATTCACATATTACTAAAAGCCATTATTTTCTCTTCTCTCTCTCCTCATTCATTACTACTTACTTTTTGCTACTTATCCTTCTCATTTTAATCATGTAGATTAAACATCCCTAAAACTGAAACATACAAGGTATGAATAGATTATTCATCATTCTTGCTATTACTGCAAGAATGTATTTCATATCACACTTCACTCATATTGTATTTCTCTTTTTTTCAAAACACACCTCTTATATTTCAAATCTATTTCTTATCCTTTTCTCTAAATCATTTCCATATCTACCTTTCAGATTATCTAGGATTACTATCAGTGCTAGTTTACTTCTCATAGTGCAAATTTCATGATCTTGTTTTATTGAGATGATAATATTCAAGGTCAAATCGCTAGTGATAAACCTTGAACTACTACAACTCTAAACATTCTAGGGTTTGACCTTTATCAGTAGCATGATGTTATTGTGGTGTGACTTTGCTCCCTTAATTTGAAATTCAAACTTTGTATCTCACAAGTTTTTACTAAAGTCTTCCTTATCTTTTCAATTGAATTTCCTTCATCTTAATTGGCCATTCAGATAGATTACATTCTCAATTTACCCTTCTAGGGTTTCATCATCATATTGTGTGTCATTATTACATTCACTAGATGCCTCTACCATGGTGGTTATGCATCAGATATGATTCATTTTTTTATCACTTCATTCCCACATTTCTCTCATTAAGTAATATATGGAAGAGAAGACGGTTCTGAGACTTATAATTCTTAGCTTCAAACATCCCATTAATACATTTGTCATATGTAGGTTTAATTGGTTATCAACAAGGATATTTGAATAACTAGCACTTGATTGATTCTCCTAACCTCTTTCTTTTATAATATATATTACTCCACCATGTTTCAAAACCTTCCTTACTTTCCATAATCTTCTTACCATATACTACTCTTCCACCTGTTATCTTTAACTTCTACTTTTCTCTTATGATCATGTTACTTATTCATGTGTATGATCATGTAAACCATGTTGCACATATTTCTTTTTATCCTTCTACTGATGTGAAGTTGAAATTCTAAATCAATAATCTCTCTACTAGTTTCAACTCGTGTTCAATACATTACATATCCTTCATTTTAAATCAAATAACTCATGCATGGGTGAAACATAGTTTCTCTTTCAATCAAGTTTTTCCTTCCTGAATATAGTCTACCTTTGTATGACTTATTCATTTATTTAGCTACACTTGTGTTCTTCTTTTAGAAACTAGTTTGTTGTTCTATAGAGACTTAGAATCCATAGGCAATAAGGATGAATGTATTAAAATTATTAATAAAGGTATACATTCCATAATCTCAATTATATCATAACCCTCATTCCTTAATCAAGCTCATCATTTCCAACATTTATCTTTGTTTTAACTTAGTTTCTTATCCTAGTCTTATGATTTACATATTTATCTAATTCTCTTTACTTTAACTCTTCTGAAGACTCTTCACTTATGTTTACTTATCGTATACTTAACTCTTTTCTTCTATTTTTCCTTTGCTTTGGAGTACATAAAAACATTGTACTCGGTTATATAATCCATTCCTCATGATTGATTCTTATTACCTTGGCCCTTACATACTTGTCTCATATCTTTTCCATATTTCATATTTAGAGTTCATATAATATTAATCATTAAACTTAATATGAACCTTACGTCGTGTTCATTTATTCCCAATTAAGGATTTCTCATATGAGGCCCCAAAGTTGGGTCTCAGATATCAGTTCCAACTGATTCATAGCTATTATAATCTTTCCCATTTGTTTCAACATCTTAGTGTATGTGCATTCTCACTATGATGTAGGCCTAATTTATCCAGATTCTACTCTTATCATATTGTTAATAGGAGTCATTAGATCCCAGTAATGCATCCTTCTAGTCAGACTAGGCCGAACCTGCAGTCTTGAAGCCAAGAGATACTTAAGATTAACCAACTCCTATTAATCTCAAACATGTGGAAAGAATATCCACTTAGGAAAGTTCATTCAAAGATCATTTCTAGTCTACTTGATACAAAGAATGTAATCAATAAATGCTACAACTGCATAGTGTACAACAAATATTAAAGACCCATATATATTTCAAAATATTGAATATCTAAATTCAAACATATAAGAGCATTTCTATTCATCTCTAATAAAACAACAATATGAAATGAAGGTTCTATCTCATTTTATATTTATGCACTTAATTCATGTTACTTATCTTGTTTCTAACCCTAATATTTCTCAAGTTCCTCTTTAGCCCATCCTTCCACTCTATACTCGGCCAGGGTATACATGAAAGAATAGACATAGTAGCTTGATACTGGTTGATCCAAGTACTCAGATACCGGGCTAGGATATCCAAATACTCAAATCCCCAGAGCTAACATCATAACATCTCCTATATGCCACACTTATGACTCTAACTTACTAACTTAATGGTCTCTGACAACTCAGCCTAACCTCTGATACCAAGTTGTTATACCCCGATCTCACAATTTCCATTAATCAAGAGATTAGGGCATAAATTGAGGATATAACGTAATACAAAGATCACCCTTAACTTTTTCTTCTCTTTCAAAACTCTTTGTTTTCACATAAACCAACTTTACAAGAGAATCTAAAAATTTATTTCTCTAATCAGATTTCAACTGTAAAAATGCATGTATGAACATTCATTATGTTCCTCATACTTTTAAGCACATAAGACTTGTTGATTCACACATATTGCTAAAAGAGGAATAATGTTATACATCATCATTTACAACTCTCTCTTATTTCTTTACAAGGACCTAGAGTGACAATGACCGATTGAACTTAACTATACTCAGACTTAACTCTTATGGCAGATCTACTCTGATGCAATGATATCTTCTTCAAGTCCATGTGATTTCCCTAAAAATTGTGAGTAGAGGGGTGAGCCTACTCGCTCAGTGAATGAGTACTTCAAAGAAACAGTCTAAAGCACTGATATAATTACAGATATACTTTTGAGCAATTGATATCAATTATAACAGCAGAAAGCTTTAGAGAGTCTAATAATTGACAATCATAAATATGGCAGGATACTCTAAATATCCATAAGAGTGAATCAATATATGAAATGCTTGATTGATCATAAAGAGAACTAATAATTCAGAAACATACAAAAAATAATTGAATAACTATACACACTTGTTTGACCTCTCATTCATTTTATTATGCTCTGGTCATATGCACTGTACTCTACATATGAAGACTTGTAGTGCACTACGATCACACCATACAAGACTTAGTGGACACACTTGAGAAATGCTAAGTCTGACTACTCTCCTAGTCTGCAACAGGGAAATGGCTCTCTGGCCTAAATTGGACTCCTCCTCTAACCTGAGCACACATGTGGAGAGTCAAGCCACCTCTTGGCTTTTTCTGTACTCTAGTGCCACCAGGATCTCTGGTTGATGTTGGACACTACATTCTAAAATTTAAGGAGACCCTCGTATACTAGTCACACTGTCAGGGTTAGGTCCTCTGTACCATCTCTTAGTACATTCTGACTCCCGTATACTAGACGCACCGCCAGGGTAGGTCGTTTCATCCCTAAGGCGCATACCTCTCATAGGGATTCTACGGTGTTTAGGGCTCTTAAGTCTATTGTTTTATTATTCCTAGAAAACTCTTTCTACATTGTACCTTTCTCTTACTCATACTTGACTCTGGTATCTCTATGGTGTCGCTTCTATTCATTTGAAGTTTATAACACAACATGTATATCATTCTAAACTTGGCAGAGCAGTATATTCAAAACACTATAATATACTGAGTAATCAACATATGATACATACTGGCAGACTAGAATTCTTAAATAAATAGAATACATGTCAACTTGGCACTTTATAAACTAGAATCATGCAATTGAACTGTTAAGCATCACCACATCTCATACTGAGAACATTGATATCACCATACCTGATTCATTAAACACCCTAGTCTTAGGGTTCCATTTACCTCGTTCACTTATCACTTGGCTCTCATAAGGATTTAATATGTCTTAAACATTCACTAAATACAAATTGCTTTAAACAAGTCATATACAATCAACATATGTATGAAATCATCGAATTGAGCTAAATTACGATTTTCCATGCCATTCATTGAGATATTATGAATCAATAATAGCATTGCATAAGTAGAGTCTATGATGCCAAGAAAAACACTTCAAATGGATTTCACCATATTTATTCACAAATTTCCAACTTTCCACTCATATAGGGCTTCACCCTCTTTACAAAGATATCAAGCATGTATAGGGCTTCACCCGCTTCATATAGGGCTTCACCCGCTTCACCTTGTATAGGGTTGTTCTTGGATGTCTCCCTACGTCCGACAGACTAGTAGCTTGGGGTCTTAATGTCGACCATAAATGTGTGCTTTGTGGTGACGCAGTTGAAACACATGTACACCTCTTCTTTTAGTGTAGATTTTCTAGGTACATTTGGTGTAGATGGTCCCTCAAAATGGTTGGGGCGGTTACCCTCCCGGTTGTTTGGAAGATGGGCTAAAGTGGATAAGGCAGAGAACTAACAGGAGCTCCTCTATGAGAGTTTTTGGAGGCATGGGAGTTGCTGCCATCGTCTATTGTATCTGGTTTGAGAGGAATACCATAATCCACGGGGGACGAGCTACTGATAAGTTTGATGTTTTTTAGTCTCTTCCTGGTAGACTTGTTGTTAATGTAAGGGCTAAACCTGATATTTATAAAGGTTTATACCCGGTTACCTTTACACATTGGGTTTTTTTGTAGTTAAACCGCCCTCTGTACTGTATAGGCTCACCTATATGCCTTTTTTTGAGATAGTAATATTTTACCCAATCCAAAAAAAAGATATCAAGAAAATACTATTCACATCATATGAAATCCAAGATAGTATCTGACATATATTTACTACGCATTCAGATAAACAATCATTCAAAACCAAGGGGATCTAGATAAGCAACTTTCTCTATTTACTTATACAGCAAATTTCAGCCATAGACAAATTCCCTATATTTTAGTTTACTCTTATAACCTCTGTGAATACTTTGGAAATTCTCATTAGAATGCATTATATACATTTCTAATATGATTTTATCATCTGAAATTCATTCAAACAAAGGAAGAATACATTTCATATCATTTTGCAACAACTTAGAACAAATAGACAATTTAGAGTTTGTAGTCGCATACTAGCAATTAAAGATTATGGATGATTTAACCAATTTTCATGCAATATACTATTTAAAGGAAGTTACCACTCACCCTAAGGTGTGGAAACACCTTGAAAATGTATCACATACATGAAAATCTCGAATCCATATCAAATCCCAAGCAATGCACCCAATTTTTCTTCCTTTCAACTCGAAAACCCTAAAAATGAGGGATTATGAAGAAAGAGTGAGAAAAGGGGAAGTTTTGATACCATTTTGGATCAAATCAGAGGAGGGAAGGAATTTTGACATGTGAGAGAAGATTCACCATGAAACTATATCCAAAGAAGCTAAACTTACATGATTTCATCATTCCTCAAACTGTAAAACCCTAGGTCAGCATCTCCATCAATTTCTCCTCTCAAGCCCTAACTCTCCCTCTCTCTCTAGGATTTCATTTCTCTAGTTTGAATCATGAATTATGAGAGCTGGTAGTGTGTTAGGTTGATAATATAGAGCAATTGAGCTGCTTGGGTCAATTGCACTTTGACCCCTCACTAAACTTTTTCTTATTTCAGCATATTTTTCTGTCATAAAAAGGTTTATGTCAATTCGTGTATTTTAGAGATCAAAATTTCTACAAAAATTATGATAATTTATAATGTTGTGTATAACTGAGTTACAAAGCTTCAATTAAAATTTGAGATCATTACAAGCATACATTAAATAATCAAAAATTGAATAATGCACAATTATCCATAATTCTGTAGAAATGCCAGTTATTGTAATTCATCTACTGATATGGTCTAAGCACACCCAAAAATTATGAAAATTTGACATGTTTATGATTGAGTTTAAGATCTCCAGTTAAAATTTCAAATAATTTGGAGCTACCAATAAATAATTAAAAATAAAACACTACACTACTAAAAGCACTCTGTCAGCATTTTGGTCAAAGTATAGTTCGACCGGGAACCACATTCAATGAACACTAAAATATTCTGAAATTTTTCTCCATTATGCATGATTGAGTTATCCATATCATATTCAAAATTCAATTAAATAAAAAATTTGTAGAAAATATGAAAAATCATTTACCACACTGCTATCCTGATCAAATTCCATATTCATGTACTATCAAAACCCTAATTTTTTCCGATTAGGGTTTACATTTATCAAACCCTAATTCTTCAATCTAAAATCGTAGTTAGAGTTTCTTCTTAGGTTTGAAACATCACAATTTATCTACTATCATTAATCAAGTCTAAATGATGTTCTATCTAATTTAGCATGTAATCATTCAGGTAAACCCTAGTTTACCAATTAAGCACAAATGCGGTCATTACACACTAAGTGGGGAACATAGTCTCTTTATTTTATGGAATCTTAGTGTGATAAGTCAGGTAGCACATGATAGCAAGTCGGGCGGTGGGAAGAAACTATGTTTTTTTATCAATACAGGATGGATTATTTGGTGAAGGGGATGGCGAGATGCTCATTCGCTCCTCGAGGCAAGGGGGTTGATATGGTGGCACCGACCCCCTTTTCACAAAGATGGTTATATTGACAACAATAGCACATGCACCCGATTCACTATGTATTGGTCACCCGACTAGGCTACAAATGGTGTGATGGTCTTGACACCCCTTTTCTTCTCACTTAGTAGAAATTCATGATCAATATAAATTCCTTATAGCTAATGATGGATTCCATTCCACAATTTTCACTTGATATTCTTTTTTTTCACCATTTTCATATTTTTTCATATTTTTGGTCTGTTTAATCCATTCAATTTCACCAATTTTAATAAAGTTTGGGGCTTTTTGGATAGAAGTATTTATTCCAAACTCAAGTACAAATTGTCCATAAATTAAGGTTTTTATAATCCTTTTTTACAATTTTCCCACTGGAATTATCCTAAATAAATTCCCCACATCTATTCACCCCCTTATCCTCATGAAAATACATATCTTTTTGATAATGATGAAGGATAATTCTGAATTACTACATTTCATCTCTCTTTCATATTGTGTTAGACTTTTATTTGAAATCCACATTTTTCACCGATTCTCCATAATTTTCTCTAAAACATTCTTGAAACATCCAAAAAATCGGGAGACAAACTTTATCCTGCTTAGGACACCCAACAGATCAGAGTCATCTTCCATGTGAAACACCACAGATCTCCTTGATCCTCAAGCCAGGCCTACGTGGCACACTGTTGTGATGCACTGTCGTTAAGGAATGGGTTAGGACGGCCCCCAAAAAGAATAAGAATAGTAACTAACTCAAAATAATCTTCTAGAGCTAGAATCTACTACATGATATATGCTCTGATCAGGGTGACTGAATCATGTGATTCCAATATTGAATATGATTTTGAAACAAGGTATGCTTATATTCCTCTTTGATCAGACTATTGATATTGATTGATATTATTGTATATATCCTCTTCAAAATCTTGGCTACATATTTGGTTGAGCTACCTCATCAATTTGATAAAAGGTAGGTGTAACTTGCACTGCGGTGAAAGCGGTAAATCCTAGAGATTACTTCCATCTTGTTTGAACCACTCTATTTCATTCCCACCGAAGATATCCATTGTGGAAATTTCGAATTTGGTAGTCGGTCCATCTAATTAGGGAGGCACACGCTTCTTCTTCCATCATGTCCTTTCATTTGTAGTTATAATATGGAATCTTCAACTAACATTTTTTTTTCTTGGGAAGTCACTACTTGATATAGCTCCTATATTTCTCACTTGGTTGTATTCACAATTGAACACATTTACTCAATATCTTTGTTCACATACTCTATGACCTCCTCAAGGTCAATTGGAGTGGTAGCGTCTTCTTGTCATCAACGTTGGTGAGAAGAAGCTCCTAATTAGCAGTTTAATAGTCAATTGTTGTTTAGTCGTCCATATTATGGTCATGACTACTATAAAGAATACAAGGCTTGATTGTTGTCAAGGATCTCACTTTAAAACATGGATGGAGCTATGGAGTCGTAAAATATGATCATAGGTGTCTCATAGTCCTGGTATTGGCCTCTTTTATACTCCACCCAAGTTTGACTTCGTCCTAGACTAGGCAATCATTCCTCCTCTCTAGGGCTTAGCTCAACTATCTTCCAACGATGGCTAGCCAATTTAAATATTCTTGTTGTCGCCCTAACCAAATAAATAGAACCCCATGCAACATCATGGACAAAATGTAATAGAGTCTATCCCATCCTCTAAGGTGTTATTTGGTTTGGAATATGATATGGATCGACATTTGTCTTTTTGTGTCACGTCAACGTTAATCCTGACTAACTCAATCCAATTCTAGTTTGGTTTTGTTTGGCAGAAATGGGACTGACGAGCCCGTTTCAGATTTCGTTATCCACTAATCTAGGCCAAGTCAGTCCTGCTACGAGCATGATTTCATATCCCAGTCTGGATTTGACTCTGTCTTTTGTGTTATTTTGTTTTATTTGCCCGACTGAAAAACACAAGTTGCGAGCCCAGTCCAACTAATTAGTGCTTGCGATGAGATTGAGTTACTAAACAAACCTAGGACTGAATCCGGATAAATTAAACCGGATCTATCGACTAATTCAATTCAGATTTCATAATCTCGATCTCCCAACCAAACAGGGGTTAAAGAGCTACAATGGCAACCGGTCAACTTCTCCTTTCCAAATTAATAAAGTGACCAACTTGGTTAGCCCTGATTTTCCTTAATATAACAAAGATAAATTAGTGTACAATACATGACTTAAAAGAGGTGGATGAAGTAAGAATTTGATTCATTGAATCAAGGGTTTAGAGCGTAATCGGGAAGATAAGTGAAGGACAAGCACCACAAGCTTCAAGCCAATTCCTGCCTGTACTACTTGCCCGTCCGATCAACCGTCGTCCCCATTAGAGGCAGCTGTAGTAGACCGCTCCGACACGCTGCGGCTCCGGCTGCGACTCCTCCTCTTCTTACCACCGCCTGTTGAACGGGAGAAGATCCTCGCGATCCTTAGCTGCGCATCGGCTATAATCTCAACCCTCCGCAGCTCCATCTGGGCCCTCTTTATCTCGGCCTCGACCCTAATGCGCTCCAGCTCCCGGCACATCTCCATCCTCGCCTGCTCGATCTGCAGCATGGAGCTAGCCAGCACCCGTATGCTCTCGGCCACCTCCTTCCCCATCCCATCCGGTCTCGACCTTCTTCTCCTTCTCCGCTTGTTAATGGTGCGCCTCAGACTCTGCGTCGCCGCCGCGTTACCCGAGTCCCCACCGCTGCCTGCTCCCTTCTTGCCGTCTTCATCGTTGGTTGGAACGGCGTCATTGTTAGTGTCTTGGTTTATGTCCGGCAGAGTATTGGACCCGTCCCCACCGTCAATCATGTTTCCCGTCTGATCCGCTTCCAAGTCCACCTCTATCTTCCTCGACTCAGGCGCCCGCGGCTCATGGTCCATCTTGGGCGACGCCGTCGAAGCCATAGAGCATCCGGCTTTTAGTCCGCCCTCCCCTGCCACCCCTTTGAGCAACACCTGCATCCTGCCATAGAACTGCCACGAGGAGGCCGAGGATGAGAACAGCTCTTGTAGCTGGCCGCCTGGCGCTGTTGCCGCTACCGCGGCGGACTCGGCCCTGTACCGTTTCTTCATGGACTCGATCTTGTTCTTGCACTGGCTGGGCGTCTTTGCGCCCTTTGACCCCGACGAGCGAGCTGACACGAGGCTGGCAATCTCGTCCCAGTCGGTGCCCTTGAGCTTGGCCCGGTTGCGGAGTCGCCACTTGGACTCGTAGGCTTCAAGGAGGCTCATCACCCCACCCTCGCTCCACTCGTCCCGCCTGCACTTGTCCACAGCGGTGGCCGGAGAGGGAGATGGAGCCCTAGCGGGTGGTAGGGGCACTGACGGACCGGCTCTCTTGTCCTCGGCCATTGATTGTACTTGTCTAGCTAGCTAGAGGAGAAGAGGGGAGTTGGAAACGGAGGACCGTTGTGGCTAGATGATAGTGAAACCTCCTGCATCCTGTAAACTAGGGGTAACCGGAGGTGGCTTTGACGCAGTTATATGCTCAGAGACCGAAACACAGCAGCTTTGCTTTTGGCAGCAGTGGAGGCTAGCTAGCCGTTTGATAATTGAAAGAACAATGCGACAGCGGAAAGGGGGAGAGGAGGAAGAAGAGAAGACAGCGGGTTGATGAGTGGGGGAGGAACTCGGAGAAAGTAGTGGTGGTGGTGGTGGGGAGCAGGAGCATCGGGGAGCAAGGGCCCCCGGGACGAGGAGGAACCAGGGGCATGCCGGAGTGGCAGTGGAGACCACAGTGCGGCGGTATACGTGGGAGCATCTCGACCGCCAAACGCCGGCATGGGCGTTGTCAGAGAGCAATACCGGGAGGGAAAGTGGGATTCTCGCGTCAGAGAGATGGGCCCAGAAAGCCACCACCGGCAGCATTTAGGAACATGGACGTCGTGGGCCTGCTTCTAGTCACATTGGTCTGATAAGATTTACCACTTGTTGGGCTGGAACCCCATTGGCATCACACAGGACACCTTTTCACAGCCGATCAATGTCCGCCAGCTATTGAAGCTTCTTGTTTTTTTGTTTGGGTATAAACTATAAAAGCACACAACTAGAACAAAAACATAAAGAGAATGTTGTTTGCAAACAATTAGGTATGACTGTTTACTTTGGGTGTCATTTATTTATCTGTTGAAAATATCTAAATAAGACCACGAACAACAAATCCAAAGTAATGTCATAAAACATATTGGACATACATGTTATTACCAACTTCTTTGACATCAATAATTGACTTTTGTAATTTGCCAATGGGAGAGGCAACTTCACAATTTGGACAAATGTCAACCAGTTCAAGCTTCAAACAAGTCAAAATTTCATGTATGGCGTGCACATCCTCTTAGAAGATAATATATGTGATTCTTGTTCATTCACAAACATTAAGGTCAACATGGACATGAAAAATCCAACATGACAAGGATCCATACAGTTTTTTTGGAAGATTATTAATTAATTATCATTGCATCATAAAGAAGTGTTTGGAATGCATATTGATATGCACCATACTTATGAAATATTTTTTAAATTATTTTAATAATTGTTCCAACATAATGAAAATCAAGTCAGCATTGAATTGGAGCTTCATGTCCCCAATTCACAAAATTTTTCGAAACTATATGAAATTCTTAAATTATTAATTATTACCAACTCATTGATTCTACTAGGTTCATAATTATAAATTTATTTTAGGTCAAACCAAGCATTTATGACTTGAAGTTAGGGTTAAAATGTACTCTTTTATAGGTCAAACCCATTCAATGCTAAAAATGGCATTTAAACTAAGGAATAAAGAAAAACTGGGAGAACCCGTTCCACTAAATAAGATTACTCAAAATAAAAAACTCAATCAATCACTAATTAATCACATACCCAAAAATATGGGTAAATTAAAACCGATTTTAACGTCAGCACCAACTCAGAAATATTTGCATAAGAACCCAACATCTTTCTTATATCCATACTATGTCAAGAATTTGATACAAATTGATCTATCGCCTTAGCCACAATATATATACACATGAGAACAATATTCATATATGTCACACAAACAAGCATTAACATGCTAACAATATTATGATTCGTTTGAAACACCATATACAAACTTTTCCCGCCTGGACTTGAGATTACAGGGACGACTCTAGGACACACTAGACATCTAATCAACTTTCTCATAGATTCATTACTATAGCTCCTCTTTGCTGCCACAGGTTTGTTTTCGTAACTTTAGATTACCTAAAAAAATGTGGCGAACCACAAGGTGAGACCCATGTCCCAGCAAGAGATATAACCTCCAACAATGTTTATTGATTACAAAAATTTTAAGTAATTAAACAGTTAAGTACTTAAATCATATATAACACATAATCTCAACAACACTGATGATTAACAAAATATATAAAGGAGCAGATAATAACTATCATCATTAACCACATTATCATCCTTTATCTTGTTGACAATATAAGCAATTCAGTAGCATATGCATATCTAGCATCATGAGCAAGTCTAGTAACATAGAATCTCAATCATTATGAATAAGTCTAGCCACATAAGCATAGCTAACAATATTAGCATGTCTAATAGGTTGAACATATCAACATCATAAAAAGAGCTAACAACATAAGCACAACTATCTGGATAAGCATGATTAGTAATATATGCATCTCTAGTTACAAAGCATGGCCAGTAATATTAAACATAGCTAGCAACAACATCTTAACCATCAATGTCGGTATATGTGACAACATAAGCATGTTTACAACATGAGCATAACTACAACATAAGCATATCTATTATCTCTTATTGTACTATACATGATCCCAGTGAAAAGAAAGCAAACAAGGGTTTTCATCCAATATGAAGCATTGTGTATAACCCTAAACAGATATGCTACATGGCTGTCTTACATCTTTTATTATGCCCTGAGGAAATTGAGGATACCACTAAAAATACAACTGACCATTGCTAAGTCAAAATCAGTGCCATACAAGATCTAGGAAGAGTCGGACTCCTAAGATCTTCTCCGCCCCCATTCAGTATGGGTCCGTCACAACGACACATAAGGTCAAGCTGCTAACAACCTAGTCCATCCTTAGTACAGGTCACAACACTAGTGAAAGGAGGTGGGTACGCATACCCTATCATCTGAGGTACAACCACAGTTGTCCTCCAATCTTGTCACATATATAATCACCGAGACACAAACACAACTATTCTCAATCACATCAGATGTATGAGGCATGCCCATAGCCAACCTCCACAATATGCATTGTGGATGACAATGATATATCCTCAACTTCCCACCCCCACATACTCAATAGTATGCACTCTGAGTTTCCCTTAGGAATACTCATTTCACCATCTGACAAATTCTGACACTCAGACGGATCTATGGCACATGGCACTATATGATTAGAGTTTTACTTGATTAGTTATGCCAATTGGGTGAATTAAGGTTTCATCAAAAAAGTGTACATACAAACCCTAATTCACTTCTAACAAGCACATAAATATCACAACTTCAAAAGATATAACATGTGCGAAACATAATTTCTCATCTCATCATCACATGGTACTATTCACTTGCCATTCATGAGACCACACTAGTCATCATACTATTACAAGATACAAATCCTTTTCACAATATCACAGGATATCAACCCTTATCAACACAAGAGGATTACACCTCATTCAGGGCTCAACCATGCCCAAAGGTCATTAAGACCATCATATTATCACAAGATATAAATACTTTTCATAATATCACATGGTATCAACCCTTATCAACACAAGAGGATTACACCTCATTCATGGCTCAACCATGCCCAAAGGTCATTAAGATCATCATACTATTCCATGCAAGATTATCATTATCTTTCCATGCATAAATTAATAAGGCTCAACAACATCACTTACATATAATACACCAAATCAACACAATATTGCATTAATGAGCTAGGAGATATTCATAATCAATCATAGTAGGGTTATATTAACATTAAGAACATTCCTTTATTACATCAACATGTAAGGAATCTAGATATGATTAACAGTCATCATATTCATAATGCACATGTTTAGAATAAGAAAGTATCAACCATGTGTCTATGATAACCACCAATTAACATATCAAGGTTATGATCATATTAAGGAGGTTATTCCACCATCATTCCATCATATTAGAATGTTAAACATGAATACTCATATTTATCTATTTGCATTAGAGTTAGGTTCACAAGATAAATTATATTAATGTTACTAATCAACACTTATACCCAAACCCTAACTCACGACATCCCCATCAGATCATGCATGCATAAGGTGAAGCATCACCATCACATTCCATACTATTCTCAAGTATGAATCCACACAGAAATCAAGGTGTAACCATCGAGTTATAGCATACTAGGGTTTCAACAATAGTAACAGAGTACTCCATGCTTGTATTAGTCATTCAAGGACTATTCATACCCAATTTCCATCATTTAGTTATATTAAAGCTAGGTATAACAAGCTATACCTCATTAGGGTTATATATCAACATAATATGGTTATTATCCCTTCTATTCATATGAGTGAATAGGTAAGACTACCTTATTAAGGGTAACCCTCCATTTGTTCCATCATCATTCAACCAATATCACCATACCACAATGTCTCCCAGAACCATTGGATGTTTAAAAGGTAAGACCATTAGTTGTTTACATAAGTAAACACCTTGGATAAACAACCTATGAAGTCCTTGATTTGTGCTCTAGAAAGAGTCACCATATAACCCTAGACATCCCTTGATTAACAACACAAAAGTTTCATTGACAGTAGGGTAAAACCCACAATCGACTGCTCAGTTAAAACAAGCCATCCATTGTCAACAAGTAAGCTCCTTAAGTTGATCATATAAAGGAAACAATATAAATCACATTATTAGGACCAACACATTACATTAGCCATCATTCCACTTTATTGGAGGAATAAACATTAGATCTTGACCATTGGGTCAAGTTCATATGTTAAAACCATCAATTACAGTATAGGTCCGACCATTGCATCGAGTGACCCAAGAAACCATTAGTCTAAGGCTTAATTGATGCTACAACTATATGATTAACTCACCATAGGTTGTGGAGACCTGATCCACCATCATTAGTGATCATTAAATCACCATAGGTTGTTAGATCAACACTATATTCATGAATCAACATCAAATATTAAGCTAATGTCATCATTGATTGATAACATCAGTAGGATACTTAATGGTTGATCATTAAACTTTTAATTGATCCAAAACCTGACCTAAGGGGTGAACGTCAGTAGACACCCTTGGTCACCATAATCATTTGTCATGAAGACAACACCATCGTTTGTTACACTGGTACCACCAATGGGTCATGTGTTTATAGAAGAAATCAACTTAAAACCCTAAAATTGGCCATTGGTTGATAGGTGCTTAGCACCATAGGTTGTCAAACCAACCTGATCCAAGTCATGTTATACGTTAGTAATAACATACACATGATCACATGTTCATCTAGAACTGAAATCAGAAGAGGGAACATTATAAAAACTGAAATCCAAGTCAAGCATAACTTTTTAGTGCATGGATCGTCATTTTCAAGCAAGAACATGATCTAGAAAGCTTATGGTAAGAAATAAACGTGGAGAAAGTTATAAAACTTGCCTCTAATGAGAATATGAAGCCTACACATAGAAGAAATCTCTAGCAGATAGGGTATAAAATCCAAGCATAAGCTATGAATTCGTCCATCTAGCACATTTCTTCATCAAATGAGCAAGTCCTAAGCATAAGGAGCAAGAAATGTAGGGTTTTAGAGCTTCAGAGCAATTTCTACCATGGAACAGCAAGGTTTAAACCTGGAGGAAGGTCTAAGGAAGAAGAAGAGCAAGAGAAATGGAGAAGGAAGGAAGAAAATAATTTTCCTTGGTCGAAATCCCTAGAAGATGACCTTGGAAACCCGAGGTAGGGCTAAATGGAGCTTTAGGAGACCTTCTTCTCCAAAAAGAGGTTGTCTTCTACCTTAGAGCACTTGGTTCTGTAGAAAAATAGAGGGGAGTCGTTGCTCCAGGTTAAAGGAAAGAGAAAGCAAGCATAGTTTTGAACTTGGGCAAAGAAGAGGTAAATATAGCCCATGGATAAGGATGGAAGCAAGCATGAGGTGTAAAAGTAGCTTTCCCATGTGTCTATGGCATTAAACTATTAAGAATATACAAGCACACACACAAGAAGCTCCCCCACCATCCATATAGACCTTCCTAGCTTTCCTTTGTCGAATTTCCCAGCCAATCACATAATTCATTAGTTGATAGCTACTAAAGGTAGCTCATCCATGAAGGGGAAAACCCTAAAATACCCTTGGAGAAAACACCTTCAAATCAAGGTTTAAATAGGCGCCCCATGTCTAAAAAAGCTCAAGAATGATGATAGAATATTCAGGAACATAATACAAGTGATAAATTGCAAATAAACCTCTCAATTGGGTAAATTGCAGAAAAGTCCAAAATGTGCATAAAATTGCATAACTTGCTCAAACAGTGTCCAAATTGGACCAAATTTGAAACATAAGCTTGTATTATGATTTCAAAGCATATCACAAGGTTATATTAGGGTTATAAGAATTTAATTATGATAATTAAGGTTGTTTAACTCATAAAGCAAGTTTAGGGGCCTTACAAAAACACTCCTAGTTTGAGCATTGTTGCGGTCTCACTAAAATTCCAATCAGAACTCGTCTTCCTATCTTGATTGTCTACCTTCACAATGCCACTCAAACCTAAAAATTTGAAGTGGTGACGCTCATCAAGGCTAACCAATTGCCCCTTCAATATTTGAAGGAGCTTATAATCTATCCCATCTCTATCCCACCCCTCTCATGAGGGCACAACTCAGTAAATGATGCATAATGTTTTTCTTGAGTAATGAGTGTCTTTTCCTCCATGATTCTTTTGAAACATCTACTAAATAAAAAATTATTATATTTTATGTTAAATACTGACTTGACAATGAGAAACCAAACAACAATATATTACATCTGCGACCAAATATCAAATCAACAAGTGGTTACCAAATTAAGATCATTAACATCAAAAGTAAATCCAAAAAATGGATATCATCGTGACGAGATTTTTATAGTGAATTGTATATGATTGTCAGACGTGTACATTGGATTAGTAGTATGGATTATTTGAGTAATTACAACTTAGCCTCTTGATAAAGAAACACATTGTAGCAATAAAAATCCCATTTCATGATAAATTGATTTGTGTAGACCCATTAGGCTATCTAAAGCTTGTCAACTCCTAAAAGAAACTTAATATATATTCTTTTATTAATCAAGTAACTATCAACATAAATTTCAAGCATCCAACTTCATTAGTTGATTCATATCTAATATATGAGATCATTTAACCATGAAATCACATAAGATGTCAAAATCATGCCATTAATTTTCATCTACAAAACACAACAAAAGTTGAAAAGGTCAAGATGAAACTATATAGATATCAATTTTGAGTTTGATTAATGTTTATACTAGTTCAAACACTATCGTGGTGAGATAAGAATAAAGATATAGTTGTAGATAAATACTTTACAAAAGTGAATGAAGGGGATGTAAATCTTGTTGTTAAACAATGTCTCTATTATATTAGTCAACCATATCATTGAATTTACTTTTCAACCATCATATCAAGTTCCTTTTCTCTTATGTATCAATTAAGGAGTGAAAGGGAAATTTTGGTTAGATAAACATAAGACATTTTTTCATTGAACTAAAGAGTTCCTTGAATTGTAGAAAAGTTATGGTAATAGGTACATAAAGTATTAAATTATTGGTAACAAAGTTTGACTATAATCTCTAGTTATGGTGCTTAGTTAGTGTTAATATTAATCAATACTTGGGCTCAACTGGCTTAACTTAAATTCATGATGGTCCCACTAAAAAATGTGACAAACTCCTTTACTCTAAAATTAGGTCAATGGACTAAATGGTCATGTTGCATCCTATTTCAACAATTTGAGAAGATTTTTTTCATTCATCTTATGAATCCTTCATACTGAACATGAATCATGAGACACTTGTTAAATAGTATAGTATCTTTCACAAATGAAGATTTTTATCAAAATACATTGAGAACAAACAATAGGAAAATATATTGTTTAACATTATAATTGATATGAATCCCTTAACACATAAAAAATAGCTTATTTTGTGGAATGGAAACAAAATAAAATTTTCTCCACTTTTGTCCTTAATCATAAAGTCAAAATAAAGATTTTTTGATAAATATAAATAGGATTAAATTTAGATATGCATAACCAAATGGAAATTTGAGTAGTATGTGAAGAATGAATATGTAAATCTTATCTATATGAAGTTAAATGTGTAGAATCATATGTCACACCAGTATCAAATATTAATCATTGATATTTAACTCAAAACTCACATAAAATATATGTTATTCCATGTCATTGCTATTTGTCTATTGTAAGCTAATAACATTCACTTTTATGAAGATATATGGGTATGTCATGTATATGTAAACATATATGTATATGCATATATATATGTATGTGTATATCTTTATGTATATTTATATGTATATGTATATTGACGTATGCCTAGTTTGGGTCTCCATCTTTTTCCATTTTCTCCCTTATTCTTAACTAAATATGTATAATGGATGAGATTTCCCAATAAATTTCATATTTGCCAAATGCACTTATGGCCGCTCTTATTTGCTCTTATAGGTAGTTTGTCCCTTAATGATGAAAGGGAGAGAAGAAGAAAGATCCTAGGACTTCCACATCCATGGAGGAACATAAGAGAGCCCTAAAGCTACCCCAATCTACCCCCAAGTGTCTAAGGAACGAGTTGAAGTAAGGAGCACCATGGAAGTACACTTAGAAGATCAAAGTGCAAGAAAAAGCCCCTAAAAAGACCATGATACTTCTAAACTGTATGTTCTATAATAAAAAAAATCACAGACTTGATCTAGTTTGAATTCTACCCAAGGACATCTCAACTACCATAGCCACTTCCACCACCACAGTCATGGTTCCATGCAACCAGAATGCCTATGCCATATAGAACGGTCATGCCAGTAGTGCTCCCCGACTCTCTTCCTACCTCCTCCAATGTGGCCATGATGCCTACCATAGTCATTCTACCATCAAGCCACCATGTCCATGATACCCACAATGATGGTGCTACTCCACCTTATTCTACCCAAGTCTTATATGACATTTCCATCCCACTACCGTTCCCATCCGCCATGACCATTTCCACCTTAACCCACCACAACGATAGTGCCTACCATGGGTGTTTTACCCACCTAACCTTACTACTTATACCTATTATTTTACTACTTTAACCCCCACTTAACCCTACAACCCATAGTCCACCATATATACACTAGTGCAGGTTAGGACTCTGAGGTTCAATTCTCCAAGCCTTCACATCAACCACCCCTCACTCTGCTAATTTCACATCACTCCCCTCCACCTTCCATCCCAAAATGCTAGTTTTCTAGGATTTAGGATATATTGCTTTCATTTTTCATGTCATCCTACACCCTTGGAGGAGGACGACAACCTTAAATCTATTAGAGGTGAAGAGTGGAGCTTCTTCATCCACACCCCATGGATTTTTTACCATGTTTTCCTTCTTATTTTGTAACTTCTTTGACAATGAGTAGCTAAGCTCCTTTGAGGACTATTTAACGGAAAAAAGATGTAAATACAACACCACATTGAGAAATATTTGTGCATCAAACTCTTATTTCATCATCATATGCTATTTTTCTTATTCTCCTTCCCTACCTCTTGCTATGGTTGTTTGAGCTATGGAAACACCTAAGGAGTAGGAGAAGTGGATGCTTTTGGGCTCTTTAGTGGAGAAACTCCTAAATACCTAGTGGATCCTTAGCTAGTTTCTCCTCCTTCCCTTTGTCTATCCATTTTTCTAGTCATAGGTATGAGATCTAAGTGATCTGATCTTCCATATACACTAAGATACATGGCTTTCTTCGTGATTAGATGGATCTAGTGGGAGGTGATATAACATCTCTCCACTCCCCACACCATTCCTTGCCCCTAAGTGCATTAGGAAGACTATGTCCACAAACCTAGACTTGGGCAATCTAGACGTATGCCTAACTAGTCCTTAGTTAATGGAGACTTGCAAGGGTGAATGGTTAGTGATAGGGAATAGTTCCCCGACACACTACCATGTCATCTACTACCAACCAATAGAATAGAATGTATACTCCACATAGAACATTGATGATTTGTATGATATCTATTCGTTGGAACTTGTGCATGAATATGACAATCTACATGGTTTAATTGATACATATTCACTCAAAAAACCCACTACCCCATCTACTTGCTTATACCCTAGCATGCCTTCTTTTAAGATAATTATATTTGCTTGCCTACCTTCCTTGTTTTGTTCAGGTAGTAGGTTATAGATTAGAGTAAGTAGTTCTTGCCTAGTTGTTTGTGTTGGGTTAGTTTAATTACTAGTGTAGTTCTTGCTTACTTGTTTAGTGTAATTACTAGCATAGTTTAGTTAATTGGACTTTCCTTCTCTGTTCCTAGTTAGTAATTAGTATAAATTAGTTCGATCATTGTCTTAGCTAGTCTAGTTGAATAGAATTAACAGACAGGGTTAACTTAGGTTTGGTTCTTATTTCCTTTTCTTGTTTTCTTGCCCCCCTAGTTCATCCAAAACTCCAAATAAAACCCTAGAAACCCTATTTCACCACTCTAGAAACCTAAAAAAGCAACCCTAGCTAGATGTCCTACCCCGCTCATGGATTAATCTCAAACTTTCTGACTCTCTGTGTGACAATATGAAACATGTGTGCTTGTGGGATAGTTTTTTGTGTGTTAAGAGTGTGTCAAGTAGGGCTTTATGAATCTTTGTTAAACCAATGTGCCCTAAGGAACATCAATTTATCTAGAGCCATATCCAGGGAGTGGCTTTCAGGACCTAGCAAGTTGTTTCTATTTGACTTTTGTTAGTAATCCTCACCCTTAATATTCTTTATTATTTCTGTTACTTATGAATTTATGATTCCTAACTTACTTAAGTTTGCTTGGGAGTGCCTTGTGCAATTTGATAATGCATGTTCAAATTTCTCTCTTTATCAATTGATTCTTTCTTTGAGGATCCAAAGATAGGGAGAAGAAGGTGAAGGAGCTGGTGTACCATTAAAAAGAAACAAGACATGGGAGATCATGAAGAAGTGAAACCAAATGACCTTCCCTTTCCACCCAGACTAGGTCCTCTCTATGATTGCTTCACTTTGGGGGACTATATGTCTCTGATTTATAAAAGAGTGGGATGAATGTTGGGCCAACTATTCTTCATTGGGCCAGGCCTTGTAGCACTACTTCCAAATTTCAATGGGCTAGAAAATGAGAATCCTTATAAGAAAATCAATACTTTATTTGAGACATGTTCTACCTTCTGTACTCCCACACCAACTGTGACTCCATTTTTCTTACAACTTTCCCATTCTTATTGAAAGGATAAGGCCATGGATTTGTATCTCACAAAGACTGAGGTAATGGCATGGGAGGTAATGAAAACTAAATTTTTGAACAATTTTTAGAAAATATCAAAGCTTACCCAAATTAGGATGAATATTACATCTTTTAGTTAATTGGGTCATGAGTAATTCCATGAGAGCTTGGAAAGGTTTCAAAAACTTCTAAGTGACTCCCTCATCATGAGGTACCACTATGGTATCTAGTTCATTCCTTCTACTCCAGATTGTCACAAATGGGCCAAATGTTAGTAGATTCATCTTGTGTTGGCACCTTCACAACGAAGCCTCCCAGAGAGTCATGGCCTCTCTTTGAGCATTTAGCAGAAAATTCAAGGCATAGGGACTCAAATATTATAAGTGATTGTGATGCCCTATTGCGCTAGAAAGTGAGATTACTCAAAATCAAGTGCTAAAATAACACTAACCAAGCGGATTACCAGAAAACATAGGTAATCAAAACCGATTATAATAAGACACCATCATCCATAAAATTATTACTTAAGAGTCCATAAAGTATGCCACATGCAAATGCAACACATAACATATCACATGGTGCTTGCATCACTGTAGGTCAACATTCTTGTCATCAACCTGTTATGTAAGATATTGGGGTTCCACATATATATACAAGACAAAAACATCGTATCCATTACATAACCACAAAGCATCTCAAAAACACCCCAAGGACCTGAGTGTATAGGGACGACTCTAGGACTCTAACACCAAAAGACTAGCAGCATATCCAACCTTGTCAACTACTACTCTTGTTGCTTCTCTTCCTCAACTGCACGACCACTACCTCTTTGTACAAGATTACCTAAAAGATGTGGAAACCCACGGGGTGAGACCAAATGTCCCAGTAGGAGATATAACTCTCCACCAACTCTATTAAAACATAGATATACTAAGCAGGTACACCATCATACTAGGCAGTTAATTAACATAAGCTAGCAAGTTGAGCATATTCATCCAAATGATATGTATTCTAGAGATAATGCAGATTAAACAAGACTAGGCAGCTACTACTGCCTCACGCATGGCCATCTCACACAACTTATAATTGTAGACGCAAGGAGATAGTGGACTTAAACCCAATGGAATTGGATCTATGGTACATGGAAAACTACATGATTAGGTTTCACTTGATTTGTTAGTCAATTAGGTGATTTTACCATCAATCAAGTTACAACATATAAAGCTAAAACAAACTCTACAAGAAATAGGGTGTATTAAACCTTTAGAAAATATAAATGTACAAGGTGTGAACTTGTCACACAACCACCACATGATACTCATTGCTCTGTCATTCACAAGGAGGTCACCAAAGTCACATACCACCACAGGATATCCATTCCTTAGTCACATCACTTGAGGATATCACCTCTCAATAGGCATTAATCCATCACTAGGTCATAGGACCCATCACATTAAGACCTGCATATTTAACACTACATTATGCCACATGGATGTGTATAAGCACCACCCTATATCACATAATCATCAACATAGCATACACAAGCCATGACATACATATAGCCTACAAGGTTAGGGCTTATAAACAAGAGGGAGAAATTATCATACTATAATGACCATTCCAAGATAGAGAAACAAACATGTCACATTCTCATTCAGAGTTAGGACTCCAAACTATAGTCGATTAGGGTATAAAGCTAGATATAAACACCAAATCCTAGGAGCACCACCTCCCACTATCTTGGAGTATCTCAAGGTCCAGGAACATGATTAGGGGTGATTAGACAATATCCAAATAGCACTCTACATGGCTTATACATTACTCATGGAAGTATATCAACTATGTGATCAAGCATGCCTCTCAACCACCCTTCGTAATATTGCCACAACCACTCATGCAACCAAGTTTCGGCCACCCCAAGAAGCACTTGTTGTGACCCCAAGAAGAAGGGCTATTGTGACCACCATCCCTATGAATGTCACGACCGTGACAAGGACAGGGGTCGTCTTCAAAACAAGAGCAAGTATTCATCTGAAATAGAAGTAAGGTCCTACCAAGTCAAGGCAGGAGAGAACGACACACAACTAGGACATCCCAACTGAAACACCTCATGGGTCACGACTGTAGCACCCAAAGAGAAGATCCATCTTGACCCCAAAGCCAAAACATGGCATTACGATCGCGACCAAAACCAGGGCAAACATGGCACTACAATCATGACCCAAAACTAGGGTAAACACAACGTTACGACCGTGATCCAAAACCTCAAGCCAAAGAGATGTCGTGACTCAAGACAAAACAAGGCATGGTGACAACTAAGGGTCAAGCCACCACTAAGACCAAGAACCACAATCAAACCAGGGTCAAAATAGAGATAAATCTGTGACTAAAATAGGTGATCCAATAAGGCAAACTCATCGTCACCATAGAGGAAAAACCTCATACAAAATGGTCATCAAACCTTAAAATAAACTACATAAAACCACAATAAAAAGGAACCTCAACAAGGGAGAGAAACCAAGATCATCACCACCAAAACTTCTAAGATTACTAAAACACTTGATTATCATGCATGTAACTCAACCAAGGTCAAGAAAAGAAGGAAAACCATAATGAACCACTAACACAAAAAATTGATACAAAGGAATTAGGGTTTTAGATCCCATCCAAACAAAGCATGATCTCAATATCATCCAAGTTCTACGGTCTATAACCACCCATTAGCATGTTAAGGAAGCATTTAAAGAGAGAAAATAATAACATGAAAGCATAAAGAGTGCAATAATAGAGGAGGTTAAGAGTTATATAACCCGCCTTAAAGAAGATCAACTCCAAGGAAGGCAAGATCCATGCACACAATCACTAAAGAAGATCAAGCTCCATCAAAATCCCCACTTTCGGCCACAAGATCACCTCAAGAAAGAGGAAACACCTATGTCAAAGGATAGATCAAGAAAGAGGGCAAGAAGTTCAAGGCCGAACCAAAAGAAAGAAGGGGGAAAAGAGAGAAGAAACTCCCTCTCACTTGGGTGTCTCCTTGTCAAAACATGGCCTATTACCCTTGTGATTAGGAGCTTACTCTCAAGAACGACCACCCTGTCAAAACATGGTCTAGGGCTGAGAAAAAGGAAGAAGATGGGGTAGAAAATCTGAATAAAACATTAACAAAGAAGATAAGCACTCACCAAGGTTGAAGATGACCAAGGATCACCACAACACCACATGCAAGGGTTGAACCACCTCCAAAGCACCAAGAACAGATCCTTCTTGCTCCACCAAGCTCCAAGATAGTCTAAGCAAGGAAGGAGAAAGAGGATGGCTGAAAAAGATCACTTTCATGGAGAGAAGAGGGTTTATATATCAAAGGAGGAGATAGGTAGAGCAAGGGATGAGGTGTCAATGAAAGAAGGCCCCAAAGGGACACTTGTCCACTCAAGAAACTAACATGCAACCACATAAAGCCCACATGAAAGAGATGGTGATACAATCTTGGTTGGATCTCGGCAACCTAGGCCACCCAATCCTCATGTTGGGACCACAAAACACCAAGGGAACCACCCATGGTTGTGACACACCACCAAGGACCAGAAGGTCGCGACACAAGGTCACCACAAACCCTAGGTCAAGACACTCTACACAAGAGCACCCATCTCAACCCAAGGGATCCCATACCATCTGGGTCACAACCACTACAATTACGGGAGGTGTATCGACTGATACAACCTCCAACCAATCCCTAGGTCATGACCAAGGTCAAGACAAACCAACAAGGTCACAAGGTCAAGGCACATCGAACCCTAGAAAAACCCTAATCACCACTAAGGGTGATACCACTCAAATAAGGGTTAACCAAGGCATCCCAAAGAACCAAAACCTCCCTCATAAAGCCAAGATAGAGAAGGAACACTATAGAGGTCATAAATTACAAGAATACACCTTCAAATGGATAATTTGCAATTTGCACCAAAACTAGCACAGAAAGCACAAATAACATTCAAAAAGCTCAAACTGGAGACTTAAGCTCTCCACATGCTATAAGATCATATAAAAGTATTAGAGAAAGGATCTAAGCATAATATTATACCAAAACAAATAGGTTTAACCCAAAACACAAGTTGGGGGTCTTACAAGCCATAAACCCCTAATAAGGATTTCACCCCAAAATCATAAGTGAAAAGAGACGAGTACTTCTTCCGCATTTCCTCCTCAATCTACCACGTGGCTTACTCAATGCCATAGTGATGCCAAAGAACCTTCACAAGAACTATGTCCTTCTTCTTCAACTTCTTCACCCTCCTACCAAGGATCAACACAGGCCCTTCAACATAGGACATGTCCTCATCAAGCTAAATCCCCACCGACTTCAAAACCAACTCAATATTAGGGTGGCACTCCTCAACATAGTAACATGGAACACTGGATGAAACTTGTGCAACCTAGGTGGCAACTCCAACCTGTAGGCCACCTTCCCAACTCATGCCACCACAGGGTAAGGTCTCATATATTAGGGAGCCAGTTTACCCTTCTTTCCAAACCTCAAAACACCCTTACAAGGAGAGACTTTGAGATACACCATGTCCCCCACTTGAAACTCCAAGGGTCTCTGATAGTTATCGACATATGACTTTTATCTATCATTGGATGCTTTTAACTTTTGTTGAATCACTTTGATCTTCTCTATTGCCTGCTGCACCAACTCAGGACCAAGAAGTTGATATTCACCTGTCTCATACCAACACAATAGAGACATGCAATGTCTCCCCTAGAATGCCTTGTATGATGCCACTTTGATGTTCTTCTAATAAATATTATTATAGGAAAACTCTATCAGACCGAGTTGGATGTCCCAACTCCCCAAAAAATACAAGAGACACACCCTCAACAAGTCCTCCAAGGTCTATATGGTCCTCTCAAACTGACCATTGGTTTGTGGGTGGAAAGTAGTGTTGAATCTCAATTGCGTTCCCAAGACTGTGTGCAAGCACTCCCAAAAGCGACTTGTGAACCGAGGACCTATATCTAACATGATGGTATTTAAGACACCATGCAAACACACTATCTCATCCACATAGACCTAGGTGAGCTTCTCTACTAAAAGGGTTGTCTTTACTGGTAAGAAGTGCACTGACTTCATTAACTGGTCAACTATCACCCAAATGGAATCATGTCCTTTGGTTATCATAGGAAGACCAACCACAAAGTCTATTGTGAAATGATCCCTCTTCCACTGTGTTATGGGTAATGGATGTAGCGTCCCTGAAGGCTTATGATGCTCTTCCTTGACTTGCAGACACACTGTGCAGTCGACCACGAACTCAGCTACATCCTGCTTCAAGTCAGGCCACCAATACATATTTTTGAGATTATGGTACATCTTGGTGCTACCTGGGTGCATAGCATACATAGAAGAGTGAGCCTCTTCCAGAACCACATTTCTCAAATTGTCAATATCAACAACCACAACTCTATCATGGTAACAAACTATCTCGTCATCTGCCTCATAGAAGTGATCATGCTTCTCACTACCAAACTCTAATCTTATGTGTTGTATCACAATATCATCCTATTGTTCCTCTTTGATATGCTATCTCAACATGGGCTTCACCTGCAACTATGCCAACAACCATGCAATAATCGACACCTCTACCTCCATGTTCATCTGATGCAAGGAGACCAACATGTCTCTCTTATCACACACCAAGGAGTTCAGCTGTGCATTGCCCATTGATGATGTTGAAGAAGTTTTTCTGCTAAGCACATCTACTACGACATTCACCTTTCCTAGGTGGTAATCAATCGTGCAATCATAGTCCTTGATTAACTCTATCCAACACATCTACCACATGTTTAACTCCTCCTATGAAAAGATATACTTCAAGTTTTTGTGGTATGTCAAGATGTGACACTTCTCACCATATAGGTAGTATCTCCAGGTCTTCAAAGCATGAACCACTATGGCCAAATCCAGATCATAGGTAGTATAACTCTCCTCATGCTTCTTTAACTATCATGATGCAAAAGATAGCACATTCTTGTCATGGATTAGCACACCCCCCAAACCATTTTGTGATGCATCATAGAAAACTATGTAACCTTTCCCATGCTCAGGCAACACTAGCACTGGTGCACTCATCATATTCTCCTCCAACAGCTGAAAGGCACGTTAACATCTATCATCCTAGACAAAAGGTACATCCTTCCTCATCATATTGGTTAGGGGCAATGCCATAGAGCTGAAGTTCTTAATGAACCTTTGGTAGTATCCTGCCAACCCCAGAAAACTCCATACTTCTATCGGTGTCTTTGGTTGTTCCCATTCTATCATGGACTCAACCTTCTTAGGATCCACATGAACACCCACATTAGAGATAATGTGCCCCAGAAAAGCTACCTCCTTCATCCAGAACTCGCACTTGCTGAACTTAGCATATAGCTGATGTTGCCTCAACACTATCAATGCCTGACAGAGATTTTGTTCATGTTTCTGGCTGTCATGACTCTATATCAAGATGTCATCTATAAATACCACCACAGAATGATTGAGAAACAGACAAAACACTCTGTTCATCAAGTCCATGAATGCTTTTAGTGCATTGATTAGCCCAAACAGCATAACCACAAACTCGTAGTGACCATACTTAGTCCTAAAGGTCGACTTAGGTACGCCATCTACCTTGATCTGCAATTAGTGATACCCCAACCTCAGGTTTATCATGGAGAAGACTGTAACACCTCGTAACTGATGAAACAAGTCATCTATCCATGACAAGGGATACTTGTTCTTTATCATCACCTTGTTCAGCTGTCTGTAGTCTGTATACAATGTGACATCCCGCTATCACACAGACAACGAAATGTCACGCGAAAACGTGCAGAACTGTCATAAACATTGTATTACCAAAAATACGGGTTAATTAAAACCGATTGTGGAAAGCAGATAATAAAGGAACTATTACATCAAGATCCACATCCTGCAAGGAAACATGTTATATAAATACACATAAACTTGATACATGTCTGCATCTCATAGGATCTAGCTGTCCCATAAGCACAAGAGTTCAACACCTATTTAAAATACAGAACATGCCACATCAGGCCAAAAGCAGGATAAACAAGCTACATCAACTATACATCGTGAAACCTTGTCAAAACACCGCCAAGGACCTGAGGGTACATGTATGACTCTAGGACTCTACTACAAAACACCCAACAATAGAAGCAGCATATCCAACCTTGCTTTCTACTATTCTTCTTGCTGCTCAGCTGCAACACCGTGATCACCACCATGTCTAGCTTGATCACCTAAAAAGGTTTTAAACCAACGGGGTGAGACACACATTCCCAGTGAGAAACATAACCCCCTTCGAAACTATAAAACCTTAAAGAAGAGCTAGAACAAATAGAATAGGTAACTGATATAAGCAGATCGTATATGAGCAGTATACTGAGCAGAACTAACTTGTTATAACATCTTACCAAGATATATGAGAGGTATATAACCAGATATTTTTTATGGAACATGATTGAAAAGACAAGTCTAATAAGAACTTATCATAACATCTGAGGAACACGTAATTAGCTGCAAGATATAACTAGGGCAACTATACAAATAAGGCCTCAACCAATGTTTCATGTTTGCCTTAAGCAACTTACACTATACGGCTGAATTACAATTTATTATGCCCTGAGGAAATAAGCCGTACTGCTCAAATACAACCTTCGACTGTGAAGCCCAAAACCAGTGCCATACAAGGTCAATGGAAGAGTCGGAATCCATGACCTCACCTCCTCATTGTCAGTGCATGAGAACCAACAAGCAGGACCACAGTCTCATGATCAAGTGGCCTCAGCCACACAGGGTCAGGATACCCTATGCCTAGCCCACCTTGGTACAGGTATCGACGCTAGAAAACTGAGCCATGGGCCTGTTCACCATGCTCCATCATTACTAAGCCATGGGCCTGTTCACCATGCTCTAACCACACTGAGCCACGAGCCTGAAATCGTGCTCTAAACATGCACTACTATTTAGGGCATAGACGCACACCGCATATTTAACAATATGCGTTCTGGGTTAACCCACAGGAGAACCCGTTTCACCATCACCAAACTCCTGACGATGATCGATCTATAGCCAGAGCAAACTACATGAAAAGTTCCTTTGTAATTAATTATTGCATTTTAAGTTGATTGTAAGATTCAACCAAGTTATGTAACATGTAAACTATAACACAAGTAAGCAACATAGATCTCATTATCATGTGTCAAACTATCACTACTAATCTCAAAGCCATCAAAATCATCCTGATCCATCACAAGGATCCAACATTACATGTTACCACTTGGCCTCTTGCCAATCATCTAGATCCATCTCAAGGATTAACACCACAGGGACTCAATCCCATCATCAAGGCACACATTGCCATCCCATGGGTAACACCCATCATATATAACTGGGTTCATCATAATCCTTGATGTTCAACATCATATCATTGCCATGCCATCACTATGGCTATTACCTGATTTCATATCCATACACATGGAACCTGCATGGTTAGCATAATCATAGAGAAACAATGGTACTTGTACAAGGAACATTTATAACCCTTTACTTTATTATGAGAGTCAACCATGCAACATAGATGAGTGTATCAAAGCATAACATTCTTATATATATCAAATCATAGAAAGCATTAGGGTTACCAACCGAACACAAGGTACAACCCTCACTAAAAGAGTATCGGGAAAGGAACAACCCTCACCAAAGGTGCAACGTCTCTCACCAAAGAGTGTGACGCCCAACACTATATCGGTTAAGCATGCAACACTTCACTACCTATTGTATCGCCCAACATCCTTCTAGGGATACAACCATATCGTC
Source organism: Alisma plantago-aquatica (assembly GCA_963693085.1). NCBI lineage: Eukaryota > Viridiplantae > Streptophyta > Magnoliopsida > Alismatales > Alismataceae > Alisma > Alisma plantago-aquatica. The sequence goes on from OY856409.1 coordinate 1,650,716,631, forward strand.
CAACCACTATCATTTAGGTATTGGGCAGCACACAACTTGTGACGCCCAAGGCATGCAACGCCCCATGATGGGCAACATGTTGCAACATACTGTCGGGCAACATTATAACAACAACCTAGGTCGTCTAAACGGCACACGCCTATCGCCCATGAAGCACCGTGTTGGGCAACACACCATAATGCTCAAGAGGATCACTTTACAAGGGGTAAAATGGCTAAGGGATAAAACCCTAACTAAAACGTCGTCACAACATAAGCATCTGTATCGGGAAAGGCATCATCCAACAAGGTGTCGAGAAGCACCATCCAAGAGGATTTCGTGCAAGGAACCGACATGCCATGATACCCAACACAGACCACCTAATACCCAAAGGACCAACACAACAACTAACATCCTTCCCGGGTTATCACTCATAACGAGCTACCTCTCCCAAAGACAACGACTAATGCCGCGTCACCTCATCAAGTCAATAACGACCACAAGGCATATCGGTAAGCCCATCATATCGGGCAACAAGACATCTTGGGGTAAATACTTAGAACGGTCAAAGGGGTCAACAAGACACTCATCTAGCATATCGCCCAAGATCAACCCTAGGAGAGGAATATCGGGCACCACCCTACACAGAATGATATCAGCATGACATCTTGAGTTGTCAAAGATATCGGGTAGCAAGGGATATCAGGTAAGGGTCCAAAGGCTATATCGCGTGGGTCGTCTTCAACCTCAAGACAACCACCAAACCCTAAAAATCAAGAGAGTTGGCTCATCTCTCAACAACCAAGTGAGAGGGGTTTTGCACAAATCCTATCACATAATGGGCAGCAAGGCGGGTCATCCCATACCAGCCAACTTTCCAACCCTAACTAGGTCAAGACCAACCAAAGTCTCAACTCTCAAGTCCATGGTAAGAGAGGGGTATTACCCAAGCAAATAGAGCATAGACTCACCTCTCAATGACTTAGGAAGAGAGGGGTTTTTCCTATAGCACTAGAGCTCAAGCTCACCTCTCAAAACCAAAGGGAGAGAAAAGGATTTTGCCCCAAGAACACACCAGACGCACCATGGATTTAGGAGAACCCTAGGCTCACCTCTCAACAACTAAGAGAGAGGGGTTTTGCCCAAAGAACCCTAATCCAATGATTCAGCCAACAAGGTCCAAGAACACATCTAAGCACATAACCAGGTCATCATATCCACAATGTCAAGGGCACATACTAGAGCAAAGATATTACAAAGAAGATAAGCATGGCTGATCAAGATAGCATATAAACAAGCAACATGAAGAGAAGGTAATATAGATAGGGTAGGATTTATGTAACCCACCTCAAGCACAACTCCAAGCTCCAAGCTTTGTCCACCAACAAGAGAAGGAAAGCAACAAGATGTATCAGCCACCACCAAGGAGAAAGCAACAACAACAACAGCTATATCAGCCACTTGCTCTCCTTCTCGTTCTTTGGCCAGTAAGGGAGAGCAAACGGCTAAGGGGAAAAGAGATCCCAAGTAAGAGAAAAGAGAGAGATATATCGAAGAGGGTAAAGGGTAAGAATAAGCAAGGTGTCATCCTCCCTAAGAACACTTGTCCATAGCCTTTGCCACCTTGCTAGCAACAAGCACTAAGTGTCCATAAGGGGTGACACAACTGATGCTAGGTGAAGGGGTGTGTGTCACCCAACATGGCAACCCATCACACCCAGCATCATCCTTGGCCGATACACCTCCCTAGCCCAACACACCATGGTCGACACAAGGCACCAAGCTCTCCCTTGCCTGACACACTCAAGCAAGGAGGAAAGGATTCAAGCCTAACAACAAGCCCAAGCTTAAACAAGCTCAAATGAGGCCCAAAACAACTCAAGCAAGGCGCCCTAACCCATCCTCTCAACCCTAGAGGATGCAAGGAAAGAGAAAGATATCTCTCAAGGTGACAAACTTGCACACCAACCCTAGAACTTGGGTAATTTGCAAGTTGCACCTCAACCTCTCAATAGAGCACAAACAAAGCCTAATCACAACTCAGGTGATTAGCAAACATCTAAGCACAAGGTTTAGGCAAAGAAAATAGGGTAAGCCCAAAATGAAGGTCAGGGTCCTTACAAGCCATAAACCTCTACAAAAGGATTTTCCCCCCAAAATCTGAAGAGAAAAGTGAGGGATACTGCCTCCTCATCTCTTCCTCAAGCTCCCACGTGGCTTCCTCAATGCCACAATGATGCCAAAGAACCTTCACAAGAACCAGGTCCTTCCTCTTCAGCTTCTTCACTCTTCTTTCGAGTATCAACACCGGACCTTCTTTGTAGGTCACATCTTCATCAAGCTCAACCTCAATTGGCTATATCACTGTCTCTGTGCCTGGATGACTTTTCTTCAGCATACTGACATGGAACACTGGATGTAACATGTGCAACTCTAGCGGTAGCTCTAACTTGTAGGCTACCTTGCCAACACGTGCTATTACCAGATATGGCCCCATATACCTGGGAGCCAACTTGCCTTTCTAGCCAAACCTCAACACGCCTTTCCATGTAGAGACTATAAGATACACCTTGTCTCCCACCTATAATTATAGAGGTCGTCGATGATTATCTGCATACGACTTCTGTCTGTCTTGCGCCGCTTTCAACTATTGTTGTATCACCTTGATCTTCTTTGTTGTCTATTGCACTAACTCAGGACCCAAAAGCTGATACTCACTAGACTCATACCAACATAGAGGAGATATGCATTTCCTTCCATATAAAGCCTCATAAGGTTCCATGTCGATACTCCATTGGTAATTGTTGTTGTAGGAAAACTCTATCAAACTGAGGTGCATGTCCCAACTACCTAGGAACTGCAAAACACAAGCTCAGAGAAGATCCTCCAAAGTCTGAATAGTCTTTTCAGACTGTCCATCTGTCTACAGGTTGAAAGCGGTATTGAACCTCAACTGCATTCCCAACGCTCTATGCAACTGTTCCCAAAAATGACTCATGAACTGGGGACCTCTATGAGACACTATCATTACTGGAACATCATGCAAACACACTATCTCATCCACATACACTTGAGCAAGCTTATCTGCTATATATGTTGTCTTCACAGGTATGAAATGGGCAGACATCATCAATCTATCCACTATCACCCAAATGGAATCATGATTTCTAGTTGTCCTCAGAAGACCAACTACAAGATCCATGGTTACATGATCCCAGTTCCACTACAGTATTGACATGGGTTGCAACATACCTACCGACTTCTAATGCTCAGCCTTAACCTGCTGGCATACCACACACCTAGCCACAAACTCGGCCACATCTCTCTTCAAACCAGATCACCAATACAGATCCTTTAGATTATGATACATCTTGGTGACACCTGGATGCATAGCATACATCGAAGTGTGCGCTTCCTCGAGCACCAACTTCCTCAGATCATCAACATCAGGAAGCATCATCCTATTATGATAACAAACTAGTCCATCCTCAGACTCATGGAAGCCATCACGCTTCTTGCTTCCAAACTCTAATCTAATCAACTAAACTATAACATCTGCCTTCTGTGATTCTTGGATGTACTGGCTTAACATAGGCTTCCCTTGCATCTGTGCCATCAGCCCTGCCAACAAAGAGAATTCTAACTGTACATTCATCTACCATAAAGAGACGAACATATCCCGCCTATGGCATATCAAAGAACTCAAATGTGATTTCTTCGTAGGAAGAGAAGAAGACTTCCTGCTAAGCGCATCAGCTACCATGTTTACCTTACCAGGATGATACTCAATGGTGCAATCATAATCACTGATCAGCTCCATCCAGCGATGCTGTCACATGTTCAATTCACTCTACGAGAAGATATACTTCAGATTCTTATGATCCGTAGAGATCTGACACACTTCCCCATAAATGTAGCGACCGTCTCACGAAAATAGGATTAACTTATGCGGAAGTGAATTATTTGCAGTGGATTCCTGAAAATCACTGAAAATTAAAACTTTTTGCAAAGAGATCCTCACATAGGAAATCTTTTCCAACAAGAACCATTGCATAAAATTTACATTCTGGTTCAAACGTACATAACCTATACCATCTCTTTTCAGAGATTACATCATCAACTGTCTTATAAACATTATATACAGACAGTATACGAATCTAGAGGCATCAAGCCAAAACCTCAGATTGATTCATAAAACACTGACTAAAAACTCCGAGGACCTGAGAGTACAGAGACGACACATAGGACTTTCTAACTATATAACTTAACAGGCAGTATCTCCACCTGAGATATTACTACTGTCCTTGCTGTCACTACTATTTTCTATTCCCTGTAATGAGATTCTGCTTCTTTGTCCGCGTCCACCTAAAAAGTTGGATCCCACAGGGGTGAGACAATTGTAAATTGCTTCAGTGGGAGATATAACTCTCCGCCAAAAGATTGTTATAGCAGGTTTAATAAAATAAACTGAGCAGAAGGATTTATATATTTGATCAACAACAGGTAAGTCACTTGTATGAACAAAGTGAAGTAAACTCCTTTTTCAAGGATAACATTGCATCTAATCATGGTAGACTCATAGTTAATCCATCTACTTGTAATGAATACAACAGATATGAATAACATCAAAGAACTACAGATATATAATAGAAATGTAACATCAGCCAATGAATTTCCATATTCAATCCTTAAGCAAACATGCTATACGACTGATTTCATTTTACAAGCACACTTATGCCCTGAGGAGATGAGATATACCGCTCATGCTCCAACCGACCACTGTGAAGTCAAAATCGGTACCATACAAGGTCAATGGAAGAGCCAGATTCCCATGACCTCCCACATCTCGGTCAGTACGAGGTCACATGCAGGACATCTTGTGTCTCTGCTAAATATATCTTTCCAGAGTATACTGGCAACTTCACTATCAGAGTTACAGTGGCGTGCTGCACTCTCTTCGCGGTCGTGAGATTTCGTGTTTATCTCCACCGATCTGACATTAACATTATTGGGATATGTGTACGACATCTAACCCAATCATCGGGAGATTCGTGATACATCCATCCCAGTACATATAATGAAGGAATGATAGATTAAAGTACATCTCACATCAAATCCTACATTAGGACGTAAGGATATTCGCGTCCATAACCCCAACATACTCAAAAGTATGCTCTCCAGGAGTTCCCTTAGGAAAACCTATTTCACCATCATTTAACTTCTGACAATGATGGATCTATGCTCAGGGCTCTACATGATATCATTATACTTGATTATTTAAGTACATTATGGCATTCTTTTAGCATCAGTCAAGTTCTCAAACATAATTTATTATAACAATGCTATAAAGAGACATGTACTACTTTCATCAAATATTTATCAGTCTTTCAAAGACCTTGGGAACTCAGTCCCTCATTTCAAAACTGGGAATTCTCATCCCATCACATTATCATCACCATAATCATATGGTTCTGGGTATTCAAACCCCTAACTCATCATTGAGCATTATTATACCTTTTTCAGGTAACTATCACCTTCAAGTAATCTGACCAAGACATTCATGATACTTGTTACCAAGTAACATATTATTTTCAAGTCATTTAACATCATGACCTTAATTGTAACAATGCAGATATTTCTCATGGCTCATACAGCCTATCAATTTCATATGTTACCACTTACCAGGTAACATATCATATCATTACTCTCAAAGCTTATAAAGTGCTTTCAATATATATGGCATCATAACCCTTACCTGGCTATGTTCTCCTTTTTACAAAAACCTGCATGGTTAACACAATTGATAACATTCACATTGTATCCATATCAACACAATACAAGTTCTTTTCAAATTAAAAATAAAACACCACGACCGTGCTATCTAGAACGGTCGTGCAAGAAGAAGCTACCACAACCGTGCTACCTAGCACGGTCGTGCTATTGACAAATTACCACGACCGTGTTACATCACCACAGTTGTTTCTAGGGTTAGGATTCTTATTCAATCCAAATAGGGTTATTCAACCCTTAGCTTAATTAGGAATAGTAATTCCTCATTTCATACATCACTCATAGGGTTACATGCATAAAAGCATAACCCAAAATTAGGGTTTACTGTTCATATCATCACATCATTTGGGCTTAACCCCATTCTCAAGGTACATTAATTAATACTCATCAAGTGCAACAACTCATCACATTACATTGTAATAGTTTCATAACACACTTCATATGTTTCTTACCATATTATATTGGATTTGGAGTACATCAAGGTATATAAACCCTGAAGTGCTGAATGTGATAACTATCATATCTTGATATATCACTTACTCATTATATCAAATTCTCTTGAGTTAACAAACTTATCTTGTATTAAGGTATTTCCCTCTTAATACATTCCATCACTAAACTCTCACCTTTAGCATATAATGCATAGGCCACACATTAGAATTGTCCATCTATCTTTAATGATATGGACTTGTCTAATGCTAAAGACATTGTTTACAATTAGGTTACATATAATCAACCACATGAAATGTTTCACCTTTATAAGGTCATTTCTTTTATCTAATTATTAGGATTTCCTTGCATCCTTATTTAGAATTAGAATTATAATCCATTGTCATATTGCCCAGGATTAGGGCTTTATGTATAATGACTTACATTAGAGTCTCATATTCTTTCACCCTTCTTAGGGCCTCTCATCACAACATAACATCAGAACATTATGTGATGTTAGTTCTTAATTAGGGTTTCTCATAGAATCACCCTCAACTAGGGTTTCACATGGATTCACCCTCAACTAAGATTTTCACTATAGTCACCCACAATTTGGGTCTACAATCCATCCCCATTAGGATTTCATTCAATTATTCATAATTAGAGATTCACTATTCATACCAATTAGGGTTTTACATCTCATTTCCCTAAATTGGAGTTTCACACATCACTACCCTAGACTATGGTTATATCCTTACCCTGGATTAAGGTTACATTTAAAATTGCCCTCAATTAGGGTTAGAATTCAATAACCCTGTCAATTAGGGTATATATTCATGATTAGGGTTTAATGATCTCTCTACTTAAGGATCATACCCTTAATCACCACATGAATTATATTCATGTTATGAATTCATGCTAACATCATCTCAACTTGATAAGGTCATATCATCCCTTCAATCAAGTACATACAACTATGAATGACATCGTGTACCAAGTCATTGATCCTATAGGCAATTAGGGTTCATCCCTTAATTGGCACTAATCACTTAGGTACTATTAGGGTTTCAACCTTTGTACCTTCAATGATCATCATTACTAATCATAATTGAATCAACGAATCATTCATCATCTCTATTCTCAAGAGATTCAATCACCTTAGACCTCCATTATATAAGGTATCCAATTAAATTGATCAATTGAGTCCTCAATTACAACAAGTGTCTAAGTGGATTAACCAATTGATTCCTCAATAAACTTTGACTACTTGAGCCCCAAACGGTCTTGGTCCTTCAAGGTTCAAACAGTTTGAAACCGTTTGGTAAAGGTGGTGCTTGAGACCGTTTGCCCAAGCAAGTACGTGAAGACCATTTGCCCAAGTTTGACTTTTGAAACCGTATGGGCACAAATGGTTTGGGATCGTTTGGTCCCTAATGGTATTGAGACTGTTTGGACTCAAACGGTCTTGAGACTGTTTGGACTCAAACGGTCTTGAGACCGTTTGGTCCAAACCTCCTCAAAACCGCATGAACCAAAGATGGTCTCAACTACACCAATCGGTTTAGGGTTCTCAATATTGATTCCTTCAATCATTGAATTCATGGAACCAATCATCAATTGGACCTATACTCATACTTCAATTGAGTTAAATAGGTCAACCTTCAACTGATTTGACCCTCAATTGACCGTCAATTAGTCCTCAATTAGGGTTTGAATCAATTGAATTAGGGTTTGGAATCGATGATCCTTCAACACTAATCAATGCAAGATTAGTTACTTTGCAACCATTGAACCATCATCCAAATTGAACATGACCTGACCCCAAACGGTCTTGAGGTCGTTTGGATGTCCACCAAATGGTCTTGGGACTGTTTTCCCATCACATTATCAAAATCCAAGTCAACCAATTAGGGTTTGGATCATTGGATTGATCACCAAATCAGCAATTGATTACACTTTAACTTAGTATCATTAGATCATCAATTGCTTAAACATACTCACCCCTAGACCTCCAAATGGACTTGAGATCGTTTGGATCATCCAACCCTTGGATTCTAGTGAAAAATCATTAGGGTTTGAGCTATTGGGTTGATCATCAAATCAGCACTTAATTGCAAAGTGATTTGGTACATTTAGACCTTCAATTGGTCAACTATACTTAACCCCAGACCACCAAACGGTCTTGGGTGATCCCCAAACGGTCTTAAAACCGTTTGGGTGATTCCCAAACGGTTTTGAAACCGTTTGGGTTAATCAACCCAAAATCTCAAATCAACTCATTGGAATTTCATCACTAATTTCAATTAGGGTTTTCCCAATTGATTAGCCTTCATCTCATGATTCCTTGGGAATTAATCCATCAAAATTGGTGAATCATTAAACAACATAATTAGGAACAGGAATCTAAAACGGTCAAACCTTGGTCAACTCACTCAAACGGTTTTGAAACCGTTTGCCCAAAAAGTTCAATTAATCAAGCTGAAAAATCAGCACTTAATCCAATTAGGTTTGCCTAATTGATTAGCCTTCAACTCACGATTCCTTGGGAGTTAACCCATCAAATTTGGTGATTCATTAAAAAACATAATTAGGAACAGTAATATCAAACGTTCAACCCTTGGTAAACTCACGCAAACGGTTTTGAAACCGTTTTCCCAAAAAGTTAAATTAATCAAGCTGAAAAATCAGCACTTAATCCAATTAGGTTTGCCTAATTGATTAGCCTTCAAATCACAATTCCTTGGGAGTTAACCCATCAAATTTGGTGAGTCATTAAAAAAATAATTAGGAACAGTAATATCAAACTGTCAACCCTTGGTCAACTCACTCAAATGGTTTTGAAACCATTTGCTCCCAAACGGTTTCAAATCGTTTGCTCTCAAACGGTTTGGTGAAACCGCATGAGCAATTAACTCAAAACCGTATGAACCATGATTTATTTGGAAAAAGTATCCAAGATGATGTCATAATCGTCTACCTTCATCCCTGAAGTTCTAACAACTTCTGATTTCATGAAATAACCATTTCAACCAGCAATTAAACAAGATAATGAAGGAATCATTGAAATTGCAAGATTAATGATTGAATAACAATGAAAAAGGGTTCAAGTTATAAAACCCACCTCCAATTGAGCTCCAAAGATCCATTTCCATGGAAAAAATGGTGGATGCAACTCCTTTCACCATTCAAAGGCTCATCCTCAAGGTTTGAGTGAAAAGGAATGGTTAGAATTGAAGAGGAGATCAAAATAGGAAGAAATCCATAATTTATTTTCGATTTCCACCATGGAATCAAGGTGAAATGGATCAAGAACCTTACCAACAGGTTGTGGGTCGTCCTCTTGATCCTCCCAAGCTCCCTTGGTCGTTTCCCAAGCAAGGAGAAGAAGTGGGGTCGAAAAAGCCTTCCATTTGGCTTGTAAAGGGTCTTTTTATAAGAAATTCAAGGAGAGAGAAAGTTCCTTATAAAAATTCATTTAATCCCAAAAATGTGGTCGCCTCGTCCCCCTTATCTTCCTTAGGGACGAGGCTATCTTGTTTGAATTTTATTCCTCTCAATTATCCATGATTTAAAGAAAAGCAAATTAAGCACCTTAAATCATATTATATTAATATCCATATGTGAGTGGATATTTCTTTTTCTTATAAAATTGTGTGTGAGTTATCCACTCCTTTGGATATTTTCGTGGTCCTTGCAAGGCTCAAGGACGTCACATACACATATGAATCCAACCATTTTAATTTTGGTTGAAGTCCCTTTAATTAATACATTCATTTTTGCCCTAAATCGAATTATGGTTTCAATTAGGATTAAATATTGATTATTTTAATATCAAGATTCTCTCTCCTCCAACTTAATTCAAATGAGGCGCCCCTCTCATTTTATTTTCTCTACATGATGCCAAAAGCATTAAGGACCTTATTGAAGCAGTAATTTGCATATTGAACCCTAGGTTTTGGGTAAATTGCACTTTACACCAAAACTAGGTTTTAATGCACAAACATTGCTTTATCAGCTCTTTCTTGGTATTCAGGCTTCCATAAGCCACACCTCAGCATCATATTCACTCTCATTATGCTTCAACACATGAGGAACATATTATCATGCACAATTTGCACTTAAACCCCTCAACTTGGGTATTTTGCATATTAGTCCAAAACAAACAAAACATTGATTTCAACAATGTTCAAAAAGGACTAGAATTGCAACATAAGTTCCTCTTGAGGCCTAATTACTTTTCATAAGATGAGATTAAGCATTTAATCACATTTCTTAACCAAAACACCTAGGGTTAAAGTATAACCCATGTCAGGGATGTTACAAATTATAAACCCCTAACAAGGATTTCGTCCTCGAAATCCAGATAAAGGAAGACAGATGTATTTCATTCATCATACTATCTAGTCTTCACATATCGTCTCCTTATTATGGAGACACCATAAAACTTTGATCAGCACAATGTGTTTCTATACAAGATTCTCATAGAATCAACACACAAGGCACATGCTCCACTGTTCCTCATCATTGACTATAAAGTCAACTTTGTGTCAAATAACACTTTTCTTGTTCAGAGAAACATTGTGCATTCTTTATTAATATCATGTTTATGCAGAGCATAAACCCCTAACATATGATGTTCATATTTGTTTATATATTCAGACTAATTTCACAGTTGACCACTCCAAGTAGCCAACCTAACCCATCTGATAACTCTCAGCTACCAGAATCTTTCACCTTGGTATCTATCACATGTGTTGGAAACACATCATATATATCTCTTCCTTTCATCTTGGAACATAAATTATTTCATATGTCCTCATCTTGGGACCAAAGTCCAAGACAACTGATACTTTTCTAAGTATCCATTACATAAACACCTTTATCTTATGCACATAAAGTGTCCTAAGACCCACTTGATTGCCATGTCCCTGAAAGGAAAGAAAACAAGGATTCATATTCCTCTTACTAATTCATGTATTTTCAACTATTCTTGAACCATTTACTCTTTATCTCATCCTAGGTTCCTTGCCTTTAGCATTAGAATTTGTAAGGATGATTGCATGTCAGTATCCCTTTCTTTATTATTATCTAGCATGTTTATGATCATCTCAGGATCTCATCACATTTCCCATTTCCTCATTATGGGAAAGATCTTTATTATGCGGGCAACATTATTGAACATGGTTCATCTCCCTCATTCTTATTCTTATCTTATGAGGAGTACACTTTTAGTCCCTCATACAACATGCTCATCTGAGATTATCTCAGACTTCTCTTTCTTATTCATAGGATATGACACATTTATTCATTCCATATTTCTGATTTCATGATACTCATTAGATTGTCTCAGAATGACTGCTTGATCAAAGCAATAAAAAAGACAACAATCTAAGAGTTTCCATACCCACTTTATCATCAATAGTTGTATACCTGGCCATGATATATAAATACTGAGATTAAGTGGTATGCACTTTGTATACTATCATATTCCTCCTTTTCATATTATCACAAGAATAAGACTTATCATCCCTAAATTTCATTCAGGCACCTCTTCTGTACCTCATCATTTCTCAAGGAGGTAAGAACAACGTAAAACATTTGTAATGTTTTACTATGCAAAACATAAGTCCTCATATGACTAATCAAGGAAAGTTCAATCATTTCCTTTCTCAGTTAATCCAGGAATTCATAAATTAACATATTTGCATGACATTATCTTGTCTCACTTGTCATAATTCATGAATTATTCACTGCTTTAGGCTAACTCTGCCTTAAAGGTGATTCAACAGGCTATGGTTGAGCACAGACTCAATTTAAGTCCAGAAATTCATCATTTCCTTTTGCTTCAACCTATAGATGCTAATTACAAATCCTGTTGATATCTATAACATCATCATTGGGACTGGTAATCTAGGTTACACTGCCAAAACTTGATCCACTATATACATTACTGTTGCCCTAAGTTCTCCAACAATAATACTTAAAGAATGATTTTCTTATTATAGTTGGATCAGCTAGGGGATTCTCAGGCAATTGTCTCTCTCTTGCCTGTTCCCATGCACCTCTTCTTGGTGCAACATTGTTGCTCTCAGCAGCAATCTCCTCATGTGACCCAGTCATCTTTAAGTTCTTCTTCTCTTATACGAGCAGAAGACACTATCAAATACACTGGATGATACCAGAACATACTCTACTACCTTAGTCCTATGTCACTATAGACTCAATGAACCTAGGGCTCTGATACCACTAATTATAGCAACCGTCTCGCGAAAAGAGGATTAACTGATGCAGAAGTGAATTATTTGTAGCGGATTCCTGAAAATCACTAAAAAGTAAAACTTTTTGCAAAGAGATCCTCACATAGGAAATCTTTTCCAACAAGAACCATTGCATAACATTTACATTCTGGTTCAAACGTACATAACCTGTACCATCTCTTTTCAGAGATTACATCATCAACTGTCTTATAAACATTATATATAGACAGTATATGAATCTAGAGGCATCAAGCCAAAACCTCAGATTGATTCATAAAATACTGACTAAAAACTCTGAGGACCTGAGAGTACAGAGACGACACATAGGACTTTCTAACTATATAACTTGACAGGCAGTATCTCCACCTAAGATATTACTGCTGTCCTTGCTGTCACTACTGTTGTCTATTCCCTGTAATGAGATTCTGCTTCTTTGTCTGCGTCCACCTAAAAAGTTGAATCCCATGGGGGTGAGACAATTGTAAATTGCCCCAGCGGGAGATATAACTCTCCGCCAAAACATTATTATAGCAGTTTAATAAAATAAACTGAGTAGAAGGATTTATATATTTAATCAACAACAGGTAAGTCACTTGTATGAATAAAGTGAAGTAAACTCCTTTTTCAAGGATAACATTGCATCTACTCATGGTAGACTCATAGTTCATCCATCTACTTGTAATGAATACAACAAATATGAATATCATCAAAGAACTACAAATATATAACAGAAATGTAACATCAGCCAATGAATTTCCATATTCAATCCTTAAGCAAACATGCTATATGGCTGATTTCATTTTACAAACAAACTTATGCCCTGAGGAGATGAGATATACCGCTCATGCTCCAACCGACCACTGCGAAGTCAAAATCGGAACCATACAAGGTCAATGGAAGAGCCAGATTCCCATGACCTCCCACATCTCGTTCAGTGCGAGATCACATGTAGGACATCTTGTGTCTCTGCTAAATATAGCTTTCCAGAGTATACTGGCAACTTCTCTATCAGAGTTACAGTGGCGTACTGCACTCTCTTTGCGATCATGAGATTTCATGTTTATCTCCACCGATCTGGCATTAACATTATTGGGAGATGTGTACGTCATCTAACCCAATCATCGGGAGATTTGTGATACATCCATCCCGGTACATATAATGAAGGAATGAGAGATTAAAGTACATCTCACATCAAATCCTACATTCGGACATAAGGATATTCGTGTCCATAACCCCAACATACTCAAAAGTATGCCCTCCAGGAGTTCCCTTAGGAAAACTTGTTTCACCATCATTTAACTTCTGACAATGATGAATCTATGGTCAAGTCTCTACATGATATCATTATACTTGATTATTTAAGTACATTATGGCATTATTTTAGCATCAGTCAAGTTCTCAAACATAATTTATTATAACAATGCTATAAAGAGACATGTACTACTTTCATCAGATATTTATCAGTCTTTCAAAGACCTTGGGAACTCAGTCCCTCATTTCAAAACTGGGAATTCTCATTCCATCACATTCTCATCACCATAATCATATGGTTCTGGGTATTCAAACCCTTAACTCATCATTGAGCATTATTATACCTTTTTCAGGTAACTATCACCTTCAGGTCATCTGACCAAGGCATTCATGATACTTGTTACCAAGTAACATATTATTTTCAAGTCATTTAACAACATGACCTTAATTGTAACAATGCGGATATTTCTCATGGCTCATACAGCCTATCAATTTCATATGTTACCACTTACCAGGTAACATAGCATATCATTACTCTCAAAGCTTATAAAGTGCTTTCAATATATATGGCATCATAACCCTTACCTGGCTATGTTCTCCTTTTTACAAAAACCTGCATGGTTAACACAATTGATAACATGCACATTGTATCCATATCAGCACAATACAAGTTCTTTTCAAATTAAATATAAAACACCACGGCTGTGCTATCTGGCACGGTCATGCAAGAAGAAGCTACCACGACAGTGCTATTGACAAATTACCACGACCGTGTTACATCACCACAGTTGGTTTCTAGGGTTAGGATTCTTATTCAATCCAATTAGGGTTATTCAACCCTTAGCTTAATTAGGAATAGTAATTCCTCATTTCATACATCACTCATAGGGTTACATGCTTAAAAGCATAACCTAGAATTAGGGTTTACTGTTCATATCATCACATCATTTGGGCTTAACCCCATTCTCAAGGTACATTAATTAATACTCATCAAGTGCAACAACTCATCACATTACATTGTAATAGTTGCATAACACACTTCATATGTTTCTTACCCAATTATATTGGATTTGGAGTATATCAAGATATATAAACTCTGAAGTGTTGAATGTGATAACTATCATATCTTGATATATCACTTACTCATTATATCCGATTCTCTTGAGTGTTAACAAACTTATCTTGTATTAAGGTATTTCCCTCTTAATACATTCCATCACTAAACTCTCACCTTTAGCATATAATGCATAGGCCACACATTAGAATTGTCCATCTATCTTTAATGATATGGAGTTGTCTAATGCTAAATACGTTGTTTACAATTAGGTTACATATAATCAACCACATGAAATGTTTCACCTTTATAAGGTCATTTCTTTTATCTCATTATTAGTATTTCCTTGCATCCTTATTTCGAATTAGAATTATAATCCATTGTCATATTGCCCAGGATTAGGGCTTTATGTATAATGACTTACATTAGAGTCTCATATTCCTTCACCCTTCTTAGGGCCTCTAAATCACAACATAACATCAGAACATTATGTGATGTTAGTTCTTAATCAGGGTTTCTCATAGAATCACCCTCAACTAGGGTTTCACATGGATTCACCCTCAACTAAGATTTTCACTATAGTCACCCACAATTTGGGTCTACAATCCATCCCCATTAGGATTTCATTCAATTATTCATAATTAGAGATTCACTATTAATCCCAATTAGGGTTTTACATCTCATTTCCCTAAATTGGAGTTTCACACATCACTACCCTAGACTAGGGTTATATCCTTACCCTGGATTAGGGTTACATTTAGAATTGCCCTCAATTAGGGTTAGAATTCAATAACCCTGTCAATTAGGGTATATATTCATTATTAGGATTTCATGATCTCTCTACTTAAGGATCATACCCTTAATCACCACATGAATTATATTCATGTTATGAATTCATGATAACATCATCTCAACTTGATAAGGTCATATCATCCCTTCAATCAAGTACATACAACTATGAATGACATCGTGTACCAAGTCATTGATCCTATAGGCAATTAGGGTTCATCCCTTAATTGGCACTAATCACTTAGGTACTATTAGGGTTTCAACCTTTGTACCTTCAATGATCATCATTACTAATCATCATTGAATCAACGAATCATTCATCATCTCTATTCTCAAGAGATTCAATCACCTTGGACCTCCATTATATAAGGTATCCAATTAAATTGATCAATTGAGTCCTCAATTACAACAAGTGTCTAAGTGGATTAACCAATTGAGTCCTCAATAAACTTTGACTACTTGAGCCCCAAATGGTCTTGGTCCTTCAAGGTTCAAACGGTTTGAAACCGTTTGGTAAAGGTGGTGCTTGAGACCGTTTGCCCAAGCAAGTAGGTGAAGACTGTTTGCCCAAGTTTGACTTTTGAAACCGCATGGGAACAAACGGTTTGGGATCGTTTGGTCCCAAACGGTCTTGATATCATTTGGACTCAAACGGTCTTGAGACCGTTTGGTCCAAACCTCCTCAAAACCGCATGGACCAAAGATGGTCTCAACTACACCAATCGGTTTAGGGTTCTGAATATTGATTCCTTCAATCATTGAATTCATGGAACCAATCATCAATTGGACCTATTATCATACTTCAATTGAGTTAAATAGGTCAACCTTCAACTGATTTGACCCTCAATTGACCGTCAATTAGTCCTCAATTAGGGTTTGAATCAATTTAATTAGGGTTTGGAATCGATGATCCTTCAACACTAATCAATGCAAGATTAGTTACTTTGAAACCATTGAACCATCATCCAAATTGAACATGACCTGACCCCAAACGGTCTTGAGGTCGTTTGTATGTCCACCAAACGGTCTTGGGACCATTTGCCCATCACATTATCAAAATCCAAGTCAACCAATTAGGGTTTGGATCATTGGATTGATCACCAAATCATCAATTGATTACACTTTAACTTAGTATCATTGGATCATCAATTGCTTAACCATACTCACCCCCAGACCTCCAAACGGAATTGGGTGACCTCCAAACGGTCTTGAGACCATTTGGATGAGCTACAAACGGTCTTGAGACCGTTTGGCTCATCCAACCCTTGGATTCTAGTGAAAAATCATTAGGGTTTGAGCTATTGGGTTGGTCATCAAATCAGCACTTAATTGCAAAGTGATTTGGTACCTTTAGACCTTCCATTGGTCAACTATACTTAACCCCAGACCTCCAAACGGTCTTGGGTGATCCTCAAACAGTCTTGAAACCGTTTGGGTGATTCCCAAACGGTTTTGAAACCGTTTGGGTTAATCAACCCAAAATCTCAAATCAACTCATTGGAATTTCAGCACTAATTTCAATTAGGGTTTTCCCAATTGATTAGCCTTCATATCATGATTACTTAGGAATTAATCCATAAAATTTGGTGAATAATTAACCAACATAATTAGGAACAGGAATCTCAAACGGTCAACCCTTTCTCAACTCACTCAAACAGTTTTGAAACCGTTTGCCCAAAAAGTTAAATTAATCAAGCTGAAAAATCAGCACTTAGTCCAATTAGGTTTGCCTAATTGATTAGCCTTCAACTCACGATTCCTTGGGAGTTAACCCATAAAATTTGGTGAGTCATTAACCAGAATAATTAGGAACAGTAATATCAAACGGTAAACCCTTGGTAAACTCACTCAAATGGTTTTGAAATCGTTTTCCCAAAATGTTAAATTAATCAAGCTGAAAAATCAGCACTTAATCCAATTAGGTTTTCCTAATTGATTAGCCTTCAAGTCACGATTTCTTGGGAGTTAACCCATAAACTTTGGTGAGTCATTAACCAACATAATTAGGAACAGTAATCACAAACGGTCAACCCTTGGTCAACTCACTCAAATGGTTTTGAAACCGTTTTCTCCCAAACGGTTTCAAACTGTTTGCTCTCAAACGGTTTGGTGAAACCACATGAGCAATTAAATCAAAACCGTATGAACCATGATTTCTTTGGAAAAAGTATCCAAAATGATGTCATCATCATCTACCTTCGTCCCTGAAGTTCTAACAACTTCTAATTTCATGAAATAACCATTTTCAACCAGCAATTAAACAAGATAATGAAGGAATCATTGAAATTGCAAGATTAATGGTTGAATAACAATGAAAAATGGTTCAAGTTATAAAACCCACCTCCAATTGAGATCCAAAGCTCCATGTCCACGGAAAAAATGGTGGATGCACCTCCTTTCACCATTCCAAGGCTCGTCCTCAAGGTTTGAGTGAAAAGGAATGATTAGAATTGAAGAGGAGATCGAAATAGGAAGAAATCCATAATTTATTTTTGATTTCCACCATGGAATCAAGGTGAAATGGATCAAGAACCTTACCAACAGGTTGGGGGTCGTCCTACTGATCGTACCAAGCTCCCGTGGTCGTTTGCCAAGCAAGGAGAAGAAGTGGGGTCGAAAAAGCCTTCCATTTGGCTTGTAAAGGGTCTTTTTATAAGAAATTCAAGGAGAGAGAAAGTTCCTTATAAAAATTCATTTAATCCCAAAAATGTAGCCGCCTCTTCCCCCTTATATTTCTTAGGGACGAGGCTATATTGTTTGACTTTTATCCCTCCCAATTATCCATGATTTAAAGAAAATCAAATTAAGCACCTTAAATCATATTATATTAATATCCATATGTGAGTGGATATTTCGTTTTCTTATAAAATTGTGTGTGAGTTATCCACTCCCTTGGATATTTCCGTGGTCCTTGCAAGGCTCAAGGATGTCAAATACACATCTGAATCCAACCATTTTAATTTTGGTTGAAGGCCCTTTAATTAATACATTCATTTTTTCCCTAAATCGAATTAGGGTTTCAATTAGGATTAAATATTGATTATTTTAATATCAAGATTCTCTCTCCTCCAACTTAATTCAAATGAGGCGCTCCTCTCATTTTCTTTGCTCGACATGATTCCAAGAAGCATTAAGGACCTTATTGAAGCGGTAATTTGCATGTTGAACCCTAGGTTTTGGGTAAATTGCACTTTACACCAAAACTAGGTTTTAATGCACAAACATTGCTTTATCAGCTCTTTCTTGGTATTCAGGCTTCCATAAGCCACAACTCAACATCATCTTCACTATCATTATGCTTCAACACATGAGGAACATATTATCATGCACAATTTGCACTTGAACCCCTCAACTTGGATATTTTGCACATTAGTCCAAAACAAACAAAACATTGATTTCAACAATGTTCAAAAAGGACTAGAATTGCAACATAAGTTCCTCTTGAGGCCTAATTACTTTTCATAAGATGAGATTAAGCATTTAATCACATTTATTAACAAAAAAACCTAGGGTTAAAGTATAACCTATGTTAGGGATGTTACAAATTATAAACCCCTAACAAGGATTTCGTCCTCGAAATCCAGATAAAGGAAGACAGATGTATTTCATTCATCATACTATCTAGTCTTCACATATCATCTCCTTATTATGGAGACACCATAAAACTTTGATCAGCACAATGTGTTTCTATACAAGATTCTCATAGAATCAACACACAAGGCACATGCTCCACTGTTCCTCATCATTGACTATAAAGTCAACTTTGTGTCAAATAACACTTTTCTTGTTCAGAGAAACATTGTGCATTCTTTATTAATATCATGTTTATGCAGAGCATAAACCCCTAACATATGATGTTCATATTGTTTTATATATTCAGACTAATTTCACAGTTCTACCATCTTAGCTGGAGCCATCCTGTACGCTGTTTGAGCAACTGGTTGTGTCCCTCGTACTAGATTGATTTCAAAATCAATCTCTCGAGGTGGAGGAACATCGGGAAAATCATAGGGAAACACATCCTCAAACTCTTTGACAATAGGCATATCCTAAAGGCTAGAACCTTTCGCTTTGGTATCCACAACATGAGCTAGGAATGCCTTACAACCTTGACGTAACAACTTTTCTTCCACCATAGCTGATACCAAACATGTCAGAAGAATATTACTATCTCCCTAGAAGATCCACTTCTCACCATCATTAGCAAACACCGCTTGCTTGGAACCACAATCCAGCACAACCTTATACCTCTTTAGGGTATCCATCCCAAGGATTACATCGAATCCATGCATATCAAGTGGTAGGAGATCCATTTGTATGTTGTGTTCTAAAAAGGATAGAATACAATATGGACACACCTCTCGAAGCATCGAGGAACCATCAAGGGGGGTTTCTAACAACAAGCTATCTTTCTTACAACTAACAGATAAAAGACAGCTATCAAGCATACTACAAGTGATAAAAGAGTGCGTAGCACCCGGGTCAACCAAAATAGATACAAACAAGAAGAAGACAAATCATAATGAAATAACTCCATCTGACCTGCCACTACTTGCAGGTTGACTATCGCCTCCCGCTAACTCATAGCATAGAATCGAACTGTTGCTTGTTGTCATCCACGTCCTATGCTTCCTTGAGCAGATGATCCTTCTTGCAATGCTTGACCACGTCCCCATCCTCTAGCGCCACTAAACTACTTTCTATCTGACCCTTGTTGACTCTGTTTTAGTTGTTGCGTCACTTCAACATCTCTCCTTGGGCAATTCCACCTGATATGCCTGACCTATCCACAGAGAAAGCACGAAGGGTCTCTCAGCTGAGACCAACATGGTCCTGTCATTGCCACTAAAGTTGTACTGTAGGCTCTGGATGGTGAAAAACCATGTCCTCTTCCCTTACTCAGAGACCACTGTGATGGTGCACTAGAACCCTGTATCACAGAAGGTGCAGAAAACCTCAGATTCTTGAAGCCATCAAACCTCTGCTTCTAGAACTGAGTAGGCTTTTTCTTGGACATGGTCTCTCTCTTCTCCTTGACTGACTGTTCAATCCTTCAGACAGACTCCACAAATGTGGCAAACTGCTCCCGATTTTCTAAAGTAGCAACAAGTGTCGTCAGCTCAGCACTCAGACCTTTCTCAAATTGTCTAATTCTCTCATCATTTGTTTCTGCCATGTGAGGACAAAATATTAGAAGGCCCACAAACTTGGCTTCATACTCAGTGATGCTCATAGATCCTTGGTGTAGACGCTCAAACTGACTGATCTCCTCATCCATATACGTCTTTGGGAAGTATCGACTCACAAACTCCTACCGGAAGACGTCCCAATAGATCACCTCACCGGGTCACTTCTCCTCCTCGATGGCCCACCAGTGGCCAACAATACCCTTCAGAAGGTAGACAACATGCTTGACTTCGTCTGTTTCAGGGATGTCAAGAATATGAAAGGCCTTCTCAAGACCTATCAGCCACATATCTACATCCATTGGATCAGTTGTTCCAGCATAATCTGAAGCTCTGACTTGGCGAAGCTACTCAAAGGTCTTCCCAATACCCGATGATTCACCATGGGGAGCCTGTGCTCTTGGCGGAGGCACTGGCAATCTTTCCACCATGAAATTCATTGTAGCCATTACTTGTCCCATAAGGTGATGATAGACAAGATTCTTAGGAATGGTTGGGTCAATTTGAGGGACCTCAGGCACCCTATCTTCATGTTCCTGCATACTCACTCCATCAACTGATGCAGCGGCACTGCTCTCATTAGCATGTTCTTTGTGATTTCCAAACATCTTTTAGCCTTATCTTCTGCTGGGGGCAGACATCATTATGAGAAAATCTGGAGAAAATCACAAGAATAGACAGAAACTTAGTCCTAGATCCCTGTAGACTTAGCAAACCTTGAGCTCTGATACCAAACTTATTGTGACATCCCGCTATTACACAGACAACAAAATGCCATGCAAAAACGTACGGAACCGTCATAAACATTGTATTACCAAAAACATGGGTTAATTAAAACTGATTGCGGAAAGTAGATAATAAAGAAACTACTACATCGAGATCCACATCCTGCAAGGAAACATGTTATATAAATACACATAAACTTGATACATGTCTGCAACTCATAGGATCTAGCTGTCCTATAAGCATAAGAGTTCAACACTTGTTTAAAATATAGAATAGGCCACATCAAGACAACAACAGGATAAACAACCTACATCAACTATACATCGTGAAACCTCGTCAAAACACCTCCAAGGACCTGAGGGTACATGAATGACTCTAGGACTCTACTACAAAACACCCAACAACAGCAACAACATATCCAACCTTGCTTTCTATAGTTCTTCTTGCTACTCAGCTGCAACACCACGATCACCACCACGTCTAGCTCGGTCACCTAAAAAGGTTTTAAACCAACGGGGTGAGACACACAGTCCCAGCAAGAAACATAACCCCTGAAAAAACTATAAAACCTCAAAGAAGAGCTAGAACAGATAGAACATGTAACTGATATAAGCAGATCATATATGAGTAGCATACTGAGAAGAACTAACTTGTTATAACATCTTACCAAGATATGCGAGAGGTATATAACCATATATTTCTTATGAAACATGATTGACCAGATAAGTCTAATAAGAACTTATCATAACATATGAGGAACATGTAATTAGCTGCAAGATATAACTAGGGTAACTATACAAACAAGACCTCAACCAATGTTTCATGTTTGCCTTAAGCAACTTACACTATACGGCTGAATTATGATTTATTATGCCCTGAGGAAATGAGTTGTACCGCTCAAATCCAACCTTTGACTGCGAAGCCCAAAACTGGTGCCATACAAGGTCAATGGAAGAGCCAGACTCAATGACCTCACCTCCTCGCGGTTAGTGCATGAAAACCAACAAGTAGGACCATAGTCTCATGCTCAAGTGGCCTCAAGCACATAGGGTCAGTATACCCTCTGCCTAGCCCACCTTGTTACAGATATCGGCCCTAGAAAACTGATCCATGGGCTTGTTCACTGTGCTCCATCATTATTGAGCCATGGGCCCATTCACCATGCTCTATCACATATCCTGAGCCATGGGCCTATTTACCATGCTCTAACCACACTGAGCAACATGCCTGAAATCGTGCTCTAAACATACACTACTACTTAGGGCATAGACGCACCCCACATATTCAACAATATGCATTCCAAGTTAACCCACAGGAGAACCCGTTTCACCATCACCAAACTCCTAACGATGATGGATCTATGGCCAGGGCAAACTACATGAAAAGTTCCTTTGTAATTAATTATTGCATTTTAAGTGGATTGCACGATTCAACCAAGTTATGTAACATGTAAACTATAACAAAAGTAAACAACATAGATCTCATTATCATGTGTCAAACATTCACTGCTAATCTCAAAGACATCAAAATCATCTTGATCCGTCACAAGGATCCAACATTACATGTTACCACTTGGCCTCTTTCCAATCATCTAGATCCATCTCAAGGATCAACATCACAGGGACTCAATCCCATCATCAAGGCACACATTGTCATCCCAAGGGTAACACCCATCATATATCACTGGGTTCATCATAACCTTTGGTGTTCAACATCATATCGTTGCCATGCCATCACTATGTCTATTACCTGATTTCATATCCATACACATGGAACCTGCATGGTTAGCATAATCATAGAGAAACAATGGTACTTGTACAAGGAACATTTATAACCCTTTGCTTTATTATGAGAGTCAACCATGAAACATAGATGAGTGTATAAAATCATAGCATTCTTATATATATAAAAGCATAGCAAGCATTAGGGTTACCAACCGAACACAAGGTACAACCCTCACTAAAAGAGTATTGGGTAAGGAACAACCCTCACCAAAGGTGCAACATCTCTCACTAAAGAGTGTGACACCCAACACTATATCAGTTAAGCATGCAACACTTCACTACCTGTTGTATCACCCAACATCCTCTTAGGGCTACAACCATATCAGTCAACCACTATCATTTAGGTATTGGGCAGCACACAACCTATGACGCACAAGGCATGCAATGCCCCATGACGGGCAACATGTTGCAACAGACTACCAGGCAACATCATAACAACCACCTAGGTCATATGAATGACACACCCCTGTTGCCCATGGAGCACTATGTTGGGCAACACATCATAACATTCAAGAGGATCACTTTATAAGGGGTAAAACGGCCAAGGGATAAAACCCTATCAACAAGGTCATCACAACATAAGCATCCATATTGGGCAAGGCATCATCTAGCAAGGTGTCGGGCATCACCATCCAAGAGGATGTCATGCAAGGAACCCACATTCCATGATACCCAACATAGACTACCTAATACCCAAAGGACCAACACAACAGCTAACACCCTTCCCAGGTTATCACTCATAACGGGCTACCTCTCCCAAAGACAACGGCTAACGCCGTGTCACCTCATCAAGTCGATAATGACCACAAGGCATATCGACCAAGCCATCATATCGGGAAACAAGACATCTAGGGGTGAAGACTTATAACGGTCAAAGGGGTCAACAAGACACCCACCTAGCATATCGTCCAAGCTCAACCCTAGGAGAGGGATATCGGGCACCACCCTACACAGAAAGATATTAGTTGGACATCTTGAGTTGTCAAAGATATCAGGTAGCAAGGTATATCGGGTAAGGGTCCAAAGGCCATATTGGGTTGGTCGTATTCAACCTCAAGACAGTCACCAAACCCTAAATATCAAGAGAGTTGGCTCACCTCTCAACAACCAAGTGAGAGGGGTTTTGCACAACTCCTATCACATAACGGGCAACAAGGTGGGTCATCCCATACCAGCCAACTTTCCAACCCTAACTAGGTCAAGACCAACCAAAGGCTCACCTCTCAAGTCCATGGTAAGAGAGGGGTATTGCCTAAGAAACTAGAGCATAGACTCACCTCTCAACGACTAAGAAAGAGAGCAGGTTTTCCTATACCACTAGAGCTCAAGCTCACCTCTCAAAACCAAAGGGAGAGAAAAGGATTTTGCCCCAAGAACACACCACACGCACCATGGATTTAGGAGAACCCTAGGCTCACCTCTCAATAACTAAGAGAGAGGGGTTCTGCCCAAAGAGCACTAATCCAACAGTTTGGCCAACAAGGTCCAAGAACACATCTAAGCACATAACCAGGTCATCATATCCACAACGTCATGGGAACATACTAGAGCAAATATATTACTAAGAATATAAGCATGGACAATCAAGATAGCATATAAACAAGAAACATGAAGAGAAGGTAATATATCTAGGGTAGGAGTTATGTAACCCACCTTAATCACAACTCCAACCTCCAAGCTTCAGCCACCAACAAGAGAAGGAAAGAAGCAGGATGTATCGGCCACCACCAAGGAGAAAGCAGCAACAACAACAACTATATCATCCACCTTCTTTCCTTCTTCTCGTTCTTCATCCCGTAAGGGAGAGCAAATGACTAAGGGGCAAAGAGATCCCAAGCAAGAGAAAAGAGAGAGATATATCGAAGAGGGTAAAGGGTAGGAACAAGCAAGGTGTCGTCCTCTCTAAGAACACTTGTCCATAGACTTTGCCACCTTGCTAGAAACAAGCACCAAGTGTCCATAAGGGGTGATACAACCGATGCTCGGTGGAGGGGTGTGTGTTGCCCAACATGGCAACCCGTCACACCCACCATCACCCTTGGCCGATACACCTCCCTAGCCCGAAACACATGGCTCACACAAGGCACCAAGCTCTCCCTTTCTCGACACACTCAAGCAAGGAGGAAGGGCTTCAAGACCAACAACAAGACCAAGCTTAAACAAGCTCAAACGAGGCCCAAAACAACTCAAGCAAGGCACCCTAACCCATCCTCTCAACCCTAGAGGATGCAAGGAGAGAGAAATATATATCTCAAGGTGACAAACTTGCCCACCTACCCTAAAACTTGGGTAATTTGCAAGTTGCACCTCAACCTCTCAACAGAGCACAATCAAACCCTAATCACAACTTAGGTGATTAGCAAACATCTAAGCACAAGGTTTAGGCAAAACAAACATGGTAATCCCAAAACAAAGGTCAGGGTCCTTACAAACAGCCTCATGGATCCATCTTTCTTCTTTACCAGCACTCCACGGTGACATACTCGGTCTAATAAAACCCTTCTTAAGCAGCTCTTGCAACTATTTCTTCAACTCCACCATCTATGATGGTGCCATCCTATACGGTGTCTGCTCTATCGGTTGCATGCCCATGATTAGATTGATCTCAAAATCAATCTCTTTATTAGGGGGAACACCTGGGAACTTGTCTGGGAACACATCCTCAAACTCTCCAACAACTGGTACCTCCTGGATACTCAAACTCCTGGCTTTGGTATCCACCACATGTGCTAAGAATGCATTATAGCCATGTCTCATCAACTTCTCAACCACCATTTTTGACACCAAATAGGTAGGGAGAATCTTCCTATCACCTTGGAAGATCCATGACACGTCACTGTCTACAAACTTCACTACCTTGGAACTACAATCCAAGACCACATGATACTTCTCTAGAGTATCCATTCCACGTATCACGTCGAATCCATGCATGTCAAGTGGTAAAAGATCCATTTGAATGTCATGTCCTGAGAAAGAAAGGACACAGGAAGGACACACCTCTCGCAACTCTACGGGACCAACTAGCGGGATTTCTAAACAAAGATTATCCTGTCTACGACTAACAAGCAAAGAAAAAAGCATCAACCACTTCTCAAGTGATAAAAGAATGTGTCACATTCAGGTTAACCAAAATAGATATAAAGCAAGGAGAAGACAAATCAGAATGAAATAACTCCATTTGACATGTCCCTACTCGTAGGGTGACCACTTTTTTAGGTTGACTCATAGCATAGAATCTAGCTGTCACCTATTGTTGCCCTCTTCCTCTACTAGCCTATCCTAAAGAACCAACTTGAGATGCTTGTCCACGTCCCCTTCCACTACCACTAAACTATTGTCTCTGCGATCCTTGTTGGCTCTGCCTCAGTTGTTGGGTGACTTCTTCATCCTTCATAGGGCAGAACAACTTCGTATGCCCAACATGTCCACACTTGTAGCAGGTCCTGCTCTCATACCATGGCCTAGACGACCCCGTCACCAATGCTAATGCTACACTCTAATCTCCTACTAGTGAAAGAGTGTGTCCTCTTCCCTTACTGGGCGGCCACTGTGTTTGTGCACTAGACCTATGATGTGCTAGTGGTGTAGAAAACCTAGGCTTCTTAAAGCCTCCCGATGATTTCCCTTGAAACTGTGTCGACCACTTCTTGATGCTCCTCTCCTACTTATTGATCATAGACCATTCACTCCTCCCGATAAACTCCCCAAATGTTGCAAACTTCTCACGGTTCTCGAGCACTGCCACTGCCGTCATCAGCTCACCATTCATACCCTTCTCAAAACATCTGATCCTTTCCTCATATGTCGACGCCATGTAAGGATAGAACCTCAACGGGTCCATAAAATTTGCTTCGTACTCATTGATCGACATGGATCCCTACCGTATCTGCTCAAACTGAATGATCTTCTCATCCAAATAGGTTCTTGGGAACTACCTACTGACAAATCTCAGCTAAACATCCCCCAAATGATATCAACACCTGGTCGTTTCTCCTCTTCAATGGATCACCAATGCCCAGCACTCCCCTTCAAGAGATACACCACATGCTTCACCTTATTGGCCTCGGGATATTAAGGATATTGAAAGCCTTTTCCAACTCTATCAACCAAAGGTCAGCATCTGTTGGATCAGCCGTACCAGCATACTCCACCGCACCAACACATCTCAACCTCTCAAAGGTATTCCCCACTCTTAGAGATTCAATACTGGGGACAACTACCCTAGGCTGAGGGGTAGGCATCCTATCCACCATGTGCGTCATTGTCACCATAAACTTCCCAAAGAGAGACTGGAAGGCAGGGTTCTCTACTACAACCAGGTTAAATTGGGGCTCATCAGGCACCTGATCTTCTCTTGCCTAAGCCCTCACACCACCACCGGGTGTAGCAACACTGCTTTCTGCAACATGTTTTTTGTGTTCTCCAGTCATCTTTTCTACTCTTCTTCTTCTTCTTCATAAGCATAAGTCACTATACGACAGACTGGAGGCCAATAGAACATAGAGAAACCCAAGTCCTAGGTCCCTGTAGACTCAGCGAACCTAAAGCTCTGATACCAACCAAACTGTGATGCCCCGTCATGCCACAAAGTGAGATTACTCAAAACCAAATGCAAAAATAATACTAAGCAAGAGGATTACCAGAAAACACTGGTAATCAAAACTAATTTTATTAAAACACCATCAACCAAAAAATTATTCAATAAGAGTCCGCTGTTTTCATCAACCAAATAGGTTTAACCATGCACTTTGAGGGGATTGGAAATCGTAGAAGTGTGCCACATGCAGACGCATCACACAACATATCACATGATGCTTACATAACTATAGGTCAATGCTCCTGTCATCAACCTATTACCTAAGATACTAGTTCTACATATGTATACAAGTCAAAAACCTTGTTACAATTACATAACCACAAACCATCTCAAAAACACCCCAAGCACCTGAGTGTACAGGGATAACTCTAGGACTCTAATGCCAAAAGACTAGCAACACATCCAACCTTGTCAGCTACTGCTCTTGTTGTTTCTCTTCCTCAGCTGCACGACCTCTACCTCTTCATGCACGGTCACCTAAGAGATGTGGAAACCCATGAGGTGAGACCAAACATCCCACCAAGAGATATAACTCTTCGCCAAATCTATTAAAGCACAAATATACTAAGCAGGTACAACATCATACTAAGTAGTTAATTGACATAGGCTAGCAAGTTCAGAAGATTCAACTAAATCATATGTATTCAATAGATGAAGCAGATTAAACAAGACTAGGTACCTACTACTAAATAGTAGATCAAGTTATATTAAAAAAAGGAGTATGAAGAACATGTATAACAATTGAATTCTCTTACTGTCTATAAATTCAACAAATCAGTACAAGGATAAGGCAAAGGCTTCAACAAATGTGGGTCATATGTCACCCTAATAACATATACTACACTGCTGCATTACGTCTTTTATTATGCCCCGAGGATTTGAGTTGTACCACCCTAACTAACCACCCCATACGAAGGGCAACCAACAATGCCATACAAGGTCCATGGAAGAGCTGGAATCCATGACCTCTCCAGCACCTCTTGGTCAACATAAGAGAACACCAAAGAGATATACCAGTCAACTATAAGAGAGTGACATACTATCACAAAAGGATTGGATCACGCATGGCCGCCCATATAAAACACCTAGCACACCTTGGTACAAGTAACGATGCTAGAAGAATAGGCTCACACATGGTCATTCTTAAAATAAGAAGTGGCTCACTCACAGACATTCATATCACAAGGAGATCGGCTCATGCATGGCCATCTCACACAACCTATAATTATAGATGTAAGAAGATAATAAACTTGCACCCCCACATATTCAAAAATATGTGCTCCAAGTTAAACTCATTTCACCAATCCAACAAATAAAGCTGACAGTAGAATTGGATCTATGGCATAGGGAAAACTTCATTATTAGGTTTCGCTTGATTAGTTAGTCAATTAGATGATTTTTAGCATCAATCAAGTTACAACGTATAAATCTAAAAAAAACTCCACAAGATGGTGTATTGCAACTTTAGAAAATATAAAATATACAAGGTATGAACTTGTAACACAAGCACCACATGATACTCATTGCTCTGTCATTCACAAGGAGATCACCAAAGTCACATACCACCATGGGATATCAATCCCTTAGTCACATCACTTGAGGATATCACCTCTCAATAGGCATTAAGCCATCACTAAGTCATAGGACCCATCACATTAAACCATGCATACTTAACACTGCATTGTGCCACATGGATGTGCATAATCATTGACATGTATCGCATAATCATCGCCATAGCATACATAAGCCATGTCATACATATCACCTGCAAGGTTAGGGCTTATAAACAAGAGAGAGAAATTATCATACTATAATGACCATTCTAAGATAGAGAAACAAACATGTCACATTCTTATTTAGGGTAAGGACTCCACACTATAGTCTATTAGGGTCTAAAGCTATATATAAACACCAAACCATAGGAGCACCACCTCCCACTATCGTGGATTATCTTAGGGTCGAGGAACATGATTAGGGGTGATTAGACATTATCAAAACAACACTCATACATTACTCATGGAAGTATATAAACTATGTGATCAAGCATGTCTCTCAGCCACCCATCATACATATGCCACGACCACTCATGCAACCAGGTCGCGGCCACCCCAGAAACACTTGTCGCAACCCCAAGAAGAAGGGTTGTTGCAACCACCATCCCTATGCATGTCACGATCCCAATAATGACATGGGTCATCTTCAACACAAGATCAAGTATTCATCCAAAATTAGAAGCAAGGTCCTACCAAGTCAAGGCAGGAGAGAACGACACACAACTAGGGCATCCCAACCAAAATAACTCACAGGTCGTGACCAACCAAGATTGCGTGACTGTGAAACCCAAAGAGAAGACCCATCTTGACCTTAAAGCCAAAACGTGGCATTACGATCGTGACCAAAACTAGGGTAAACACAGTGTTATGAGCACGACCCAAAACCAGGGCAAACACAACGTTATGACTGCGACCCAAAAACTCAAGCCAAAGAGATGTCACGACTCATGACAAAAAAAGGCATGGTGACCACTAAGGGCCAAGCCACCGCCAAGACCAAGAATCACAATCAAACCAAGGTCAAAATAGTAATAAATCCATGACTAAAATAGGTGATCCAACAAGGGAAACTCATCGCCACCATAGAGGAAAAACCTCATGCAAAATAGTAATCAAACCCTAAAACAAACTTCATAAAACCACCATAAAAAGGAACCTCAACACGGGATAGAAACTAAGATCATCACCACCAAAACAAACCAAAACTTCATAGATCACTAAAACACTTGATCATCATGCATGCAACTCAACCAAGGTCAAGAAAAGAAGGAAAGCCATCATGTACCACTAACACCAAAAATCAGTACAAAGGAATTAGGGCTTCAAATTACATCCAAACAAATCATGATATCAACATCATCCAAGTTATAAGGTCTATCACCATACATTAGCATGTTAAGGAAAGATTTTGAGAGAGAAAATAGAAACATGCAAGAGTAAAGAGTGAAATAATAGAGGAGGTTAAGAGTTATATAACCCGCCTTAAAGAAGATCAACTCTAGGGAAGGCAAGCTCCAAGCACATGATCACTAAAGAAGATCAAGCTCTACCAAAAGCCCTACTTTTGACCACAAGATCACCTCAAGAAAGAGGAAACAACAAGGTCAAAGTATAGCTCAAGAAAGATGGCAAGAAGTTCAAGGACAAACTAAAAGAAATAAGGGGGAAAAGGGAGAAGAAACTCCCTCTCACTTGGGTGTCGCCTTGTCAAAACATGGCCTATTACCCTTGTGATGACGAGCTTACTCTCAAGAATGACCACCATGTCAAAACATGGTCTAGGGATGAGAAAAAGGAAGAAGATGGGGTAGAATATCTAAAGAAAACATTAACAAGGAAGGTAAACACTCACCAAGGTTGAAGATGACCAAGGATCACCAAAACACCACATGCAGGGGTTGAACCACCTCCAAAGCACCAAGAACGGATCCTTCTTGCTCCACCAAGATCTAAGATAGTCCAATCAAGGAAGGAGAAATAGGATGGATTAAAAAGATCACTTACATGGAGAGAAGAGGGTTTATATATAAAAGTAGGAGAGAGGTAGGGCAAGGGATGAGGTGTCAATGAAAGAAGGTCCCAAAGGGACACTTGTCCACTCAAGAAACTAACATGCAACCACATAAAGCCCACATGCAAGAGATGGTGATACACTATAGGTTGGATCTCGACCACCTAGTCCACCCAAACCTCATGTTGTGACTACAACACACCATGGGAACCACCCATGGTTGTGACGTACCACCAAGGACCACTAGGTCGCGATACAAGGTCACCAAAAACCCTAGGTCGAGACACTCTACACAAGAGCACCCATCTTGACCCAAGGCACCCAAGACCATATGGGTCGTGACCACCACACCTAAGGGAGGTGTCTTGACTGTGACACCCTCCAACCAAGCCCTAGGTCACAACCAAGGTCAATACAAAACAAAAAGATCACATGGTCAAGGCACACCAAACCCTAGAAAAACCCTAATCACCACTAAGGGTGATACCACTCAACTAAAGGTCCACCAAGGTGCCCCAAAGAACCAAAACCTCCTTCATGAATCCAAGAGAGATAAGGAACACTCTTGAGTGTAAAATTACAAGAATATCCCTTCAAATGGATAATTTGCAATTTGTACAAAAACTAGCACAGAAAGCACAAACAACATCCAAACAAGCTCAAACTAGATATTTAAGCTCTCCACATGCTCTAATATTATCTCAAAGGATTAGAGAAAGGCTCTAAGAATAACATCAAGCAAAAATAAATAGGTCTAACCCAAAACATAGGTTAGGGGTCTTAAAGTGATTGTGATATAAATATTGGTGCTTCTACGTCTACTCCACCACTTCCCACTTCAAGTGAAACCATACCACAAATGATGAAGATTCGTATGGATTGATGAAAGTGATGAAGAGACAAGAGGGAGGAACCTCAACCAACTTTGTGCAACATATTGATTTGCTTGAAGTGGAGGTCAAAGTTATGCAAGCCTATGGGAACGACAACAACCATGGACCCATATCCAACTCTTATACACCAGAGTGAATGATTCATCCAATTTTTTCATGAAAAGAACAAGAGGATGATATGAAGGAGTATCAAAGGCCAAAGATAAAGATCAAGGTTTGAAAATGAAGTTCTTAGAAAATTGAGAAGCAGTTATGAGGTCAATATAGATGTGACAACACATGGACAAAGTATAGATAGGTTTGGGAAAAGGCTAGATCAACTAGCCTTGACACTTGCTCGCCCAAAGGAGGGGATGCTTCCTTCCCAAACTTTGGTGAACCCAAACAATGAAAGTGGACAAGTAGTAGCGCCCCCTCCCCTAAGGCTCTAATGGTCAGACACCCATGCAAGTGCAACACGCCAAACAATATTAAGAGCCCCCCAACCTATATGATCCTCCACCACACCAACCACATTTTAAGTATCAATTCCTTCCTCCACCTTAACAACCACCACAACAACCATATATCCCTCCACCAACACCTCAACAACACTAACCACCACTACAACCATACATCACTCAACACACATCCCACTAACAACAACACCAAGACCACCACAAATAGCACAAACATCACAAAACACCCCTTGTTCCCATGAGCAAGTGAATGTTGTAACCACTTTGAGGAGTAGCAAGGTACTTGAGAAACCTAAGAGGGGCAAGAAGCAAGTTGACAAAAGTTATGTTGAAATACCATTCTCGTAAAGGTCTAGTGATGGTTATTATCACCAAGAACAATGTTGTACCACCCTCTACTGATTTTGTAACACCAAGTGTACCACCTTTTTTGAGAATGTAACACCAATGATTCATATTGTGATAGCCCAAGGTCACAAAGTTAGTTCAAGAAAGGATAGTGTTGTTGAGTTGTCGTTCTACGATAATTTTAAAGATCTCAAACCACTTTTTTCCTTCATGTCTTTTCCAAACCTCTAATGTTCCACAATAGAATAGAGAATTGATTGATCATTTGGATTCATGATGGATACCTTCTATTTTTTGTAGATCTGTTAACTTCTTGGTCATCCCCCAAGCAATCTAAGAACTACATAACTCAAGAAGTTCAAAGTTACTGGAATACTCCTTGCCTTTTGTTGGCAATTTTTGGGACATTACTAGGGGGGTCCATATCTCCTTCTCTATCACCTCCATTCACTTTGGAGAGTGTTTGGGATAGCTTGTCTTGGTTTGAATATACGAGTAGTAGGTGTAACATACCCAAATCTAGGTATGTACTCTAATATTTCATTATTTTATTTCTTTTCAATTATGTTAATATAAATCCTTTTTCTCTAATTTTAATTAAACCAGGTGTTATTAATCAAAGAAATTACACTATTAGTGATACATCTATTACTGAAGTCCTCAATTATGGATTTATTATACAAACACATAAATTAATTACTTTTGGCCCTACATTAGGCACTTTAGAATAATGCCAACTCTTATTCATCAATGAAACTCAACAAATACAAAATAATATTTATAAAGAAAGACAATAACTATATTAGTGAATGCTTAACTTAAATAATTAAATAAAATATGAAATATTACCAAAAATTAACATTAAATCCTGATTCCTCATGTTTTATTTGGCTAACTTACCAAATTTTAGGTCAATAGAACTCCTATTGGTTACTCATTTAAGTGGTCATAATTGTACATTTAATATCTTCAAAATTTCTTTAACATCTTGGTCGTTTAAGCCATTTAGATATGCATCAATGTAACACCTAGTGTTACTTGTTCTCCCTTCTCTGGGTAACCTATCATGGTGTGTTCCTAGTGGTTGTTACTTCTTGATTCATCGCAAGAGTCTTCCCCCTCTCTTCAAATGGTAACATCAACCAAACAATTTCTCTCCCTCTTCCTCTCTGCCTCCCTTCCCTATATTCCATATCCATCCTTCCTTTTCCTCCATGCCCTAAAACCCTAGCTTCCGCCACTTCTCATCACCATGTGGTCGACGATCTGGTTGTGAGAAGAACCTCCGCTCAGCATGGTCACGACCAGCGGATTGACCCCCACCCTCAAATCATGTATCCACCATTGGTAGAGTCTAAAATGAACATGTTTTTTCCTTGCATCCTTCACCTACCACCAAGCGCTCAAACTGCGGACGCCACTATAGTTGTGAATGGCGTCCATCTTCCTCCTCATACCTTCGAACCCCTTACCTTCCCTTTCTATCTGTGGATACGTCGGAGATCAAGGCAAATTTCCCAACTATGCTAAGACCATGGGGCACCCCTACGCCAGAAAAACTTATTATAGGATCGGTCCTATAATAACTTGGTAGGATCCAATAGAATTTCGTTATATTGTGTACATTTCTCTCTTCTTATTTTTTTAGGGGGTGGGGTTTTAAAGAGGAGAGAGGAGGAGATGTTTCATTATGATTGGTGGTCTTATAAAAAACTATTGGACTAGTCCTATAATAAGTTTTTTGCCCTACGCCTCCCTCTAGTCATGCTATGCCATCGAGACAATGCTAAATCCCATTATCAACCTGACATCACCATGCCATCTCCATCTACGACCTGCAACAACATCAACTCCATGCTACCCCACCATCTTCCTCCTTGCTAGGTAACAGTTGTGCAGCGGAAACACCACATGTAATCTTCTCGTGGTTGTGATATGCCTGCTACCACCATCTCCAACATCACCACCTTCCTAAATAGGCCACACATCCCATGCTTCCCTCACCTACAAATCCATTGAAATCTTGCCTCGACCCCTATACTACTAATGATACTGTTCGACACAGAAGCTCGCCAACGACCATGGAACTACCTCCACTACTCGGCATGGGTGAGTCCAATACTCAGGAACCACTACAATCGCCATCCTCACCGCTACGGGAGTCTGGGCTCCATTAGACTATGATCAACGATGTTGTCCTGAGGACAGTCAAAAGTATTGTATCTGGCCACCACAACCCTCATCACCACTGCACAACAATGATGACTGGGGTTCAGAGAAGCCATGGGGTTCTTCAATTTAAACACAAACTCCAAAGACTGGTAGTATCCCTACCTTGCCCCAATTCTGAAACTAGAACATCCCCAGAGATGAAGGTTATAGACATGATTGCATGATCACCCAAGATTAGTTCCAACATATGTCAACCTATGAAGGAGTGGTTAAGTCATATGAACATGCAAACGCTGGTGGCCAAGCATCTCTAGGTGATTCGTACATGTTTCTATTAATTTCTAATTTGAAGTCATTCATATAGTTGTATCTTTCACAATAGTTGCTTTAGATGGAAAATTGACACATGAATCATGGCTATACTAAATAGACTAGTAGAAGTTTATCTGCACCTAATTGTATCATATGTGCAATCGTATCTTTCTCTATATATGTGTGTGTAAACAAGTGATTTCTATTTCTGTAAAACTATAGTGATATATGCAATAATCCCTTGTATGTATTCCTGGCATCTATGCCACAACAACTTACTATGATAAAGACATGAATTCAGTTATTTGGATAATTATAATATTAGTATAACTAAGCTGGTGTATTAACAACTAGAGTTAAGATATAATTTTGGTCCATGTAACTACTAAATTCTCACCACTAAATAGCAATTTTGCTAACTAAAACCCTCGACACATACTAAAAAACATTCGCCAAATTTCATTATAATGAATGAAATATTTGGATAGAAAATTGGATTATTTTCATATAAATGTGGTTCTGAAAGTAAAAAATGTATAATAAAAATGGTTATCCTTAAAATTAAGTCTGCATGACATGTTACCTTGGACAATACTAGTTTCTATGTATCTATATAGTATATGCTTGTATTTAAGGAAAATTAGTACTAGATAGTAGAATGGATATAGACAGTAGTATGCATGCTAAATATGATGCAAGGAATATTATGGGACCTATGATATTGTTGATAAAATAACATTTCAAGACCGAAACTATATATATATATATATATATATATATATAGAGAGAGAGAGAGAGAGAGAGTCAGGCTAGAATACACTCGAGTGTATTTGGAGAAGAATACACTCAAGTAGTTTTTCATGATGCAATATATTTTTTTAAATCTAATCTATTGATCTTCTTAAACATGTTGTGAATATCTCATATGAAAAATTTGAGCTCATTTGGACATTTATAGGTCATGTTATAAAGACCGCAAAAAATATGCATTTCAAATTAGTTTCACATGTCGATTTTGTTACCCTTGGATGAGTGACTTATGCTCATCCAAATGGGCTCAAATTTTGTATGTAGCCTAGTTATAGTATGAAAATGAAGATCAATGGTTTACATTTTGCAAAAAATAGTCATGATATTCAAACACACTTGAATGTATTAGTGCGATCTATACACTCAAGTGTATTCTAGCTTGATATATATATATATATACATATACATACATATATATATATATATATATATATATATATATATATAGAGAGAGAGAGAGAGAGAGAGAGTCACACTAGAATACACTCGAGTGTACATATCACGCCGTACATCCCAATGGTGTTTGCCTATCTAGACCATGTTTTTCTAAAATCTAATCCATTGATCTTCATGGTTACAATAATTATAGGTCACATACAAAATTTGAACTCATTTGGATGAGTGTAAGTCACTCATCCAAGGGAAACAAAATTGACGCACAAAACTAATTTGAAATACATGATTTATGCCTCCTTTAGATGCACGACCTAAAAGTGTTCAAATGAGCTAAAATTTATTATATAGCATGTTCTTATGATAATTAAGAAGATCAATGGTTTAGATTTTTCAAAAATTTATTACATCTTCAAAAATGACTGAGGTGTACGGTGCCTCTGGTACACTCGAGTGTACACTAGCCTGACTCTCTCTCTCTCTCTCTCTCTATATATATATATATATATATATATATATATATATATATATATATATATATATATTACTAGTAAAACACACATGTACCATAGACATATTCCTGCCTAAGTGAATACAAGTACATTTTTATAGTTAAGGTAGATACCAAATGGATCACATGTTCATTTAAGGAGTTTAATAACCCTAATATGGCATTAAGGGATCAACATTAGGATAATAACTATATACATATAGAAAATTTGAGAATAGATACACATGTTTGATTTATTTTGACTGACATAAAATAATATACTTCTAGGAGGAAGAGGTGACATAGTGGACCAAGTACCAAGTTAGAGTTAACTTTTGAATGCATAAGACATAAAATAATATACTTCTAGGAGGAAGAGGTGACATGATGGACCAAGTACCAAGTTAGAGTTAACTTTTGAACGCATAAGGTATGTACTCCACTCTATTTAATTTTGGGCATAATTTGACTTAAATATTCTTACAATGAGACATCTCTTGGAATATTTACTCTTTTTTCTCCACTTGTCAAAATATCACCTTCTATCATTTGAAAATTATTGTTCTCTTTGAGTTTGTTGTTATGATGATGTATTGGGTCAATGACACCACCTTCTATTGTGTTTTACTATTGGTACATGTGCTTGATGAATGATGCTTCTTGCCACTCTATTTATGCATGTTAAATAATTTGACTAGCTAACTATTGTAGATGCTTATGCGTAAACATTAGGGTGTGCTACTTCTACCCAAGGTGTGCTTCTACCCTTATATATACATATATGTGTTGATTCTGCCTATGGGTGTGCTATTTCTACCCAAAATATATATAGGCCAATCACTCAGTGGTGTCTTGGCCCTACTATAGTTACTTTATTCCAATATATCTGCATGCAAATGATTATATTTGTTGTGGTATTGTGAATGGTAATGGTAAGATGTGTTATCTCATTTATTTATTTATATGCCACATTCTTTTGGACTTCATTTTCCTTGATATATCTCTTGTTGAAACTTACCTATCTTTTGACGAACCTCCTTTTTAAGGGAACATATCTTTTAACCTTTTAACCCATTTAAATGACCAAAATATTGTTAAATGTACATACTCAGCTTTTACTGACGCATACTCTTTTCTTTCCTATTTTTTGGTTGTTCCCTCCACCCAAGTGTAGGTGCTTTGTAGGGTAGAGACTCAAGATGACCGTGAGCTCATTGGTGAACATAAGGACAGCTTGAGATAGCCTTGTTACCCTCTGCATATGGGCTTATGTGTATGTAGATGTAACTTTTTTATTTTATGTACCACCCTTAGGGTGAGAAAGTTAAGTAGATGGAAACATTTTGTAACTTTGTAAATAGTTATGTTTTCCAATGCTTAAATATTTCACGGCTCATGCCTGTATCATTGACTAGGCCCACTTTTGGGTCTCACTCCTTACATTAGGACTAGATCCTACATGAGTATTATCCTCAGTCGAGAGTTGTTGATTTATGGATTTTTGAACAATCACCTGATTTTCATTGGGAGGACAATCATAAAAAGTTTTACTACATGCTTAACCCTCCCTTGAGGTCTTCTCCACTCAAACCTTATTAACTCAAGGCCCCCTATTCACTTACTTGACACATTCTCCTTGTCTATGAGCAAAGGTACCACAAGATATACATGAAGTAGGCATCCACTCAGATTCAAAATCTAATTGTATCTTTGACACCATCATCACTTATGAGATTCATTTAACTGGGGAACTATGAAGAACAAGGATTAAGGACTTGAATTCTTGTAAATTCAAGTCTCTTAGATTACCTAGTTATGGTCTCAACGAAGAGACAATGAAATTCACAATGATATAAAAAAAACTTCATGTCCCAACGTTCAAGTGGCAAGTCATGGACATGGATC
This sequence comes from Alisma plantago-aquatica, assembly GCA_963693085.1. Classification (NCBI taxonomy): domain Eukaryota; kingdom Viridiplantae; phylum Streptophyta; class Magnoliopsida; order Alismatales; family Alismataceae; genus Alisma; species Alisma plantago-aquatica. The sequence goes on from OY856409.1 coordinate 1,650,755,818, forward strand.
TACATTGGAACTTCAGATAGTTTCAACTTTTGGAGAGATTTTCCTCATTGAAAATTTTCTAGGATCATCATTTTACCAACAATAAACCATGGTCCTTTTCTACAACCACCCTCATATCCTCTGTATTTGTAAATTTGATAATGAAGAAGTCATTTCCTTTAGGAAATACTTCAAATTCACCCTTAATTTTCTAGATCAAGGAGAAATTCTTATGATGTGTTACCAATTTGGTTTCAATCCTACATCATAGTTTGCTACCATGTTGGTCCATCTATAAGTGTTCCTCTCAACAATGATCTTCAAACACTTTAAAACACCATCAAAAATATCAAGTTGACAACACTTGAGGATCATTTCATTGGACTCCTTGAAAAATAGATCCTTCCACGTTTTAGTATCAATAGAAATAGTGATTCCTTCTCTCCATATTAAATTCCTAGGTAGATGTGAATGTGATCAAGTACCTTTAGGTGTGATAGTGTCATGTTAACAAGGTTCTGGGTAACAGACATAGTCAAGGGCTCGCCAATGTTGCCAACCTTATTGCCACTCAAAACACTAGAAGATTCCATCAACCTTGTCCACTACTTATTGTGTAATACTTAGTAGAAAGATATGAATCCTACATCCTTGAGCTATAAAATTTGACAATATATACTACTTAATTATTGAAACCATAATGCATGTAGTGCCATGTGATCACATAATTATCCTAGTGTTTAGAAGTTGATATAGCAAAATAGGTATCTGTGTAGCGATCTCACGATTGTGAGAAGGTACTTAGACTCGTATATTGTTAAACATATATGTGGGTTATTGAGAATCCGTATGAGGTATGGTTTTTGGACATCATATTATCACCACTTAATATGAGTAGTTTGAGGTTATATCCATTGTTTCCAAATTACAACCATGCTAATGTGTTTGCAAATTTTGGAATATGATGATTCAAATGACATTTATGTCATGTTATAATAGGTTCCATGACTGGAGTATGTAGGTTGTCTTGATGTTTTAATGTAGGTCACAAAACAATGAGTCCGTACTTTCTACACTCATATCCAACAAGGTGTGGTGGAATCATAAGAACATCAAATAATGCTAAGATCCTCTTAGTTGGGCTAGGGGACTTCACAATCATAATCTAATATATTGAGTGGTACATACCAACTACACAATGCTTGGTAATAAAATATGTAATTAATATGTGTATATCTAATTGTATTATATCTCACCACTTGATTTCATATTGCTTTTTTTCTCCAATGTGCCCATACCAATTGTTTCCATTTTCTTATTAGAATCTTTATTGCTTTAAGGTACTTTTTAGAAGCTAAAACTTATCATATAACTTAAATTTAGTGTAAATAGTAGAACTTACATACTAATATACTCTAATATATTATAATCTCTCATTGGGACTTTGTTCTCACTCGAATGGTTCTTTGTCCTTTTTAGGTTCTCAATATTGACACTAGGGGTTTTGCGGAAAGGAAGTCTCATCCAAGGTAGTAATGAGTAAAAGATGTAAGTCTAGCCATTTATTGTGTCTAGGTTTTTCCTTACAAACTCAGGTCTGGGTAGGGTGTTTTGTACACTTTGTACCTATTACATCATTTTTGGCTTGTATGCCATGTACATGATGTGTATATTGTATATACAAATAGGATGACCTTTTGTATAAATAGGTGGTGAAGATGGCACTTAAAGTGGACTATGTATAGTTACTCATTGGAATGTGATTATAGATCCCTCTTGTGTGATCATGAATTTGAATATGTCTTTAACTTTTGTTTGGATATTTCCTTTCCTTCTTAGTTTATATTGTTCAATATGATCATTTAAGGTATTTGTTATTTGAGGTGCCATCTAAAACATGATTACTTGAATTGGAGGTCAAGTTCAACACAAATGCTAGAGAAGAAAGGTTGACTGCTGATGAGTGCATACTCATCATAATTTTCAATTACCTTTTTGGAACAATTTAATATCTTTTCCACATCTTTTCACCCTAATATGAATCATAATGCACAAAACTACTAAGTAATTCAATAATCAAGGTTTTAACTAAATATCTTTCATTTTATGCAGGTACAGCAGGCAACTCCATGCAAACGGTCTCAAGATCGTTTGGATCCATGCGGTCTCAAGATCGTTTGCTGGAATACACAAAGAAACAAGACGAAACCAGTTGCCCAAGAAGTCCATGCGGTCTCAAGACCGTTTGGTCCCATGCGGTCTCAAGACCGTTTGGTCCCATGCGGTCCCAAGACCGTTTGGTCCCATGCGGTCTCAAGACCGTTTGGTCCCATGCAGTCCCAAGACCGTTTGGTCCCATGCGGTCCCAAGACCGTTTGGTCCCATGCGGTCCCAAGACCGTTTGGTCCCATGCGGTCTCAAGACCGTTTGGTCCCATGCGGTCCCAAGACCGTTTGGTCCCATGCGGTCTCAAGACCGTTTGGTCCCATGCGGTCCTAAGACTGTTTGGTCCCATGCGGTCCCAAGACCGTTTGGTCCCATGCGGTCTCAAGACCGTTTGGTCCCATGCGGTCTCAAGACCGTTTGGTCCCATGCGGTCTCAAGACCGTTTGGTCCCATGCGGTCCCAAGACCGTTTGGTCTCGCGCGGTCCCAAGACCGTTTGGTCTCGCGCGGTCCCAAGACCGTTTGGTCTCGCGCGGTCCCAAGACCGTTCGATGCAAGCACAAGGATCGTTTGAAGAACTAAAGCCGCGCGACCACACCAAAGCCAGACTGATCAAAGCAAGACCGTTTGGCGCTCAAACGACCTCCAAACCGTTTGATGCCCAAACGGTCTCAAGACCATTTGGTGCCCAAACGGTCTCGAGACCGTTTGGCGCCCAAACGGTCTCAAGACCGTTTGGCGCCCAAACGGTCCCCAGACCGTTTGGCGTCAGATCTAAAACTATAAATAGACCCCCAGGGTCCCCATTTGAGGCATCGGTTACGGACGCCGAAAGGCTGCCAGAGCACCATCCCGATCAAGTTCCACTCCACCTACAGCTGGTGTTGCGTCCAAGGAGGCTAAGAAGGAGAAGAAGACGGAGCAAAGAGCGCATCTTCTTCACCGGGCTGCGTCCACCTTCTGCACCGAGCTCATGGCGGATCTATCTTCTTCTTCTATCTTTCTTGTACCTCGCATCATGAGCGAGTAGTCCTCTTTCGCTGGGGTGCGGGGACTAGCCCCGCTGCCCATGCAAACCATGTTCTCTTGTTAAACTTTCCATGGCAATGTATATAACTCTTCATTTTGTCGTTTATCGTTAAGCTTGTGAGTTGGTTATGTGCGTGTTTCCATCTTTGTGCTCCCTATGTTGCGAGAACTTCAATGCATAGGTATGAATGTCGTTTAGCATGTTAGACTCCTTGACGAGAACTTCCGATAGGATTCCTTGAGGTAGTAGGTGTAGGATCCGCGAGGGGACGGTCCGCCTAACCTTCGGTGACACTGGTGTGCGCCTGACGCCCGAAAGGGGGGTTCACAGCCTTAGTTGGATTTTGTATCTTCGTGCTTTTCGTCGATGTTTACACGTACAATAGTCGCTTGTTTGCTTGCGGTTTGCGCGGTTGACTCCCTGATTAGAAATAGGATGGGATTTCATCGAGGTCGTAAGTGTATGATCCGCGAGGGGACGGTCCGCCTAACCTTCGGTGACACTTCTGTGCGCCTAACGCCCGAAAGGGGGGTTCACAGCTTCCGTGGATTTCTGTATCTTCAGAGCCGTAAGACGTATGATCCGGATGGCGATGAGAAATCGGCTGCCTATGGTGACGCTTACGCGGACCTGACGCCCGTAAGGGGGGTTCTGCAGCAGCTCTACTTGGAGTGTTATTTCGTGCCTGGATTGTTCGCAAGAGAGTATGATTGTGTGTGTAGCGGTGGTCAAACCCGGTACCATCCCAGCGATTTCGTATCATTAATCTAAACCCATCTTTTATTCCACATTTACTTTCTTGCAATTAGTTTAATCAAACCAAAATCAACCTATTGTTCTAAATATTAGTTTTACTTGAGCTAGATCTAACTGACAAGGATTCTTAAAAACGTTGTCCTTTGGGTTCGATCCTAAACTATACTGCGATAAGATCCGTCCGCTTGCGGGTGGTATTGTTGCACTTGGTTTTGGTAAAAGCTCGGGGATATAAACCCCGAGTGAATTTGTTAGTGCATTCAAAAGCCACATCAAATTCTGGCGCCGTTGCCGGGGACAACGGAATCAGTCAGTCAAATCAAGTTCTTTTAAGACTAATCTAGGATTTTGTTTTTTTTCTTTTTGAAACTATCGCTTATCTACTTGATCTTTATTCTACTCCAAGGATCTCACTTTCAAACCTTTTTAAGTTTCAGGTGCTCTTGACGATTAGTGTATGCACCGTTCGGATAGTCTCGGACTGACTGCGAGCTTTGATCCCGAGATCGATAGAACCTTCCATCGTCAGATCCGAGAGAATCAAGCTAGAATGGCGCAAGAAGAAGAAGTAGCCCGTAGGGTAGCTCAAGCCATCAATGCGCAGAGAGAGAGGTTCATGCAAGAAGCTAGAGCTGCGGTTCAACAGGAGATCTTAGCAGCACAAGCAGCAGCGCAGGCAGCGGAACTTCAGAAGGATCTTAGAGAGTTCTCTATCCCAAAGGCCGCAAATGTATATCATCCGGTGCAGCCTCCTCCCATCGAAGCTGCCAACTTTGAGATTAGAGCACATTGGATAACCTTGCTTCAGAACAACCCATTCTACGGTAAACAAGCTGAAGACAGCCAAGGTCATCTTCTCAGATTCATTGACCTGTGTGCCATGACGAAGCAAAATGGAGTCTCTGATGATGCTATTCGACTCCGTCTCTTCAAGTACTCTCTGGCTGACAAAGCCATTAGTTGGTACAACTCACTGCAGAGTGATGTACCCATCATCACCTGGGAGCAGCTTCAAAACGCCTTTCTGGAAAAGTTCTACCCCCCGTCCCTTACATATGAAATCAGGGGACGAATCACAAATTTCACTCAAGTCCCAGGAGAAACTCTTTCCGAAGCTTGGGATAGGTACAAGGAGCTCCTACGAAAATGCCCACACCATGGAATTCCTAAGAATCAGCTGATCGAGATATTCTATAGAGGTGTGGAAGATGATGTCAAGATGTTCCTTGACTCCTCGTCTGGAGGGAACTTCATGCGGCAAAGTTACGACAGCGCATGGAGAGTAGTAACTCTGGGAGCAGAAAATCAAGCCAACTGGGGCAGATCTGTTGGTAAAGGAGTTTTAAAGGTTGCAATGACTGCCATTTTTGCAGGGCTTACTGAAACAGTTATGGAGGTTTTCATGGACGACTTTTCTGTATATGGTGACTCCTTTGATTCTTGTCTTAAGCACCTCTCCATGGTACTCAAACGCTGTGAAGAAGCACATCTGGTGCTAAATTGGGAGAAATGCCACTTTATGGTAAAGGAAGGCATAGTTTTGGGCCACAAGGTTAGCAACAAAGGAATTGAAGTTGATAAAGCCAAGATAGAAGTCATATCTAAATTGGCAATACCCACAAATGTGAAAGAAGTTCGTGCTTTTCTCGGTCACGCTGGATTCTATAGAAGGTTTATACATGATTTTTCTAAGATAACAAAGCCGATGACCAATTTACTTCTCAAAGATGCTAATTTCAATTTCAATAAGGAATGCATCAAAAGTTTCGATACGCTGAAGAAAGCCCTTACGACTACCCCCATTATTAGAGCTCCAAATTGGGAGCACCCCTTTGAAATTATGTGTGATGCCAGTGACTACGCAGTGGGTGCAGTCTTAGGACAATGCATTGAGAAGAAACATTATGTTATCTATTATGCATCGAAAACCCTCGACGAAGCTCAAAGGAACTATGCCACTACTGAAAAGGAACTTTTGGCAGTCATCTATGCCTTCGATAAATTCAGATCCTACCTTACTGGTTCAAAGGTAATCGTTTACACAGACCATGCTGCCATCCGTTACCTTATGGCAAAGAAGGATGCTAAGCCAAGGCTGATCAGATGGATACTCCTTCTACAAGAATTTGACCTAGAAATACGAGATAAGAAAGGAACGGAGAATGTCGTAGCAGATCACCTGAGTCGCATCCACACTCTGGATGCTGAAGGAATTCCGATAAACGACTCTCTACCAGACGATCAACTTATGAGAGTCTCAGAATCTGAACCATGGTATTCAGACTTAGTAAACTACCTTGCCGCCGGAGTCATCCATCCTCAATACACAGGGAACGGTCTGAAGAAATTTATGCATGATGTGAAGCATTACTATTGGGATGAACCATATCTCTTCAAACTCTGTGCGGATGGATTGTATAGACGTTGCGTCGCCAAAGAAGAAGCCCATTCCATTTTGGAACAATGCCACTCAGGACCCATGGGTGGGCATATGAGCTCTAAAAAGACTGCCTTAAAAGTTTTGCAATGTGGATTTTTCTGGCCAACTTTATCCAAGGACTGTTATGATTTTGTCATATCATGTGATAAGTGTCAAAGAGCTGGCAATATAACCAAGAGAGATGAAATGCCACTGAATCTATGGCAAGAAGTAGAGATATTTGACGTCTGGGGAGTAGACTATATGGGGCCATTCCCATCTTCTAATGGATTCTCTTACATCCTTGTGGCGGTGGACTACGTCTCCAAATGGGTTGAAGCTATACCAACCGTCACTTGTGATTCGAAACCAGTCATCAAACTATTCAAAGATATTATCTTCCCACGGTTCGGAGTGCCGAGAACCGTGATTTCTGATGGAGGCTCCCATTTCATCGAAAGAAGCTTCGAAGCTCTATTAAAAAAATATGGCGTCTCACACAAGGTAGCTTCTCCTTACCATCCACAGACCAGTGGACAGGTAGAAGTCTCTAATCGACAACTAAAGGCTATCCTTGAAAAAACCGTTGGGCGTAATCGAAAAGATTGGGCGACAAAAATCAACGATGCCCTATGGGCTTATCGCACTGCTTATAAAACTCCCCTTGGTACTACTCCTTTTCGTTTGATATATGGAAAAGCTTGTCACCTTCCGGTCGAATTAGAACATAAGGCATGGTGGGCAATTAAACAATTAAATTTCGATATAAAGGAAGCAGGGCAAGCCAGGATTCTGTAACTCAACGAGCTGGATGAACTTAGAATGACGGCCTATGAAAATGCTCGAATCTACAAGGAACATACAAAACTTTGGCACGATGGACATCTGAAAAGAAAAGACATTCAAGTGGGAGACCAAGTTCTGGTTTTTAACTCAAGATTAAGGATATTCCCAGGAAAACTTCGCTCACGCTGGTCTGGACCATACATCATCAAAAGCATCTCTCCTCAGGGCACTTTCTCTTTATGGAGTGCAGAGTCGGGTGAATTCATAACCAATGGCCACCGCCTGAAGAGATATTTCACCACAACAGACATAGGCACCAAATCAACGCTGGAACTCACCGATCCTAAGGATCCCACATGACGACGAAGGACTCTGTCGAGCCATCGACATAAAACAAAGGCGCTTGTCGGGAGGCAACCCGACCAATAAATCTGTTTTACCTTTCTTTTCCCAATTTTGTTTTATAGTTAATTTTCCTTAAATAAAATTTGCCTTATGGATAGTTTTCTTTCAGGATACGAGATCGGATTGGTGCTGATCACAACGAATTCATTCTCGGCAGTCATACCTGGTGTTTCCTTTCCCCTCCATCTTGAATTTAGGGTTTGCTCGAGGACGAGCAAATCTCTAAGTTCGGGGTGGAGGGTGGGTGGTACGTATTCCACTTCCACATACACACCCTCTTTTATACTCAATATGTCTCTATCATAAAATTTTTCAAAATTGTGAACAGATACTTGATGGAATTTTGTCTTTTATTGATAAAAATGTAACTAACTGTTTGCTATGCATCTTCTATCATAACATCCTCCTTATTCGAAACAAATCCCCAAGAGGACTGACTTTTGAAACTTGCCTGAAATCATCCTGTGAAACTTATGATTCCTAACATCATAATCCTTTTTACATAATGACAAGTATCTGTCAAACTGATAGGGATCAAACACGTTGCGCTTCCTAACTGACTAATGGAACAATGGCTCAGAAACCCCACCGGATCCGCACCAAGTCATTATTTGAGCAGAGTATGACAAAGAGAATAACCCGGTTTTGAATTGTAAATCAAGTTGCATCCTGATCTGAACTCTCTTCTACACTTCTTCTATCATCTTCGTATCCCTCCATCCATAAATACCACCAAAATAGCCAAACTTGTGCCAAATCCCTAAGTTCGGGGTGGCACGCCACTTTCCCCATATCCGCTTCTTCCATACCCCTTCCAATAAGTAGGGGCGTACCACCAAAAATGCAATCTCGAGTCGAATAGAGGAGAGATCTGCAATAAAAAGATGCCAAAGTGCACACAAAATAAATGCAATCTCGAGTCGAATAGAGGAGAGATCTGCAACAAAAGATGCCATAGCGCACACAAAAAAAAATGCAATAAATGAAATTGCAAAACAAATAAAAATCTCGAGTCGAATAGAGGAGAGATTTTCTTCTTCCTTTCATACCACCTTTCACTCATTTTTCTACCTAAGGGCACAATACATGCCCTACCATCCTTAACAATACCAGTGTCAGATCAAATGCATACTTGTTGATTCTGCGGGTATCTCAGAACTCCTACGACACTCTTTGACATGCTTGGTGTTAGAAAAGGCGGGGAGGAAGCGTTGTTGGGAAACGAACTCAGGAACGAAGCTATGGAAAGACGTGTTTAGTGGTCCCAGGAAGTTGAGGTACTCATTCATACTGAGCAGAAAGAAAACACTTGTGATGTGAAGATGAAGAAATCACATGGATCGAAAGTATTTCATTAGGCAACAGTTTCAAATTTTATGTTACTCGAGGACGAGCAACGATTTAAGTTCGGGGTGTTTTGATGAGTGCATACTCATCATAATTTTCAATTACCTTTTTGGAACAATTTAATATCTTTTCCACATCTTTTCACCCTAATATGAATCATAATGCACAAAACTACTAAGTAATTCAATAATCAAGGTTTTAACTAAATATCTTTCATTTTATGCAGGTACAGCAGGCAACTCCATGCAAATGGTCTCAAGATCGTTTGGATCCATGCGGTCTCAAGATCGTTTGCTGGAATACACAAAGAAACAAGACGAAACCAGTTGCCCAAGAAGTCCATGCGGTCTCAAGACCGTTTGGTCCCATGCGGTCTCAAGACCGTTTGGTCCCATGCGGTCCCAAGACCGTTTGGTCCCATGCGGTCTCAAGACCGTTTGGTCCCATGCGGTCCCAAGACCGTTTGGTCCCATGCGGTCCCAAGACCGTTTGGTCCCATGCGATCCCAAGACCGTTTGGTCCCATGCGGTCTCAAGACCGTTTGGTCCCATGCGGTCCCAAAACCGTTTGGTCCCATGCGGTCTCAAGACCGTTTGGTCCCATGCGGTCCCAAGACCGTTTGGTCCCATGCGGTCCCAAGACCGTTTGGTCCCATGCGGTCTCAAGACCGTTTGGTCCCATGCGGTCTCAAGACCGTTTGGTCCCATGCGGTCTCAAGACCGTTTGGTCCCATGCGGTCCCAAGACCGTTTGGTCCCATGCGGTCCCAAGACCGTTTGGTCTCGCGCGGTCCCAAGACCGTTTGGTCTCGCGCGGTCCCAAGACCGTTTGGTCTCGCGCGGTCCCAAGACCATTCGATGCAAGCACAAGGATCGTTTGAAGAACTAAAGCCGCGCGACCACACCAAAGCCAGACTGATCAAAGCAAGACCGTTTGGCGCTCAAACGACCTCCAAACCGTTTGATGCCCAAACGGTCTCAAGACCATTTGGTGCCCAAACGGTCTCGAGACCGTTTGGCGCCCAAACGGTCTCAAGACCGTTTGGCGCCCAAACGGTCCCCAGACCGTTTGGCGTCAGATCTAAAACTATAAATAGACCCCCAGGGTCCCCATTTGAGGCATCGGTTCCGGACGCCGAAAGGCTGCCAGAGCACCATCCCGATCAAGTTCCACTCCACCTACAGCTGGTGTTGCGTCCAAGGAGGCTAAGAAGGAGAAGAAGACGGAGCAAAGAGCGCATCTTCTTCACCGGGCTGCGTCCACCTTCTGCACCGAGCTCATGGCGGATCTATCTTCTTCTTCTATCTTTCTTGTACCTCGCATCATGAGCGAGTAGTCCTCTTTCGCTGGGGTGCGGGGACTAGCCCCGCTGCCCATGCAAACCATGTTCTCTTGTTAAACTTTCCATGGCAATGTATATAACTCTTCATTTTGTCGTTTATCGTTAAGCTTGTGAGTTGGTTATGTGCGTGTTTCCATCTTTGTGCTCCCTATGTTGCGAGAACTTCAATGCATAGGTATGAATGTCATTTAGCATGTTAGACTCCTTGACGAGAACTTCCGATAGGATTCCTTGAGGTAGTAGGTGTAGGATCCGCGAGGGGACGGTCCGCCTAACCTTCGGTGACACTTGTGTGCGCCTGACGCCCGAAAGGGGGGTTCACAGCCTTAGTTGGATTTTGTATCTTCGTGCTTTTCGTCGATGTTTACACGTACAATAGTCGCTTGTTTGCTTGCGGTTTGCGCGGTTGACTCCCTGATTAGAAATAGGATGGGATTTCATCGAGGTCGTAAGTGTATGATCCGCGAGGGGACGGTCCGCCTAACCTTCGGTGACACTTCTGTGCGCCTAACGCCCGAAAGGGGGGTTCACAGCTTCCGTGGATTTCTGTATCTTCAGAGCCGTAAGACGTATGATCCGGATGGCGATGAGAAATCGGCTGCCTATGGTGACGCTTACGCGGACCTGACGCCCGTAAGGGGGGTTCTGCAGCAGCTCTACTTGGAGTGTTATTTCGTGCCTGGATTGTTCGCAAGAGAGTATGATTGTGTGTGTAGCGGTGGTCAAACCCGGTACCATCCCAGCGATTTCGTATCATTAATCTAAACCCATCTTTTATTCCACGTTTACTTTCTTGCAATTAGTTTAATCAAACCAAAATCAACCTATTGTTCTAAATATTAGTTTTACTTGAGCTAGATCTAACTGACAAGGATTCTTAAAAACGTTGTCCTTTGGGTTCGATCCTAAACTATACTGCGATAAGATCCGTCCGCTTGCGGGTGGTATTGTTGCACTTGGTTTTGGTAAAAGCTCGGGGATATAAACCCCGAGTGAATTTGTTAGTGCATTCAAAAGCCACATCAACTGCTCAATATTCATCAAGAAGAGAGCTCCATGTTCTTATGCTCTGATTTTGGGGTTGGGTGTCACAATGGTGGTATCAAATTGAGGTTGCCTATAGTTACAAGGGAATATCATTTTGTTTCTTCTAATGTGTCCATCGTGTCTAATAATTGTTTATAATGGCATAAATATGGTAGAGTGAGAACATGTTGAGAGTATCTTTATGCCACCTATGACATAAGAAAGGAGTGAAACATCTAAAAAGACAGTGCCTGCGGTATGGCCTTCATAGCCTGCATCACCTCCCTTAAGCTTAATAACATTAGTTTGCCCAAGTATCTAGGCTAAATTCATGCAATCAATGTCCACTTATATGCACCATGACTAATAGGATGGAAATTCTTACACCACCATCTGAGTGTTCTAGTTATTTTAGATAAAAAAATTTAGAGATTGAGGAGAGATGGGGTGATGGAGTATGATGTTATAGCTAATTTAGTGGATGTGAATCTTTTGTTGACTGACTTGGAAAATTCATTTCTAATATTGGACATACTATAAGAGGACTAGATCAAGCATGCAATATATATCTTCTATAGTAAATAGAAGTCTAGTGACGAGCCATGGAGTTGGAGAGGCCAGGATTGGTGATCACTTACATTAATTTTAGGAATGAGTTTTAGGGTAGGTACTCTCCTATTCATACCTAGGGAGAAGATGAGTTTGTTTGAAACTAGTATTAGTAGACAGTGTCTAACAGTGAGTATGAGGTGTAGTTTGAAGACATGTTTAGGTTATGCATTGAGCTTGCACCTATAGATGATGATGAAACCAGATAGTTTGAAGAGGCTTCAAATGTGGAGCTACAACAAGTAGCTTCTATGATGTATACTCGTGAGAATTTTCATCATTCATGGAGTTGGTGATAAGGATTTAGGATTACAAAGGGTATATGTGATTTTGAGTCCATGAGGAGGTCAAATCAACTCCCCATCCAGAAGTCTAGAAGTGTCACAAGGTTGAGATATTTGGCACAGTGATAGCAACACTTGTCTCAAAATGGGCAAGAAATGTCGGAATAAAGAAGTTAAAATTAGTGACAATGGTCACCAAGTAGGGTTAGAGGTAGAGTTCTTCCACCTAGTAGGGAAATGAATTTAGGATACATGTTAGTTCTATCATCTAGGTTGAAGTTTGATAGGAAGGGTAGGATATGCAACTACAACCACAACTGGCTGTATTATTCATGAACTGATAATGATATCATTGTGTTCAGTGCACATTATGACATTTTGTTTATGGTTGTAGCTGGAATTAACCCAACGAATACAGTCACAGTCAGTACAACATGGTGGATTTGGGAGAAGGAGTCCTTTGCATGTAGGATCATCAGGATTGACAACTGCAAATCATGGTTGTAGTCACCCTAAAACAACAAGATGTGAGTGGTATGATTGTGGTTCATAATAGGTACTACACAAACCTTTTTCATTCTAATTTAATTACTTCATCTTGCATTCCAATTTTCTTTGACCCAGGTGCAACACACTTGTCTATCACCATAGATGGAACATCCTTTTATTGTTTGCTAGTCTATAGGATGTCATATTATCTTATGTTGTGGACTCTTTGGTGGGTTAAAATTTTATGGAGGTCAATCCATCTTATGCCCCCATTTTCTTGAGGCACAACATCCATGTGGATATTTCTATTGAGATGCATGGGTTTTATGTGATCCCATGGACGGATATCCTAAAAAATTATAAAGTGGTTTTTAATTTTGGGTTCGAGATAGAATATTATTAAGATGGTGATATCTCTTGGGCTTCCCAAGGATATAGGAAGATCCTTCCTACATGAATAGTGTTTGCTACCATAGTAGATAAGATGATGAGGCAGGGAAGTGCAAACTTTATGGTATGTGTCATTAATGCCAAGGAAGAGATTCCAAGGATATGATATGTTCCTATGGTGCATGAGTTTTAAGGCATGTTTCCAAAAGAGTTTCTAGGTCTTTCACCACCTATAGAGTTTGATTATGAGATCTATCTAGTATGTGGTAGCCAACCTATAGCTCAAGCACGTTACTGGATAGCAATAATAGAGATGACAGAGTTAAAGACACAAATTCATTTTTTGTTTTCCAATGGGTTTATACAATTGAGTGCATCTCCTGGGTATTGTTGTTTTATTTGTGGAAGAGAATGGTTTGATGATGTTACGCATAGACTACATGTAATTGAATAAAGTGAGAATGAATAACATTTTGTTGAGGATAGATGAATAGTTTGACCATATGATGGGATATGGTTTTCACTAATATAGAACTCAAATCAGGATACCATCATTTGAATGTTAAGGCATATGACATACCTAAGACAAACTTCAGGACTATGTATGGTCATTATGAGTTTGCAGCTATGTTGTTAGGGATAAATATTCACCTACAATTTCTATGGATCCAATGAACATAGTATTTAGGAAGTATCTAGAGCAATTTGTGGTGGTTTTCATATATGATATCTTTATCTACTCTAGGGATATAGATAAGCATGACCAACATATTCACTTAGCATTATACTTGCTAAGGAAAAATCAATTTTAAGTGATATTTAGTAAGTGTAAGTTTTGTCTTGTCAAAATATCATTTCTTGGCCATGTCAAATTGGGAAAGGGGATTCGTGTAGACCCCAAGAAGATAGAGTCAATGCTGCAGTGGAAAAATTGAAGATGCCTACATAATTATAAAATTTCCTTTTATATGGTTATTATGGACGATTGACATGCTATAACTATGCGTGTAAATGCAAGTTTACAATAAAGTAATATTGGGCAATTTGGGTTCCAAGTTATTGTCTCATAGAGATGGGCCACTAGAATTGTTATGAGTAACACCAATCATGTAAATTGATAAAAAAGTGTTCAATTAAAATTTTGATTCTATAATAAAATAAAATCAATAAGATATTAACTACTGTATGTTTAATATTCAGAATTAAGGTATCTAGAATTCCATTTTCACCAAGAAAATCAATGAATGCTAAACCAATTAATTATTAACAAACTTAAATTGTTTTGATGATGAAAGATGCATTTTAGCGATACATCCTTCCTATCTTAACACCATTTCCAAAAAAATCCCTAATTATATATCATTATAAACTTAGTTAAACTGAAATGTTTCATATCTACCATGATATTACTTCGCAAGCATGAAGCTATTGTAGTTCTCTTGTGTCTTACGTTCATGAAATAAATTTGATAGAGCTTGCATTTTTGAACCACAAATTCAATCTAACAACTATGTGATGAAAAATCCAAACTAAGACAATTAAGTAATTTATTAATAAACTCTAAGAAATGGATCATCTATTAATAAAAATCAACCATTCAACAACAATATTATGCCCAAATGGTATATTAAATAATAGAGAGGAGATAACTAGTTCCCCATGATCAAGCCTTTTTCCATAAGATAGAAAGGAAGGACAAAAATAAACAAAGGATATATGAAACAAAGTAGAAAATCCATAGTAGACTCTAAGTAGAAGGGACTAGGTGTTGGTATGTATGCCTTGAGAGTCAATCATGGGATGATTGGTGGGATACATTAAGATTGATTTGATAAACATCAAAGGCAAGCTTCCAATTCTTTTTGGTTCAGTCATTTGAGATAGTGATAGAACATATTGAATGTCTAGAGAATGACAGTACTCAATGACGTATGCTTTCACATTCAGGACCTGAACGATGAGATCATACAAATGCTAAGAGTTTGTACATTCTTGTTATCTCCCTAGTCATATGTCATTGTGTAAGGTAGATAGACAACAATGAAACACAAGACTAGATTGTGGTGTTGGTTGATGACATAATCTCATTAGTCATGATATAGAGATATCAAACCAAACACATAGGTACTTATTAGAGAACAAGTGTACCGGACAGACCCACCGCGAGTTTGACACATGGAACCATGACATGATAGTCACAGTCAGTACTCACAGTGATGGTGGTGAATGTGATTCTTTGACATAAAATCACTACACTCAACACATGTCGTTGGGCACACTTTGACATCATCAAACACAGTCCTGAAACATGGGTTGTTATAAAGGTGATGATTGGGTGGCTTTGACACATGGGGCTTTTGAGGGGTGAGTGATAGATATGGGATTTGTCCCTACTGAGGGAGTTTTATATCCATGGCCACTTGATGAGTAGGATTGAGAAAGGTGTCCACACATGTGTGAATCAGTATGTGATATTGATGTCATACATATCTCTTCCAATCTACTCTGAGATCAAGAAAGTGAATGAACGTTGACAGGATGACTGTTCCATGCCTCGAGTTCATTCGGGATATTAGTAACAAAGGAATTATACATTCACTGTAACACCATTCACAGATTGTAGGATTGAAAGTTTTTCTCCAACTTTCTATTTCAGTTGGGTAGCACTGATGTGTGACTAGGCACCACTCTTTGCTTGTGAAGTCATAAGCGTTATGGACTTTCACTGCCAATGTGAAAAGGACCTGCAGGGTCACACACATAGGATTTAACCTAGAAGAGGAGTTTTGTCCACAAACAATGTTTAGATTGATTACTAAAGGAGTTTAGTAGTTCAATTAAACACTCAATTAACTGATAGCTCAATGTCATAATGTTCAAGGTGTTGGACACATTGATTGGAGTATCGAATTGATTGAAACTATAATTGACTGATTCTACACAATCTGCACTCCCAATCGATCAGCTCATGTGATGAACCGATTGGCTGAGCTTGGTGAACCGATCGACTCATGTGGTGAGTCGATCGGCTCATTAATAGGGTGAAACGATTGGTTCAAGTGTTGAAACGATCGGTTCAACTGGTCCAACCGAGCAAGTTGGGAAAGTAGGATTGGTGAGAAATTTATTTTCATTTCACTTGCCCAAATTGATTGGAACAAGGATTGGTATTAGGTACCAATTAGAAATAAAAGAAGAAAAGTCAATTGAGAACTGATCAGGAACACAAACCGACCGGTTTAGAAGTGAACCGACCGTTTCATGGGTCCCAACCGATCGGTTGAGGTGTCAACCGATCATCTTAGGTCCCCAACCGATCGTTTCAGTTGTGAAATGATCGGTTCAGGTTGCACAGTTGGTTGTTTTTGTGAAAAATCTCGAACCCTTCTACTCCTTCTTTAGTCCCGCATTGCCCGGGATCGAGAACCATGTCCCATGACCCTCCTATATATAGGGGTATTGGGGGCTTCTCAAAGAACACTCAGTGCAACCAGTTGCTCTATAAAGTTTTCGTTCTCTCTCGTTTTGGTAAGCGAGAGAGCCCGAGAAAGTGCTACCCGATAAGGGAGGCACAACAAGGGAAAGAGAACTGCAGAAAGTGACTGGTGGCAGGAGAGTGTGTCAGTGACTAGTACGTTGATAGGAGGGTGCGACTCCTTCCAATTCCTTATGGGAAAAGGAGATTGGATTTCTAGGTGGTTCGTGTGGACTACTTCAGAGGCGGGAGATTTCTGTCGCTCAGAGGATAGTTGTCAATCCTGACAGACCCGGTGAGACCAGGAGTCATCAGTCCCAGTGCGACCAAGAGCTGCAAAGACATCATCCAAGACTGGAGGTGAAGACCGTGCAAGCCGTGAGGTATTGTCGCTGAGCAAGCCTCGGGACAAGGTATGATTGCACAAACCATCCTTTCCTATTGTATAGACGTTGACACGTTTCCTTGTTCTGGGTTTGGGGAGGAGAAATTTTTTTTTGTTACCGCTGCCTTCTCTACCTACCCTAAAACCCTACAGTGGTATCAGAGCCACATCAACTGCTCTATACTTTAGGGATTATTGATATGATCAATTTTGGTTTGTCGCCTTTATTTATTGCATACGATGCAAATAAAATTGGCTTTATGCATGTCCAATACTAAATCCACAAATCCCAATATACATATATGATATGTAATATTAATGCACTCGATACGCGTCAACCATAAATGAGTTTTGTGGTGGATGTATAGCGTGGTTATGGCCAATAAACCCTATCTGTGTATGGTTGTATGTGGTTGCTTGCATCTCAATCTGCGCACCGATTGCCTTTCTCCTATTTGTGATGTAACTCAAAATAATTCGATATTTCTTTCCTACCTTTGCTCCCCTCGAATGTAACTCGAGGTTTCACTTTTAACATTGTAAAATAGGATAGAATTTTATTTCCTGCTATGTCAAAGAATGGAGGACATCCTGACGACAGCTGAGACGATCGGTTCAAGGCATGAATCGATCGGATGACGTTCGAGATGATCAGTTGAAGGAGTGAACTGATCGGTTGGAGGAGCCAACTGATCGGCTGGTGGCACCCAACCGACCGACCTGATGGTGAGCCGATAAGTCATGTGATGAGTTGATCAAACCCAGAAAGGTAAAGCACAAAGTTCATCTTGTATAGGTTGCATGTGATGTAGACCTAGATGACCGTGATTCCTCTTGGCTCGATGAATCACATTAGGATGGCCATAATCATCGCTTTTATCGTTTTTCATGTTTTCTGTGGGATATAGCATGTATATGATATGTACTATGTATTGTGGTGATTGGATATGTATATGTATATAAAACCAAATCCCTCATTAAATATTAATGTTTTAGATGCCTTCCAAATGCGACACAAGTGAAAAGCTTGATCGACCAAGTGTGGGCACGCCCAAGCATGGTGCACCGTCTATCTCGTTGAAGCGTGAAGGATGGATATGTGGGTCTGCCCAAGCAGGGTGCATATTCATCGTGTTGGCTTTGGGTCAGACTTAACAAGGTGACCTAGATAGGATCTAGCACCTTGAGGCATGGAGATGATCATGGTAAGGAGTTGCATATGACATCTTATCAAGAGTTGCATATGATGTAATTGGCAAGAGTTGCCTACCTGAGAGATCTAAGTTGTGGGTGATAGACCAAGCTGGTCCATGACTTAGAGGATTTCAGGATCTTTCCCACTAGAAGTTTGTACGCTACAATCTTCCGAATTGATGGTGAGGGCTATCAATTTGAAGTAAAATAGTGGGAGCGATAATTAATTAAAGGCCTAATTATATCGTCAACTTTTCAAATAAATCAAATAAGTCAAAAATGAATTTTGGACTAAAATTGCATATTTTCCTTTTGTAGTACAAATGGAAACAAACAACAATCACTTTTCTTTGCGATCCATCCTTGAAAAGGACAAGCTGAATGGGACAAACTTCCACGACTGGTATAGGACATTGAGAATTATTCTCACTCAAGAGGGAAAGCTCTATGTCCTGGATACTCCAATTCCAGAGGAACCTACTCCTAATGCACCAAAGGCAGAAAGGGATGCTTACAAGAAGCATTCTAATGATGCCATTGATGCAAAGTGCTTGATGTTGTGCTCAATGAACCATGAGTTGTAGAGACAACATGAGAACATGGGTGTCATTGAGATGATTCAACATCTCAAGAACATGTATAAAGATCAAGAACGACAAGAGAGATATGATGTCTCAAGGGCATTGTTCAAGTACGTCATGACAGAAGGAGATCTAGTTGGTCCTCACACACTCAAGATAATTGGGTATGTGGAGAACCTGACAAGACTGGGATTCCCACTGAGCTAAGAGTTGGCTACTGACGTGATACTGTAATCGTTGCTTGAATCCTACAGTCAGTTTGTGATGAACTACAACATGAACAACTTTGATAGGCCACTGTCAGAGTTGTTGGGCATGTTGATGACAGCTGAGACACAGATGAAGAAGGATAAGCCAAAGTCCATGATGGTGATCATGAGCAAGAAAGCCAAGTCCAAGCGTAAGGGCAAGGGCAAAGCTAAGAAAGGTTTTGATGCTAGCCAGGAGCCCAAGTCATCTTCAGCTCTCAAGGCCAAGGGAGGCGTGACCAAGAAAGGCAATTGCCACCATTGTCAAAAGCCAGAACATTGGAAAAGGAATTGTCCTCTCTATCTGGAAGAACAAAAGAAGAAGGAGGAAACACGCGTCTCTACTTAAAGGTGTCATGAAAGTAAACTTGTAACACTTTTGAGGTATATGATACCAAGAAGTAAAGTGTAAAACACTCAATAAATGGGGCAAGTGTTGCCACCATAGATAGGAGTACTTTAGTTTATTTTCATCCTAAAAGGCATGTAATACAGTTATGAACTGCTATTTCATATTTGCCAATAGATAGAAACACTTTATTTTTGCATATTTTATGACAATGATGGCAATCAATAAAGAGATGTTTCAATTTCTAAAGATATGATCTTTGTGGCAATGCCTTATTTATCTTGTGGTATTTGATATGCATGAGATAAAATGATACCTAAAAGTTATAGATAACTCAAACAATCAAATTAGCATCAATAATGAAAAATTCATTTCTAGTTTCCATGTGATGGATAAATCTAGACTCTTTTGGTTAGAGAACCAGTAAGAGACATGAATATTTTGGACATGATTAATTAATCTTCACTAAAGGTAGTGGGAGAATGATTATCCTATTAGGTATGATACATGTGATGTATTTACATACCTATTGGAACAAATGCTAATACTTCAAATGGTTTTTAAAGAAATACCAATATCAATATCTTGAAGTGTTCAAGATTATCATAGATGAAGTGCAAATTTGGTAAAGTGTTAATTATTGATGAGATCAATGAATGAAATACTTGGACCAAATGTTTGAGATCCTTATGAGTGATTATGATAGTGTATCATAGTGAACTCATGATTAAGGCATGGTGATGTCTAAATCAAGAAGGAATCATACTCTAAGAATTAGAGAATGATTATCAAATAACTAAATTCTTCTTAATAAAAGAATACCCCACACTAATAAAGGACGTTAAGAATCACAAGGAGTTGTAAGTTCTTATATCCTTGACGGATACACCTCGTTTATATATGTGATGAGTTGTTCATGTGATGAGTCAATTATCTAGATGAATACGAGGAACCGAATTTTGAGTTATGGTTTATGACCATTACATCCTAAATGACATTCATGTGAACCATAAGGTATGACCTTGATGGTAGCACCCATTGGATGAAATCCATAAGTGCAAATCAATCTTAAGTGTTAAGACACATGGATAACATTTTGAGAAGGATGATGCTTGTTGATTGCAACTTAATGACTAAGACATTTGGCTTATGGATACTAAAACCACATTCCTATGAGGAATAAAACAAGGATGTGTACGTGACACAACCTATAAGGTTTATGAATCCACTAATGCAAATGAAGTCTATAAGTTACAATGGAATAATCAATGTGATTGATTAAGTACAAGCAACTCAGAATTGGATCTTTACTTTGATGATATAGTCAAAGGGTTTGACTGATATGTCAAAGACAAAGAAGGGATCTGTGATTTAGTGAGAGCATGTTCACATCCCACATGTTGATGTGAAATGGAATTGTTCTAAAATGGAAATCCAAAAGTGGAAATTATCTTTAAGGAAGATAGAGATGTTTCCTATGTGATAGGAATAGAGATCTATAGAGATAGTTCTCGAAAACCTCTTGACCTGAAAAGAGAAAACATACATTGGAAATTTGTACTGAAGGGTTCAGTATGCACATATTCAGTGGGAGAAAACATGTCCATGTTACATGGAGTTAGTATCCCAAGGCCAAGTGTCCAATTCTTATGAAGAATGGGAACGCTAAGAATAGATATGGATCTATCATGTATGTAATCATCCCATTATCTTGCATGTATCGACATGGCAAGAACAAAATGCATTCATCGTCTTGTATGTAGGACATGGCAATATGACGTGCTCATCCTGAAAACTCATATGTGGGACATGACGAGTGGATGTCTGTCTACTTCCAGTAAGGGTTACTGGAATACCATGAGAACTTGATAAGTACTTGTGAAGTACTAGTTCTATGGAGATAAGGAAGAGTTCAATATAAAGAGTTACATTGATGTGAACTTCCAAAAGGACAGAAAATTAATCACAAAATATATATAGGATATATAAAAGTGAAAGTTTGTTGATAATTGGAAGTATTCCAATAAAACCATTTAAAAGGGAAATGCCGAGTATCTGTGTGTTAGAGAACAACAGTGGATACTATATGCGTCTGGAAGTTCATGAGATGAACTTATAGATATTCCGGTCATTGATGACAAGTATGGAATCCTTGATCATGCAATGTGGCTAAAAGGTTAGCAAAGGAATATTAGATCACATATTACAGCAACTCCATCTCATATGTGTGACGTACAACGAAGAGATGAGAGACATGTAGTTAAAAACTTTGGCAAGGTGTTGCCATAACTCACTATGTTAGCACTAGAGCACAGTAACATGTGGGACATGTTTGAAGATCACTATGAATACGATTGACGTGTATTTTACTACGCGCTAAAAACGCAAGTGTACGCGTCGAGTAGTACAGGCCTTGTGAGGCCCGAGTCGAACACAGGGATACTCGGAAATGTTGGAGACTCGTACTAACTATTTGCGATCAGCTAAGCCGAATAACAAATTGGGGTTGTTGAATAAAATTAAAAGAAAATAAAAATAAAACAAAGCAAACAATCGATTAAAGGTTAATTTAATCAATTCAAAAGGATATCTTTAGGATTGCGGTTTCACCGCGGGTTTTCATTGTATTAGGTTTTATATAATGCCTCACTCTTCTCTCTCTATCCGAGTAGTGGCTTGAAAACAGAAGTGCCCACTATCGTGGTGCAATTCACTACTTAGGTTTAGGTCGGTTCCACCGTCGTAGTAACCTATCCCCTAAACTAAGTGCATTACGAACGATCTCTCAGTATCCACCATTAATTTTACACCACCTTGGTCAAGGGATTTGTCGATTAATGTAGATTTCGTCTCTTTTCAACCGTTAATCCTTCTTTCAAAGTGATTAAGGGCATTAGGTTATTATTATGGTGATCAAGCATAACAATATATGGAGAAAACGAAACTATACCACAGATTTAAGAGAGAAAATATGAATTACTATTATAAAACTGTCATACAATGAATTCCCGGGCTACTCCCGGTCCTAAAGATGGAGGGGATTAGCCCCGTATGTTCATCTCAATGAAAGACAGAGGAGTAGAGAAGAAAAACATGGGAAACATGGAGAAAAATCGTGTAACCCCTGATACAAAGGTGTTCCTAGAGATCCTCCTCGAGAAACGTGCGTTTTGCAGTCTTCCGGCAGCAAAATCGCCCGTCGGAGGTGCCCGGATCGCTCAGTTGACGGCCTTCGTCTCTTGTATTCTATCTCTCTCTCTCCTTCTTGGATGTTGTGAAACACAATGTCCTCTCCCCCTCGGGCCGTCCGTGCTCTTCTTAGGTCATAGGACCACTTTACGGCTCCGAAAAAGCTCAACCGTCGGATTAAAACGCTCCGTTTTAGTGCTGAAAATTGCCAGATCCCGACGCTGTCGATAGTATCGACCCCAAGGTCGATGGTATCGACCATGGCACAGGTTATTCCTTCCAAGATCGCGTTTTTGGGTTGCTTTTTGATGAAATGTCGATACTATCGACCTGGGGGTCGATAGTATCGACTCCAGACAATGCAAAAGTGTCTGAAAAAGTGCGGAAACATGTGTATAAGTCTGTGGATTATATAAAATCATATAAATATTATAAAAGAAGTATAATTTGATGCAAAAAGAGTTTAAAGGCCAACGATAGTGAATTATGCAAATATAATCAAGAAAATGACAAATACATGCATAAAACAGATATAAAATAAGCCTATAAAAATGACTTAAAACCCATGCATCAAACTCCCCTAAGCTTAAACCTTGCTCGTCCTCGAGCAACAAAACTTTGGATCTGGTTGAGATAAGTCAGCAATAGGATATAAATACATGAAATGAATCTACATCATCCCCACTTTCTTTCCACAAACCGGCCCTCATTGACCACAGAACACTAACTGCCATCCAGGCGACCAAAGACCTATGTAAAAGATGTCTATCCCCCAATCAGTGAAACACTATCAATTAAAGCAGTTAATATGATAAACTCATCCGGTCCATACTTGATGCATCTTGTGATCTCCTATCTACGTTGCTCATTTCCTAACTACCATCTAAATGGAAGCAGATCTCCTGATATTAATGAACGAGGAGAATATCATGGGTGACCTACCGATTAGAGAAACGGGTGGATGGGATAGGTGGTTGTGGAAGAGATGGAAGCACATAATAGTCAATCATGCAATACAAAATTTAATGACCTATCATGATGTAAAATGCAAGTGAAAATGTCCTAATGTTACATTTTTGGTGGAATGATGCATACACTATCATTCCGTCTCAAGGTGAGATGGAATATCTAAGAAAACTACACCATGTGCTTATTTTTCTTAGTATGTAAGTGAGAACATGTTCCTTTCGCCCTCTCATTCCTATTTACTTCTCAATTCTTTTTTTTTCTTCTCTTTTTTTTTCAAAATTTTTTTTCAAGCCCTTATTTTCATAGATGACAATGAATTATTTGTCGGGCTCACTTCTTGTTACATACTTGTGCATCTGAAGCATTCTATTTGGAGGGTATGGAACAAGTTCATCACCTTTAATGTTTTCAGAGTAACATAAGATACATGGTGTACAATATGCTCAAAAGATGTAAATGCAACTACATAATGACAGTTATGCAACTACTATGACATGCACCTAAGGATAATGTGCATGTATAACTACTCTATCCTTTTTTTTCATTTTCATGCAAAAAAAATGTGAAAATAGATATAATGCAAGACCTATCTACATCATATGCAATCAAAAAGTGAAAGACAATAATGTGCTCCCATTTCTTATGGTGGAGTGTGAATGAAATTGCGGTGGATCAGATCACAAGACTAATTGACAGAACCTTCCGAAAATATCATATGTCCCTCTCGAAAGACCTGTGTACAGGGTAACTGAAGGATTTCTCTCTTAAACTTTAGTCTAAGGTCACGTTAGCGTTTGGTCGGTTCGGGCTCAAACATCCTTGTCAATCACTTTTCCTTAGACAATAAAGATGGTCATTCATGTCCCTGTGTCCTGAAGCTGACTCACCCAAGCACTTCCTTAGTTATGCAACTCAATTACTCACAAGAATAAGCTCAAAAAGTTTTCAATATGCTCATATTTTGCTCATATTTTCATGTTCCCACAACCCAAGAGTAAAACTCCCAATTGAAACCATGCATTTATTACTCCACAAATTACACTAGATAGATGTGGATCCTACAAAAGTGGTAACCCTAGAAATAAAAACAACTAATAATTAAAAAATAAAAGCAACTAGAATAAGTAAGTAAAAACTAAGATAGAGGGATGTTCCAACACCCCCCCTAAGCTTGAATAGGACTATGGCCTCATAGTCAACATTCTCACTTAAGAGGTGGAACAACGGTACCGTTCGCTTTGAAGTGTGGTGAAGAAGGATGGTTAGATGCTCAAGTAGACCAAGTGATGCTTGCTATCTCCCTCCTTTTTGTGGCCCATTTTTGTGTCTTAGTGGTTCTAAGACGTGACTTGCTTCATCCATCTTTCCTCTGCAAAAAACGGTTCGAAAAAATCTCATTTCGATACCTTTTACGGCCTATTTTATGTAGCTGTCCTGCAGGTGTCGATACCATCGACCAAGGTCGATGGTATCGACCCAGACTCAGCGATTTTGTTGAATCGATGCATCTAAAAGCCTGGGAACTCAAAAGTGTCGATACTATCGACCCTAGGGTCGATGGTATCGACTTTACTGGCACCAATTTTTCTGTAAATCTTCAGGAATCTCGATACTATCGACCCTAGGTCGATGGTATCGACTTTTCTTCAGCGTTTACTTCTCCAAACTCGATACTATCGACATGGGTGTCCATAGTATCGACCTTAACATTCTGCACACTTCAAAACACGGGTTAGGGTACCATTTTTACAAAAATTATCAAAACCTAAGCAAAAACTAAGTACATAAACATAAAAGAACATAACCAAACATAAAATTGAACCTAAAGTTGGGTTGCCTCCCAACAAGCGCCCTTGTTTAATGTCCTAGGCTTGACATAAAGATACCTTTAACCTGGGTTGTCAAGAGATGTCTCCAATGAGTCATGTGGCAATTTGAATTGAACTCGATCCTGTCCAATCCCCAAGGTCAATGTACCTCTCCCAATGGCAGCGATGACATCAGCCGTAGCTTGGAACGGCCTTCCCAATAGCATCTCGCAACTTTGGAGTTGTGGCATGTCCATGACAACAAAATCTACCGGGAAGATGAACCTGTCTACCTTGATGAGTACATCCTCCCACACTCCATATGGCCTTACAATGGACCCATCCGCCAACTCAATCGTTGCCGCCGATTTCTTTATCTCCTTCAACCCGAGCTTTTGAAATGTGGACAGAGGCATAAGATTAATGCTGGCACCCGAATCACACTGTGCTTGTGGAAAATGTTGGTCACCTATTGAACATGGGATATAAAAACTCCCCGGGTCTTTCTTCTTCTCTGGTAAGCTCCCAAGAATGATTGAGCTCACCATTTCATTCATCCTGCATACATCAGTATCTTTGATCCGCCTCTTTTTGTTGATTATATCTTTAATGAACCTCCCATAGGCGGGAACCTTCTCAATCATTTCCACCAGCGGAATGTTGATATGCAGCTTGCGGAATATTTCCAAGAATTTCCTATAGTGCCGGTGCTCCTTCTTCGGCTTCAGATTGTCCCGACTTGACACATCTGCCGCATTGACACGCTTGTGAGGAGGCACATATGAGCTTTTCGGGGCCAGCTCCCCTAAGCTTGCTTCAATTACTCCCTCTGGCATGGGCTTTATCAAAACATCATCAACATTAATCATGTGCTGTGACTCCTCCCCTGCAATAGATGCATCAGCACCTTGACGGACAGTCTTACTTTGCTCTTCTCGCCTAAGCGTAGGCGCAACTATCATGTGCTCGTGGCGGGATTTTCTGAAGAGAGTGTTTCAGCCCGGCAGTCCATAATAAGTACGAGGATACGGTATCTCCGGTGTTGCTTCCGTATCAAACTTCATTTTGCTTTGATCTTCTGCTTCTGACACCTGAGATTCCTCCTCATTGCTTACCACAGACATGTACTTCACTTGATGGTGTGCTTGGGCCACATTTGCACTCTCGACCGGTTTCTGCTGGTTGGCGTGCTTGATGGCCGCCACTTCACTTGAAATCTGAGCCACGGTGGTTTCTAATGCCCGCATCTGTGCTCCATGGCTTTGTAGCGTCTGCCCAAATTTGGTTAGAATATCACCTTGAGATTGCAATTGTTTACCAAACATAGCCATCATCTCCTGATTCTACTGCACCATTTGACTCAGTAATTCGGTGTTCTTATCTTCAGCTCTAGGCTGTGGCTTCACCTCTGGATCCTGCAGAAAATTGTTAGGATCCTTCCAGGAGAACTTTTTGTCCTTCCTCCACGCATAGTCATTGTTTCTGTAGCCCTGTTGTTGCATGTACTTTCCTTGGGCTTCCTCATCCTCAGATGAATCTTCCTTAGCTAGAAGCTTCTTGGCTAGCAGATCTAACTTGTCGTTCAGCTCCTTAATTACTTTGGATTCACATGCAACTCTGACCTGCCCCACAACACCTCTTTCACCCCATGACTGTTTCCTAGCCATGTTCTTTAATATCTCCCAACATCTGGTGTCCGTATTGTTCAGAAAGAATCCTGACCCAGCTGAATCCAGATTACTCCTATCGTGCTCGGAGAGAGCAAAATAAAAGATCTTCACCTGCATCTCTTTATCCAACCCATGATGTGGGCATCTCCTCAGCATAACCTGAAATCTCTCCCAGGTCTCAGAATATGTCTCACCAGCATGTTGGGTAAGTTGTGAATCTTCCAGATCATGTCGTTAGTCTTCTCAGGAGGGAAGAACCTCTCAAAGAAGACCTCCACCATATGGTCCCAAGAATCCACAAACTCATCGTCTAGATTATGTAGCCACTCTCTTGCTTCTCCCGCCAAGGAACTTGGGAAAAGCTTGAGATACAATGCATCTTGTGGAAACCTATCTATTTTTACCATGTCGCAGTTTTCAACGAACTGGCTGATGTGTGCAACAAGATCCTCATTCTTCAGCCCATGAAACACATTTGATTTCACCAAATTAATCAATGCTGGATCGATCTTATATGTCGGTATGTTGATCGCCTGCTTCTTTATAGGCCCCTTTGAAGCTGATGAGGAAGAAGCTTTGATCTTCTCTCATATGGTCTGTGGCTCGGCCATCTCTTCTGCTTCAGATTCAGAATCTACCTCTTCTTGGTACTCTTGCTCGGAATGCTCCTCGTCCTCAAGTCTCGAAAACGGAACCTCGGGTGCGCGTTCCACGTAGTCAGTACTACGCGTATGCACCATACACAGTACCTGAAATAAGAAAATTCGAGTTCAGTACTAAGCTTAGACGAGTATAAACAATTAAAGCACAATGTAAAAATATTTGAAATTGAATGAAAAAAAAATTGTGGCCTAGAGTGGCCGCGCGTAGCACTCGAAGTGCCAACAATTCACCGTATCCCCGACAACGGCGCCAAAAACTTGACGTGTATTTTACTACGCGCTAAAAACTCAAGTGTACGTGTCGAGTAGTACAGGCCTTGTGAGGCCCGAGTCGAACACAGGGATACTCGGAAATGTTGGAGACTCCTACTAACTATTTGCGATCAGCTAAGCCGAATAACAAATTGGGGTTGTTGAATAAAATTAAAAGAAAATAAAAATAAAACAAAGCAAACAATCAATTAAAGGTTAATTTAATCAATTCAAAAGGATATCTTTAGGATTGCGGTTTCACCGTGGGTTTTCATTGTATTAGGTTTTATATAATGCCTCACTCTTCTCTCTCTATCCGGGTAGTGGCTTGAAAACAGAAGTGCCCACTGTCGTGGTGCAATTCACTACTTATGTTTAGGTCGGTTCCACCGTCGTAGTAACCTATCCCCTAAACTAAGTGCATTACGAACGATCTCTCAGTATCCACCATTAATTTTACACCACCCTGGTCAAGGGATTTGTCGATTAATGTAGATTCCGTCTCTTTTCAACCGTTAATCCTTCTTTCAAAGTGATTAAGGGCATTAGGTTATTATTATGGTGATCAAGCATAACAATATATGGAGAAAACGAAACTTTACCACGGATTTAAGAGAGAAAATATGAATTACTATTATAAAATTGTCATACAATGAATTCCCGGGCTACTCCCGGTCCTAAAGATGGAGGGGATTAGCCCCGCATGTTCATCTCAATGAAAGACAGAGGAGTAGAGAAGAAAAACATGGGAAACATGGAGAAAACTCGTGTAACCCCTGATACAAAGGTGTTCCTGGAGATCCTCCTCAAGAAACGTGCATTTTGCAGTCTTCCGGCAGCAAAATCGCTCGTCGGAGGTGCCCGGATCGCTCGGTTGACGGCCTTCATCTCTCATCTTCTATCTCTCTCTCTCCTTCTTGGATGTTGTGCAACACAATATCCTCTCCCCCTCGGGCTGTCCGTGCTCTTCTTAGGTCATAGGACCACTTTACGGCTCCGAAAAAGCTCAACCGTCGGATTAAAACGCTCCGTTTTAGTGCTGAAAATCGCCAGATCCCGACGCTGTCGATAGTATCGACCCCAAGGTCGATGGTATCGACCATGGCACAGGTTATTCCTTCCAAGATCGCGTTTTGGGGCAGCTTTTTGATGAAATGTCGATACTATCGACCTGGGGGACGATAGTATCGCCTCCGGACAATGCAAAAGTGCCTGAAAAAATGCCGAAACATGTGTATAAGTCCGGGGATTATATAAAATCATATAAATATTATAAAAGAAGTATAATTTGATGCAAAAAGAGTTTAAAGGCCAACTATAGTGAATTATGCAAGTATAATCAATAAAATGACAAATACATGCATAAAACAGATATAAAATAAGCCTATAAAAATGACTTAAAACCCATGCATCAACGATTCAAGGGTGACTGGCTCACAGTGCAAGTGGGAGTATGTTGGTATGTATGCCCTGAGAGCCAATCATGGGATGATTGGTGGGATACATTAAGATTGATTGATAAACATCAAAGGCAAACTTCCAATTCTTTCTAGTTCAGTCATTTGAGATAGTGATAGAACAGATTGAATGTCTAGAGAATGACAGTACTCAATGACATATGCTTTCAGGTTCAGGACCTGAACGATGAGATCATACAGATGCTAAGAGTTTGTACATTCTTGTTATGTCCCTAGTCAGATGTCATTGTGGAAGGTAGATAGAAAACAATGACACATAAGACTAGATTGTGGTGTTGGTTGATGACATAATCTCATTAGTCATGATATAGAGATATCAAACCAAACACATAGGTACTTGTTAGAGAACAAGTGTACCGGACAGACCCACCGTGAGTTTGACACATGGAACCATGACATGGTAGTCACAGTCAGTACTCACAGTGATGGTGGTGAATGTGATTCTTTGACCTAAAATCACTACACTCAACACATGTCATTGGGCACACTTTGACATCATCAAACGCAGTCCTGAAACATGGGTTATTATAAAGGTGATGATTGGGTGGCTTTGACACATGGGGATTTTGAGGGGTGAGTGATAGATATGGGATTTGTCCCTCCTGGGGGAGTTTGATATCCATGGCCACTTGATGAGTAGGATTGAGAAAGGCGTGCACGCATGTGTGAATCAGTATGTGATATTGATGTCATACATATCTATTCCAATCTACTATGAGATCAAGAAAGTGAATGAATGTTGACAGGATGACTGTTCCATGCCTCGAGTTCATTCAGGATATAAGTGACAAAGGAATTATACATTTACTATAACACCATTCACGGATTGTAGGATTGAAAGTTATTCTCCAAATTTCTATTTCACTTGGGTAGCACTGATGTGTGACTAGGCACCACTCTTTGCTTGTGAAGTCATAAGTGTTATGGACTTTCACTGCCAACGTGAAAAGGACCTGTAGGGTCACACACATAGGATTTAACCTGGAAGAGGAGTTTTGTCCACAAACAATGTTTAGATTGATTACTAAAGGAGTTTAGTAGTTCAATTAAACACTCAATTAATTGATAGCTCAATGTCATAATGTTCAAGGTGTTGGACACATTGATTGGAGTATCGAATTGATTGAAACTACAATTGATTGATTCTGCACAATTTGCACTCCCAACCGATCGGCTGATGTGATGTACCGATCGGCTGAGCTTGGTGAACCA
This sequence comes from Alisma plantago-aquatica, assembly GCA_963693085.1. Classification (NCBI taxonomy): domain Eukaryota; kingdom Viridiplantae; phylum Streptophyta; class Magnoliopsida; order Alismatales; family Alismataceae; genus Alisma; species Alisma plantago-aquatica. The sequence continues at coordinate 1,650,786,316 of OY856409.1, forward strand.
ATCGGCTCAGGTGGTGAGTCGATCAACTCATGGACAGGGTGAAACGATTGGTTCAAGTGTTGAAATGATCAGTTCAACTGGTCTAACCAAGCAAGTTGGGAAAGTTGGATTGGGGAGAAATTTCTTTTCATTTCACTTTCCCAATTTGATTGGAACTAGGATTGGTATTAGGTACCAATTAGAAACAAAAGAAGAAAAGTCAATCGGGAACTGATCAGGACCACGAATCGACTGGTTCTGAAGTGAACCGATCGATTCATGGGTCCCAACTGATCGGTTGAGGTGTCAACCGATCGGCTCAGGTCCCCAACCGACCATTTTAGTTGTGAAACGATCGGTTCAGGTTGCACAGTTGGTAGTTTTTGTGAAAAATCTCGAACCCTTCTACTCCTGCTTTAGTCCTGCATTGCCCGGGATAGAGAACACTGTCCCATAACCCTCCTATATATAGGGGTATTGGGGGCTTCTCAAAGAACAACTCAGTGCAACCAGTTGCTCTGTAAAGTTGTCGTTCTCTCTGGTTTTGGTAATAGAGAGAGCCCAAGCAAGTGCTACCCGATAAGGGAGGCACAACAAGGGAAAGACAACTGCAGAAAGTGACTGGTGGCAGGAGAGTGTGTCAGTGACTAGTACACTGATAAGAGGGTGCAACTCCTTCCAATTCCTTGTGGGACAAAGAGATTGGAGTTCCAGGTGGTCCGTGTGGACTACTTCAGAGGCGGGAGATTTCTGCCGCTCGGAGGACAACTGTCAATCCTGATAGTCCCGGTGAGACTAGGAGTCATCAGTCCCAGTGCGACCAGGAGCTGCACAGACACCGTCTAAGACTGGAGGTGAAGACCACGCAAGCCACGAGGTATTGTCTCCAAGCAAACCTTGGGACAAGGTATGATTGCAAAAACCATCCTTTCCTATTATATAGGCGTTGACGCATTTCCTTGTTCTACGTTAGGGGAGGAGAAATTTTTTTTGTTTCCGCTTCCTTCTCTGCCTACCCAAAAACCCTATAGTGGTATCAGAGTCACATCAACTGCTCTATACTTTAGGGATTATCGATATGATCGATTTTGGTTTTTCACCTTTATTTATAGCATTCGATGCGAATAAAATTGATCAGTTGAAGGAGTGAACCGATCAGTTGGAGGAGCCAACCAATCGGCTAGTGGCACCCAACCGACCGGCCTGATGGCGAGCCGATCAGTCTTGTGATGAGTTGATCAAACCCAGAAAGGCAAAGCATAGAGTTCATCTTGTATAGGTTGCATTTGATGTAGACCTAGATCACTGTGATTCCTCTTGGCTCGAGGAATCACATTAGGATGGCCATAATCATCACTTTTATCATTTTGCATGTTTTCTGTGGGATATAGCATGTATATGATACGTACTATGTATTGTGGTGATTGGATATGTATATGTATATAAAACCAAACCCCTTATTAAATATTAATGTTTTAGATGCCTTCCAAATGCGAAACACGTGAAAAGCTTGATCGACCAAGTGTGGGCACGCCCATTTGTGGTGCACCGTCTATCTCGTGGAAGCGTGAAGGATGGATATGTGGGTCTGCCCAAGCAAGGTGCATATTCATCGTGTTAGCTTTGGGTCGGACTTAACAAGGTGACCTAGATAGGATCTAGCACCTTGAGGCATGGAGATGATCATGGTAAGGAGTTGCATATGACATCTTATCAAGAGTTTCATATGATGCAATTACAAGAGTTGCCTACCTGAGAGATCTAAGTTGTGGGTGACAGCCCAAGCTGGTCCATGACTTAGAGGATTTTCGGATCTTGCCCACTAGAAGGTTGTATACTGCAATCTTCTGAATTGATGGTGAGGTCTATCAATTTGAAGTAAAATAGTGGGAGCAATAATTAATTAAAGGCCTAATTATATCGTCAAATTTTTAAATCAATCAAATAAGTCAAAAATGAGTTTTGGACTAAAATTGCATATTTTCCTTTTGTAGTACAAATGGCAACAAACAACAATCACTTTTCTTTGCGATCTGTCCTTGAAAAGGACAAGCTGAATGGGACAAACTTCCACGACTGGTATAGGACATTGAGAATTGTTCTCACTCAAGAGTGAAAGCTCTATGTCCTGGATACTCCAATTCCAGAGGAACCTGCTCCTAATGCACCAAAGGCAGAAAGGGATGCTTACAAGAAGCATTCTGATGATGCAATTGATGCAAAGTGCTTGATGTTATGCTCTATGAACCACGATTTGTAGAGACAACATGAGAACTTGGGTGTCATTGAGATGATTCAGCATCTCAGGAACATGTATGAAGATCAAGCACGATAAGAGAGATATGATGTCTCAAGGGCACTATTCAAGTGCGTCATGATAGAAGGAGATCTAGTTGGTCCTCACACACTCAAGATGATTGGGTATGTGGAGAACCTGACAAGACTGGGATTTCCACTGAGCCAAGAGTTGGCTACTGACATGATACTGCAATCGTTGCCAGAATCCTACAATTAGTTTGTGATGAACTACAACATGAACAACTTTGATAGGCCACTGTCATAGTTGTTGGGCATGTTGAGGACATCTGAGACATAGATGAAGAAGGACAAGCCTAAGTCCGTGATGGTGATCACGAGCAAGAAAAGGCAAGTCCAAGCGCAAGGGCAAGGGCAAAGCTAAGAAAGGTTTTGATGCTAGCCAGGAGCCCAAGTCATCTTCATCTCTCAAGGCCAAGGGAGGCGTGACCAAGAAAGGCAATTGCCACCATTGTGAAAAGCCAGGACATTGGAAAAGGAATTGTCCTCTCTATCTGGAAGAACAAAAGAAGGAGGAGGCAACAGACGACTCTACTTAAATGTGTCATGAAAGTAAACTTGTAACACTTTTGAGGTATATGATACCAAGAAGTAAAGTGTAAAGCACTCAATAAATGGGGCAAGTGTTTCCAGCATAGATAAGAGTACTTTAGTTTGTTTTCAGCCTAAAAGGCATGAAATACAGTTATGAACTGCTATTTCATATTTGCCAATAGATAGAAACACTATATTTTTGCATATTGTATGACAATGATGGCAATCAATAAAGAGATGTTTCAATTTCTAAAGATATGATCTTTGTGGCAATGCCTTGTTTATCTTGGGGTATTTGATATGCATGAGATAAAATGATACCTAAAAGTTATAGATAACTCAAACAATCAAATTAGCATCAATCATGAAAAATTCATTTCTAGTTTCCATGTGATGGATAAATCTAGACTCTTTTGGTTAGAGAACCAGTAAGAGACATGAATATTTTGGACATGATTAATTAATCTTCACTAAAGGTAGTGGGATAATGATTATCCTATTAGGTATGATACATGTGATGTATTTACATACCTATTGGAACAAATGCTAATACTTCAAACGGTGTTTAGAGATATACCAATATGAATATCTTGAAATGTTCAAGATTATCATACATGAAGTGCAAATTTGGTAAAGTGTTAATTCTGGATGACATCAATGAATGAAATATTTGGACCAAATGTTTGAAATCCTTATGAGTGATTATGATAGTGTATCATAGTGAACTCATGATTAAGGCATGGTGATGTCTAAATCAAGAAGGAATCATACTCTAAGGAGTTAGAGAATGATTATCAAATAACTAAATTCTTCTTAATAAAATAATACCCCACACTAATAAAGGACATTAAGAATCACAAGGAGTTGTAAGTTCTTATATCCTTGACGGATACACCTCGTTTATCTATGTGATGAGTTGTTCATGTGATGAGTCAACTATCTAGATGAATATGAGGAACCAAATTTTGAGTTATGGTTTATGACCATTACATCCTAAATGACATCCATGTGAACCATAAGGTATGACCTTGATGGTAGCACCCATTGGATGAAATCCATAAGTGCAAATCAATCTTAAGTGTTAAGACACATGGATAACATTTTGAGAAGGATGATGCTTGTTGATTGAAACTTAATGACTAAGACATTTGGCTTATGGATACTAAAACCACATTCCTATGAGGAATAAAATAAGGATGTGTACGTGACACAACCTATAAGGTTTATGAATCCACTAATGCAAATGAAGTCTATAAGTTACAGTGGAGTAATCAATGTGATTGATTAAGTACAAGCAACTCAGAATTGGATCTTTACTTTGATGATATAGTCAAAGGGTTTGACTGATATGTCAAAGATAAAGAAGGGATCTGTGATTTAGTGGGAGCGTGTTCACATCCCACATGTTTATGTGAAATGGAAATGTTCTAAAATGGAAATCCAAAAGTGGAAATTATCTTTAAGGAAGATAGAGATGTTTCCTGTGTGATAGGAATAGAGATCTATAGAAATAGTTCTCAAAAACCTCTTGACCTGAAAAGAGAAAATATACATTGGAAATCTGTACTGAAGGGTTCAGTATGCACAGATTCAGTGGGAGAAAACATATCCATGTTACATGGAGTTAGTATCCCAAGGCCAAGTGTCCAATTCTTATGAAGAATGGGAACACTAAGAATAGATATGGATCTGTCATGTATGTAATCATCCCATTATCTTGCATATATCGACATGGAAAGAACAAAATGCATTCATCATCTTGTATGTAGGACATGGCAATATGATGTGCTCATCCTTAAAACTCATATGTGGGACATGACGAGTGGATGTCTGTCTACTTCCAATAAGGGTTACTGGAATACCATGAGAACTTGATAAGTACTAGTGAAGTACTAGTTCTATGGAGATAAGGAAGAGTTCAATATAAAGAGTTACATTGATGCGAACTTCCGAAAGGACAGAAAATTAATCGCAATATATATATAGGATATATAAAAGTGAAAGTTTGTTGATAATTGTAAGTATTCCAATAAATCCATTTAAAAGGGAAATGCTGAGTATCCGTGTGTTAGAGAACAACAGTGGATACTATATGGGTCTGGAAGTTCATGAGATGAACTTATGGATATTCTGGTCATTGATGACAAGTATGGAATCCTTGATCATGCAATGTGGCTAAAAGTTTAGCAAAGGAATACTAGATTGCATATTAAAACAACTCCATCTCATACGTGTGACATACAATGAAGAGATGAGAGACATGTAGTTAAAAACTGACTTTGGCAAGGTGTTTCCATAACTCACTATGTTCGCACTAGAGCACAGTAACATGTGGGACATGTTTGAAGATCACTATGAATACGATTCAAGGGTGATTGTCTCGCAGTGCAAGTGGGAGTCTGTTGGTATGTATGCCCTGAGAGCCAATCATGGGATGATTGGTGGGATACATTAAGATTGATTTGATAAACATCAAAGGCAAGCTTCCAATTCTTTCTGGTTCAGTCATTTGAGATAGTGATAGAACATATTGAATGTCTAGAGAATGACAATACTCAATGGCGTATGCTTTCAGGTTCAGGACCTGAACAATGAGATCATACGGATGCTAAGAGTTTGTACATTCTTGTTATGGCCCTAGTCAGATGTCATTGTGGAAGGTAGATAGACAACAATGACACACAAGACTAGATTGTGGTGCTGGTTGATGACAAAATCTCATTAGTCATGATATAGAGATATCAAACCAAACACATAGGTACTTGTTAGAGAACAAGTGTACCGGACAGACCCACCGTGAGTTTGACACATGGAACCATGACATGGTAGTCACAGTCAGTACTCACAGTGATGGTGTTGAATGTGATTCTTTGACTTGAAATCACTACACTCAATACATGTCGTTGGGCACACTTTGACATCACCAAACGCAGTCCTGAAACATGGGTTGTTATAAAGGTGATGATTGGGTGGCTTTGACACATGGGGCTTTTGAGGGGTGAGTGATAGATATGGGATTTGTCACTCCAGAGGGAGTTTGATATCCATGGCCACTTGATGAGTAGGATTGAGAAAGGCGTGCACGCATGTGTGAATTAGTATGTGATATTGATGTCATACATATCTCTTCCAATCTACTCTGAGATCAAGAAAGTGAATGAACGTTGACAGGATGACTGTTGCATGCCTCGAGTTCATTCAGGATATCAGTGACAAAGGAATTATACATTCACTGTAACACCATTTACGGATTGTAGGATTGAAAGTTGTTCTCCAACTTTCTATTTCACTTGGGTAGCACTGATGTGTGACTAGGCACCGCTCTTTTCTTGTGAAGTCATGAGTGATATGGACTTTCACTGCCAACGTGAAAAGGACCTGCAGGGTCACACACATAGGATTTAACCTGGAAGAGGATTTTTGTCCACAGACAATGTTTAGATTAATTACTAAAGGAGTTTAGTAGTTCAATTAAACACTCAATTAATTGATAGCTCAATGTCATAATGTTCAAGGTGTTGGACACATCGATTGGAGTATCGAATTGATTGAAATGACAATTGACTAATTCTACACAATCTGCACTCCCAACCAATCAGCTCATGTGATGAACCGATCGACTGAGCTTGGTGAACCGATCAGCTCAGGTGGTGAGTCGATCGACTCATGGACAGGGTGAAACAATTGGTTCAAGTGTTGAAACGATCAGTTCAACTGGTCCAATCGAGCAAGTTGGGAAAGTAGGATTGGTGAGAAATTTATTTTCATTTCACTTGCCCAATTTGATTGGAACAAAGATTGGTATTAGGTACCAATTAGAAACAAAAGAAGAAATGTCAATCGGGAACTGATCAGGACCACGAACCGACTGGTTCTGAAGTGAACCGATCGTTTCATGGGTCCCAACTGATCGGTTGAGGTGTCAACCGATCGGCTCAGGTCCCCAACCGACCCTTTAGTTGTGAAACGATCGGTTCAAGTTGCGCAATTGGTTGTTTTTGTGAAAAATCTCGAACCCTTCTACTCCTGCTTTAGTCCCGCATTTCCCGGGATAGAGAACCCTGTCCCATAACCCTCCTATATATAGGGGTATTGGGGGCTTCTAAAAGAACAACTCAGTGCAACCAATTGCTCTGTAAAGTTGCCGTTCTCTCTGGTTTTGGTAATAGAGAGAGCCCAAGCAAGTGCTACCCGATAAGGGAGGCACAATAAGGGAAAGACAACTACAGAAAGTGACTGGTGGCAGGAGAGTGTGTCAGTGACTAGTACGCTGATAAGAGGGTGCAAATCCTTCCAATTCCTTGTGGGACAAGGAGATTGGAGTTCCAGGTGGTCCGTGTGGACTACTTCAGAGGTGGGAGATTTCTGCCACTCGGAGGACAACTGTCAATCCCGACAGTCCCGATGAGACCAGGAGTTGTCAGTCCCGGTGCAACCAGGAGCTGCACAGACACCGTCCAAGACCGAAGGTGAAGACCATGCAAGCCACGAGGTAATGTCGCCGAGCAAGCCTCGAGATAAGGTATGATTGCACAAACCATTCTTTTCTATTGTATAGATGTTGACGCGTTTCCTTGTTCTGGGTTTGGGGAGGAGAATTTTTTTTGTTTCTGTTGCCTTCTCTGCCTACCCTAAAACCCTACAGTGGTATCAGAGCCATGTCAATTGCTCTATACTTTGGGGATTATCGATATGATCGATTTTTGTTTGTCTCCTTTATTTATTGCATACGATGCAAATAAAATTGGCTTTATGCATGTCCAATCCTAAATCCACAAATCCCAATATACATATATGATATGTAATATTAATGCACTTGATACGCGTCGCCCTTAAATGAGTTTTGTGGTGGATGTATATCGTGGTTATGGCCAATAAACCCTATTTGTGTATGGTTGTATGTGGTTGCTTGCATCTCGGTTTGCGCACCGATTCCCTTTCTCCTATTCCTAATGTAACTTGAAATAATTCGAGATTTCTTTCCTACCTTTGCTCCCCTCGAATGTAACTCGAGGTTTCTCTTTTAACATTGTAAAATAGGATAGAATTTTATTTCCTGTTATGTCAAAGAATGGAGGACATCTTGATGACAGCTGAGACGATCGGTTCAAGGCGTGAAACGACTGGTTGATGTTCGAGACGATGGGTTGAAGGAGTGAACCGATCGATTGGAGGAGCTAACCGATCGTCTGGTGGCACCCAGCCGACCAGCCTGATGGCGAGTCGATCAGTCATGTGATGAGTTGATCAAACCCAAAAAGGCAAAGCATAGAGTTCATCTTGTATAGGTTGCATGTGATGTAGACCTAGTTGACCGTGATTCCTCTTTGCTCGAGGAATCACATTAGGATGGCCATAATCATCACTTTTATCATTTTGCATGTTTGTTGTGGGATATAGCATGTATATGATACACACTATGTATTGTGGTGATTGGATATGTATATGTATATAAAACCAAATCCCTCATTAAATATTAATGGTTTAGATGCCTTCCAAATGAGACACATGTGAAAAGCTTGATCGACCAAGTGTGGGCACGCCCAAGTGTGGTGCACCGTCTATCTCATGGAAGCGTGAAGGATGGATATGTGGATCTGCCCAAGCAGGGTGCATATTCATCGTGTTGGCTTTGGGTCGGACTTAAAAAGGTGACCTAGATAGGATCTAGCACCTTGAGGCATGGAGATGATCATGGTAAGGAGTTGCATATGACATCTTATCAAGAGTTGCATATGATGTAATTGGCAAGAGTTGCCTACCTGAGAGAACTAAATTGTGGGAGACAGCCCAAGCTGGTCCATGACTTAGAGGATTTTAGGATCTTGCCCACTAGAAGGTTGTACGCTGCAATCTTCTGAATTGATGGTGACGGTTATCAATTTGAAATAAAATAGTGGGAGCGATAATTAATTAAAGGCCTAATTATATCGTCAAATTTTCAAATCAATCAAATAAGTCAAAAATGAGTTTTGGACTAAAATTGCATATTTTCCTTTTGTAGTACAAATGGCAACAAACAACAATCACTTTTCTTTGTGATCCGTCCTTGAAATGGACAAGATGAATGGGAAAAACTTCCACGACTGGTATAGGACATTGAGAATTGTTCTCACTCAAGAGAGAAAACTCTATGTCCTGGATACTCCAATTCCAAAGGAACCTGCTCCTAATGCACCAAAGGCAGAAAGGGATGCTTACAAGAAGCATTCTGATGATGCCATTGATGCAAAGTGCTTGATGTTGTGCTCTATGAACCATGAGTTGTAGAGACAACATGAGAACTTGGGTGTCATTGAGATGATTCAGCATCTCAGGAACATGTATGAAGATCAAGAACGAGAAGAGAGATATGATGTCTCAAGGGCACTGTTCAAGTGCGTCATGACAAAAGGAGATCCATTTGGTCCTCACACACTCAAGATGATTGGGTATGTGGAGAACCTGACAAGATTGGGATTTCCACTAAGCCAAGAGTTGGCTACTGACATGATACTACAATCATTTCCAGAATCCTACAGTCAGTTTGTGATGAACTACAACACGAACAACTTTGATAGGCCACTGTCAGAGTTGTTGGGCATGTTGAGGACATCTGAGACACAGATGAAGAAGGGCAGGCCTAAGTCCGTGATGGTGATCATGAGTAAGAAAGCCAAGTCCAAGCACAAGGGCAAGGGCAAAGCTAAGAAAGGTTTTGATGCTAGCCAGTAGCCCAAGTCATATTCATCTCTCAAGGCCAAGGGAGGCGTGACCAAGAAAGGCAATTGCCACCATTGTCAAAAGCTAGGATATTGGAAAAGGAATTGTCCTCTCTATCTAGAAGAACAAAAGAAGGAGGAGGCGACAGACGTCTCTACTTAAATGTGTCATGAAAGTAAACTTGTAGCACTTTTGAGGTATATGGTACCAAGAAGTAAAGTGTAAAGCACTCAATAAATGGGGCAAGTGTTTCCACCATAAATAGGAGTAATTTAGTTTATTTTCAGCCTAAAAGGCATGTAATACAGTTATGAACTGCTATTTCATATTTTCCAATAGATAGAAACACTTTATTTTTGCATATTGTATGACAATGATGGCAATCAATAAAGAGATGTTTCAATTTCTAAAGATATGATCTTTGTGGCAATGCCTTGTTTATCTTGTGGTATTTGATATGCATGAGATAAAATGATACCTAAAAGTTATAGATAACTCAAACAATCAAATTAGCATCAATCATGAAAAATTAATTTCTAGTTTCCATGTGATGGATAAATCTAGACTCTTTTGGTTAGAGAACCAGTAAGAGACATGAATATTTTGGACATGATTAATTAATCTTCACTAAAGGTAGTGGGAGAATGATTATCCTATTAGGTATGATACATGTGATGTATTTACATACCTATTGGAACAAATGCTAATACTTCAAACGGTGTTTAGAGAAATACCAATATGAATATCTTGAAATGTTCAAGATTATCATAGATGAAGTGCAAATTTGGTAAAGTGTTAATTCTTGATGAGATCAATGAATGAAATACTTGGACCAAATGTTTGAGATCCTTATGAGTGATTATGATAGTGTATCAATGTAAACTCATGATTAAGGCATGGTGATGTCTAAATCAAAAAGGAATCATACTCTAAGGAGTTAGAGAATGATTATCAAATAACTAAATTCTTCTTAATAAAAGAATACCCCACACTAATAAAGGACATTAAGAATCACAAGGAGTTATAAGTTCTTATATCCTTGACTGATACACCTCGTTTATCTATGTGATGAGTTATTCATGTGATGAGTCAACTATCTAGATGAATATGAGGAACCAAATTTTGAGTTATGGTTTATGACCATTACATCCTAAATGACATCCATGTGAACCATAAGGTATGACCTTGATGGTATCACCCATTGGATGAAATCCATAAGTACAAATCAATCTTAAGTGTTAAGACACATGGATAACATTTTGAGAAGGATGATGCTTGTTGATTGCAACTTATTAACTAAGACATTTGGCTTATGGATACTAAAACCGCATTCCTATGAGGAATAAAACAAGGATGTGTATGTGACATAACCTATAAGGTTTATGAATCCACTAATGCAAATGAAGTCTATAAGTTACAATGGACTAATAAATGTGATTGATTGAGTATAAGCAACTCAGAATTGGATCTTTACTTTGATGATATAGTCAAAGGGTTTGACTGATATGTCAAAGATAAAGAAGGGATCTATGATTTAGTGGGAGCATGTTCACATCCCACATGTTGATGTGAAATGGAAATGTTCTAAAATGGAAATCCAAAAGTGGAAATTATATTTAAGGAAGATAGAGATGTTTCCTATGTGATAGGAATAGAGATCTATAGAGATAGTTCTCAAAAACCTCTTGACCTGAAAAGAGAAAACATACATTGGCAATCTGTACTGAAGGGTTCAGTATGCACAGATTCAGTGGGAGAAAACTTGTCCATGTTACATGGAGTTAGTATCCCAAGGCCAAGTGTCCAATTCTTATGAAGAATGGGAACACTAAGAATAGATATGGATCTATCATGTATGTAATCATCCCTTTATCTTGGATGTATCGACATGGAAAGAACAAAATGCATTCATCATCTTGTATGTAGGACATGGAAATATGATGTGCTCATCCTGAAAACGCATATGTGCGACGTGACGAGTGGATGTCTGTCTACTTCTAGTAAGGGTTACTGGAATACCATGAGAACTTGAAAAGTACTTGTGAAGTACTAGTTCTATGGAGACAAGGAAGAGTTCAATATAAAGAGTTACATTGATGTGAACTTCCAAAAGGATAGAAAATTAATCGCAAAATATATATAGGATATATAAAAGTGAAAGTTTGTTGATAATTGGAAGTATAACAATAAAACCATTTAAAAGGGAAATGTCGAGTATCCGTGTGTTAGAGAACAACAGCGGATACTATATGGGTCTGGAATTTCATGAGATGAACTTATAGATATTCCGGTCATTGATGACAAGTATGGAATCCTTGATCATGCAATGTGGCTAAAAGGTTAGCAAAGGAATACTAGATCACATATTACGACAACTCCATCTCATACGTGTGACGTACAATGAAGAGATGAGAGACATGCAGTTAAAAACTAACTTTGGCAAGGTGTTGCCATAACTCACCATGTTCGCACTAGAGCATAGTAACATGTGGGACATGTTTGAAGATCACTATGAATATGATTCAAGGGTGATTGGATCGTAGTGCAAGTGGGAGTCTGTTGGTATGTATGCCCTGAGAGCCAATCATGGGATGATTGGTGGGATACATTAAGATTGATTTGATAAACATCAAAGGCAAGCTTCCAATTCTTTCTGGTTCGATCATTTGAGATAGTGATAGAACAGATTGAATGTCTAGAGAATGACAATACTCAATGATGTATGCTTTCAGGTTCAGGACCTGAACGATGAGATCATACGGATGCTAAGAGTTTGTACATTCTTGTTATGTCCCTAGACAGATGTCATTGTGGAAGGTAGATAGACAACAATGACACACAAGACTAGATTGTGGTGTTGGTCGATGACAGAATCTCATTAGTCATGATATAGAGTTATCAAACCAAACACATAGGTACTTGTTAGAGAACAAGTGTACCAGACAGACCCACCGTGAGTTTGACACATGGAACCATGACATGGTAGTCACAGTCAATACTCACAGTGATGGTGGTGAATGTGATTCTTTGACCTGAAATCACTACACTCAACACATGTCGTTGGGCACACTTTGACATCATCAAACGCAGTCCTGAAACATGGGTTGTTATAAAGGTGATGATTGGGTGGCTTTGACACATGGGGCTTTTGAGGGGTGAGTGATAGATATGGGATTTGTCCCTCCTGAGGTAGTTCGATATCCATGGCCACTTGATGAGTAGGATTGAGAAAGGCGTGCACGCATGTGTGAATCAGTATGTGATATTGATGGCATACATATATTTTCCAATCTACTATGAGATCAAGAAAGTGAATGAACGTTAACAGGATGACTGTTCCATGCCTCGAGTTCATTCAGGATATTAGTGATAAAGGAATTATACATTCACTGTAACACCATTCACAAATTGTAGGATTGAAAGTTGTTCTCCAACTTTCTATTTCACTCTGGTAGCACTGATGTGTGACTAGGCACCGCTCTTTGCTTGTGAAGTCATAAGTGTTACGAACTTTCACTGCCAACGTGAAAAGGACATGTAGGGTCACACACATAGGATTTAACCTGGAAGAGGAGTTTTGTCCACAAACAATGTTTAGATTGATTACTAAAGGAGTTTAGTAGTTCAATTAAACACTCAATTAATTGATAGCTCAATGTCATAATGTTCAAGGTGTTGGACACATTGATTGGAGTATCGAATTGATTGAAACTACAATTGACTGATTCTACACAATCTGCACTCCCAACCGATCGGCTCATGTGATGAACCGATCAGATGAGCTTGGTGAACCGATGGGCTCAGGTGGTGAGTCGATCAGCTCATGGACAGGGTGAAATGATTGGTTCAAGTGTTGAAACGACCCATTCAATTGGTCCAACCGAGCAAGTTGGGAAAGTAGGATTGGCGAGAAATTTATTTTCATTTCACTTGCCCAATTTGATTGGAACAAGGATTGGTATTAGGTACCAATTAGAAACAAAAGAAGAAAAGTCAATTGGGAACTGATCAGGACCACGAACCGACTAGTTTAGAAGTGAACCGACCGTTTCATGGGTCCCAACCGATCGGTTGAGGTGTCAACCGATCGGCTCAGGTCCCCAAACGACCATTTCAGTTGTGAAATGATCAGTTCAGGTTGCGTAGTTGGTTGTTTTTGTGAAAAATCTCGAACCCTTCTACTCCTGCTTTAGTCCCGCATTGCTCAGGATAGAGAACCATGTCCCATGACCCTCCTATATATAGGGGTATTGGGGGCTTCTCAAAGAACAACTCAGTGCAACCAGTTGCTCTGTAAAGTTGTCGTTCTCTCTGGTTTTGGTAACCGAGAGAGCTCGAGTAAGTTCTACCCGATAAGGGAGGCACAACAAGGGAAAGACAACTGCAGAAAGCGACTGGTGGCAGGAGAGTGTGTCAGTGACTAGTACACTGACAGGAGGGTGCGAATCCTTCCAATTCCTTGTGGGACAAGGAGATTGGAGTTCTAGGTGGTCCATGTGGACTACTTCAGAGGTGGGATATTTCTGCCGCTCGGAGGACAGCTATCAATCCCGACAGTCCCGGTGAGACCAGGAGTCATTAGTCCCGGTGCGACCAGGAGCTGCATAGACACCGTCCAAGACCGGAGGTGAAGACCGCACAAGCCGTGAGGTATTGTTGCCGAGCAAGCCTCGAGACAAGGTATGATTGTACAAACCATCCTTTCCTATTGTATAGACATTGACTCGTTTCCTTGTTCTGGGTTTGGGGAGGAGAATTTTTTTTTTCCACTGCCTTCTCTGCCTACCCTAAAACCCTACACTAGGGGTGTAAATGGTATGGGTATGGTGTGAGTCTGATTGTACTCATGCCCATACTCATTTAATTTAGCCGATCTGGTTTTGGTTTTAGACCCTCATAATAAAAATCTAGACCCGCACGATACCCTTATTTGAAATAATAGTGGGTTTGCAGTGCGAGTATGTGGATAAGCAGTTCTATATAAACGTAATATTTTTTATGCAAAAAAAATTACAACCATGTTATATATATTCTAATATAACTAGATATTATTATATAGGGTATATACATGTAATAATTATATTAAATAATATAATACATTGTAGATTGAAGATTAGTTGAGTTAATTATATATATATTTGTAGTCATCGTCTAGTGCTTTAGTTATGTAACATATCATGTAACTATCTTGATTTTAAATTTACAAATATTCCTCATGATTTTAATAAGAATAGTTAATTCTAAGTTAGATATGATTACTCATAAATTTATTATAATTATAATAATATGTGATCTCAAGTATTATATTGATTAGACTAGTAAACTATGACATAGTGATCATCCTAAGATGCGGGTCCAGAGAGTGGTGATGTGTCTAAGTCATCAGACTTTTATAATTTATAATACCCTAATGTCTGAGACACCTGCAACTAGCACAAGGTCGAAGTAGTTCGAGGTCGAATGCAGGGATAAGAAGAACAATGCTTCAGAACTTGAGTTTCCCTTATCTAAGCACATCAAACGGGTAAAAGGGTAGGGTTGGTTGTAACAAGAAAGCACCACAAAGAAATCAAACTAAAAGGCTATCTCCAACTAGAGTTACTAGAAAGATTATGATTTTAGGGTTTAGAAATTTTTATGGGGGTTTTGTATATCAGAATCTAGGAGAATAAAATTGTTGTCAAGATGAGGCACGAAGGAACAAGACTTAGGCATAACAAACGACATCATAAAACGTCCCACATTCTCTTCTCTCAAAGAGGGTTCCTCTAACCATGTACCAACTCCCTCTCTCAAGGATAGTGGCAGTAGATTAGACTGGTAAGGTAAACTGAAGTAGCCCTGATTCTGGGTATTCTCGTACACCCGGGTCAGACCAAACTCTAGATTTGTAACAACCCCCTCTCAAGGATGTCAAAACGGGAAACACGATTCGATAGCCAGTCAAAAGTGTGATTCAAAAGAAGAGACTAGAGTTCAGATGCTATAAAGAAATCATCCAAAAAAGGAGCCATACATAGAACAATATGAGATAAACTCCATAGATTCCAATAAGCTCAAAGAGAGTAAAATGTTAGTTACAATGCATAGGGAAATAAAAGTAAAATGCAGTAAAAAGGGAAAGATAAGTATCGGTCTCCTTGATTTAGGAGGTCGATATACAACAGCAGACCCCTCAGGTTCCCCTAACCCAATACCGGGCAGGAGTTCTTCCCGATACACCCATGTCAGGCTCTTGACTGTGTCAGGTTCTAAGTCGCGATGGCTAGGGCGTATCGGGAAGGACTCCCTACCTGATACGGTTGTGTCAGGATGCTAGCCCTATCGGGCGACACGCCCTGGTGGGTGGTTCGTATCGGGTTCAGTATCATATTGGGCTAGGGGACGCTTAGACTCTCAGGTTCCTTGTATCAGGTATAGAGGGGCGAGTCATCTCCGGTTGAGTCCCATCTAGGGACACGACACACTGAAGTGGCCTTC
This sequence comes from Alisma plantago-aquatica, assembly GCA_963693085.1. NCBI lineage: Eukaryota > Viridiplantae > Streptophyta > Magnoliopsida > Alismatales > Alismataceae > Alisma > Alisma plantago-aquatica. The sequence goes on from OY856409.1 coordinate 1,650,802,327, forward strand.
TTGGTCATATCATGCTACTGTGGCTACCGGGACGGGTTCTAAGTGAACTCCTCCCACCCCTCTCGGGTTGGGGGTGTGCTCACCTAGTGTCGCCCGGTATGCCTGGGAACTCGATGCACTAGCTCTGCTTCCAAAGTTAGCTCTCATTGGGTTCTGACCCATCCCATCGAAGTCCTGTAGCTGCAATTTATAGGCAACAGATGGTAGGGGTTGCGGTCTTGGTTGGGCCACATGTCCTCTATCTGCTTCGCCCACCTAGCTTTAGGGAGAGGGTCGATACGTCTATTACCCAGTACGGGTCGGCAAGGACCATCGTGTGCCGGGTTGCGAGCGAGTCACACTAGGTCATGTCGGGTAAAGGATCTATCGGGTTGCCACACTGACGGGTGGCCTTGTCGCTCGATAGACTCCGTCAGGTCGACAGATCATGGCGGGCAAGACTCCCTATCGGGTAAGTAGCACGTCACTTGTCAAAACTTCTCTCTGCGTGACACACCCATGTCGGGTGGCCACCTTATCGGGCAACGATCGCGACGGGTAAGGGGGCGTGTGGCACACCATAAGAAGGGTCAGGGCAACTTGCTTGTTGTTGATGGCCCGGGACGGGCCCATTTAGCGTTCTTTGAGTGGAAATATAAAGGAAACTCTACAAAAGATAAGAAATGTTGTTAGTAGCGTAGTGTGGGTTATTTCTATATAAATAATAAGATAAAATGGATAGGAAGGAAGTTTAGGAGGCAGGTTTGATAGAAAAATATAGGCTTTAACAACCATAAAATGGGTTTTATCAACTCCCCCAAACTTAGCATTTTGATTGTCCTCAATCAATCTGTATCTATTTTAAAACTTTATTTGTGATACTTCTTCAAAGCCAGGCGTAGTCTTCGAACAAGTGGTTTTAAGGGAATTTTGAGATGCCAGTAGGGAAAATTATGTCTGGTTATGTACAACATACTTTATTTTTCCTACCTTATTTAAGTAAAATCTTCTCTTCAGCCTCAACGAGACTTTTGGTGCATGGTTTCGAAGTTAGCTTTCACACCAAATAGCTTGGGTGTAGGAAGTTGGGTTTTTTTGGGTAGGCTTAAGGCTTTTTGGGTTTTTCTTATTTCCCATCAGTCCATCTACGTACGGGTCCGTTAATGGGAAAGTGGTCCCTGCAGTCCAAGCCAGTTGGCTTTAGAGCACTGATTTCACATCCTACGTACCACTGCCCCAGATCTGCCATGCCTAAAGATGGGTACTTTTGGAGAGACAAGTGTTTGTTTTGTCATAACTCTGATGCTTTTATTCACTCTCATAAGGCTTTTCTCTCTTTTTGGGATTTTTGGTGGGTAGGGGAAAAGATGAGTTTGCTATTTGGGTAGCTTTTTCCTTCACATGCACATCTCTTAGCTATTGCGAGATTATTTTACCAAATTGGCGTAGAAAAGTCGTAGTCCTTGTCGTTTGAGACTGCGTTTTCGAAAGGAATATAACAAAAGCGTGCACCGCCTTAGACACAGAGAAGACAAACTGGAAGAAGTTGTATCAGATTTTTATTGTAAAGTGTATATGTACAATTGTTGAGAGGCAAGCAGTTGTATAAGTGCTAATTTGTATCAGACATGTATGTATATGTACACATGGTGGGATAAGGAAAAGAAATAAGACAAAAGGGGAAAAATTTTAGTACCTACCTCACTGATATATAGTATCCCCCCCAAATTACCCAACACTATGTCCCAGAGTTGTGAGATAGATGAGGTAGGGTAGTAATAAGTCAGTGAGGGTTTAGCTGGTGTGTGCGCCTTCGTCTGATAGAAGCTCCATCACATACTTTCCTCGTTTGCTGTGATAGTCGATGTGGTGGAGTTTGTCAAGTGTTCGTTGTAGTGCCACTGAGCTAGAGATCCATTCTAGCATGTATATGTCGCAGTCGTTTGATTGTGGAGCTTATTGTGGATTGTTGTGGCAGAATTGAATCTCATGCCACTTGGTATTTGGGTTCTCCAGGAACCACTGGATTAACGTTGCCACCTCAATGTAATATTTCCTTACTAATCTCTGGAGGGGTGTCAACGGGGTTGATGTACACTACACCGGGTGGTCTTTGTCGGTGTCAGAGTTGTTGTAGCAGATTGCTACTCGCGTACGAGTGTACATCATCAGGAGCGTCTAATGGTTGTAATGCAGTATTGGAAAGAAGATGCTATGTGACATGCTGCTTTGTATTCAGTCCAGAAACAGCTGCTTTGCTCCTGATTCGTCATCCATGCAGATATCATTGAACACCATTGGGTGGGCGATGTAGGCATGTTCAAACTTTTTCTATAAATTTGGATGTAGGCTGATGCTACCGACAGCGCTACACATCCTCCTACCTTTAATAAGTCCCAAAGATCAACGAGAGGGACTACAATGTTGTCTATCTCATAAATGATGTCTGTGGGTGTAGAATTAGCTAGTTTGAGGAGGATTTTGTTGACCTATTCTTGAGACAGTGAAGCACATGCAGAATGATCGAAATTGTTGATCAAAGTTTCTGAAACATTAGGCGAAACAGAGCCTTCATTGGCGAGTATTTCTCATAGAACTTCAATCCGCTTGCCTGCCCCGTAGATGTCTGTGGTTATCTGTACTTCTTCTCTTGAAGGGCTGCCAGGCTGAGAAGATTCTGACTCAACATCTGTATCTAGCAGTTTCTCTTGCAGATCTATGTCTCGGAAGTAGCGCCTGTCCTTGATTAACAGCAGCGCATACATGCTTCTTAGTTGGTAGAAATTTTGCCCCTGGAGCTGCCTTATGTATATGAATATATTCAGCATCTCCATTGCACATAGGACGATGAAGGCTCTATTTTCGCTTCCTGACTCCTCTTAGACTGGGAAGTCTGAGATTGAGAAGAAGTTCCAAACATCGCTATGGCGTCTGACTCCTTGATTGATTATTCGATGAAGACACAACGGGAGAAGTCTAAGGCATTTGTCTTCGGGGCGTACGAAACTTTGTCCTATGTGTGCGACCTCCACAATGCAGCAATAGAGGAGGGAGACATCGTGGTTGCGGAGGTCCACCACATAGAGGAACCGGTTCTTTCTATGCATGTAAGGGTCCAACACCAGGTTTGGACTGTGCTCTTCAATGTGCTGAAGCATATCTGCCACCTGCTTTGCATCGTACGCCCCTGCCATTATCCTTCTTGCCAAGGCTAGGGTGGCGTTGTAAATAGACTGCCGACCTGTTCTGATAGCGAGGTTCTCAATCATTGCACCCTCTAGGACCTTGAAGAGTACTTTTGCCATGACAGATGGAAAGCGGAACATGCTTATTAGCGCTTTCCATTGTACAGAGAAGTAGTCGTCGCTACAGATTACAACTTCTTCATCTACCTACGGCCTTAGGACCATGTTTAGTAGCTTATGGTCCCAGATTGCCAGGTAGCCGATGTCTGTTCTATTGAAGTCAGCCATCTCGAAAGAAGGGATCTCCTACAGTGCAGAGAACACATCTGCCGTCGAAGTATTTTCTCTGGGGGGGTTGTTGCTGATGGAGAAGCATATATCTCCCCCTCCCCCTCTGACTCTTTAGATGAACCCTCCTCTAAGCTGATAGATATGTCTTCATCTTTAGGCTGGCCTAGGGAGGGTAGGGGAGTAGTTGTGTCAATGTTGCAGGTGTTCTCTTATCCTGTTGGAGCCCTGTCGGTGGTTTTATCCGTAGCTTCTTCCTTGGGCATTGTGGAGGGCCCACTGGAGGAGGAGGAAGATAACGATCCAAAAGTTGGCACCAAAGACGTAGGTTGAGAGCCAGAGCCTGGAGGTGATGGGGATCTCCTAGGACGTCTTGAGCAAGGGTGGTCATTGTTGGTGCTGGTTCTTCTACCCGGGGCCACTTCTCGACCTCAAATGGCCCCGATGTATCGGGGTTTGGGCGCTTCTGCCCAGTTGTGGTGCTTCGTGTTCAGCCTCAGGATTGATCCTCCAGACTTACTCGTCGAACTAGACCAGTGTCTGCTTGGTGCGGACCATTTCTGCAATTTTTAAACAAGTGTGGGGTAAGTGATAAGTTTTACCAATTAGATCACCTTGCCTGATAGTGGGCGAAAAACCAAGGGAATTGTGTCACCCGATATAAGGTCTGGCCGACAGGGAAGACCGATATTGGGTTGATGAAAATGCGTCATGCCCGATACGGGTGCCCTATAAAATCCTATGCGATACACCATCATGTCGGGAAACAACTTGTGTCACCCGATACAACCCAAACCCTTCGTAAAAAAATCTGGGCGATAAGGGTTACCCATCACGAAAACATGCATCTTGCCTGACACGGGTGCTTAAGGTCGCGTCGCTTGGGCAAAAATATCGCGTGACATGCACGTTGCGCGATAGAGGTAAAAGACCGATACGTCGATTAAAGCGGTGAAGAAAAACCTATCGCGCGATAGACGAAGAATGATACAAGGTGAAAGCCACTGCCCGATACAGGTTTATTATGAAATGGTATCGTGCGATACAAAGTCTGGCTGACATGGTCTGCACGATATAGGTGGGCGATAAGCGTATTAGGTTTATACCTATATTGGGCGGGATGGTTGATGCACGACACGGGTATCGGGAGGAGGATGGCCGCCATGAGAGTTGGAGCAAGCACAAGGATGCACGATATAAAGTAGGTGAAAAGTAAATTCTGTGTCTGACACTGTTAATTGGAAGTTACTATATATAGTCGTGGCGAGCAGGGTAAAATGGGTAAAACCGGAACACATGTTGTACGATAAGGCGCATCATTTTCCATAACACGGTAAAATTAGTCTAATCCGCCGCATCAGGAAGCGATTCGCCTTCCCGGGCACGCTTAGTGCATGTCGTGCGGCAACTTAGTACCTATCAACAAGATCCTCCTTGATGCTCCTTTTTGCCTGATACGCCTCCTTTATTTGTGCGCTAAAGCATGCACATTCCATGCCTGATACACCCCTTAATAGGGATGTGGGTGTCGCCTGATATAGGAGAACGAGCTAGGCGATACGATTTTTTTCAAAGCCTGTCGTGCAGAACAGGATTCAAATAAGGGCCACAACATGCATGCCCGATATGCAAAAAAACTAAGGCTAAAGCAAAACAAAGATAGGAAAACTAAAATCAGAAGGCACTTGATGGGTAAAACATCATTGGCTCAAGAGTAAACTTTCAACCTCAGATAGTATTACTCACCAAAGCTAAATAAAACTAAGTCAGTGGCCTATAAAAAAAGTGAGTCTGTGTATGTGGAACATACACTTACTCGGGCCTTATTACAATGATAATGTTTGTAATGTTTTTCTATAGGAAAGGAAATAAAATCCTATTCTAGAAAAGTAAAGGTTTGGGCTTCCTCCTGAAGAGCGCTATGGTTTGTGTCATTAGCTCGACAACTTCAAATCCTTCTATGTTGCCTCAGTGGTTGTAGCTTCAATGTCCTGTAGGGGCATCTCTGATCTTCAGACAAATGCTTCATCTTCATAAAACTTTTTTACTCTATTCCCGTTCACTGGAAAAACTTTGTTCGGATCTTCTTTGTCATAGAGCTCCATTATTCTGGACGGATAGATCTTTGCAACAATGAAGGACCCTGACCATTGGGTTTGTAGCTTTCCTGGAAAGAGGTAGATAGAAGATTTAAATAATAAAACCTTGTCAACTTTATTGACATCCTTCTTCCTCAGGTGGACGTCATGCCAGATCTTGGTCCTTAGCTTGTAGATCCTTGCATTTTCATAAGCATGGAGTCTCAATTCTTCAAGCACTTGAAGCTAAATAAATCTTTTCTTTCCAGCTAGCGTCAGGTCCATGTTGAGGCGTTTGATTGCCCAGAATGCTTTGTGCTATATCCAAAGGAAGGTGGCATGCTTTCCCATAAATCAAGCAATAGGGTGTGGTACCCAATGACATCTTAAAAGTTGTTCTGTATGCCCAAAGAGCATCATCTAGTTTAGCTGACCAGTCCTTACAGGGCTTGCCAACTGTCTTTTCTAGAATCTGCTTGATTTGTTGATTAGAGACCTCAACTTGTCCGGATGTCTGCGGGTGGTATGGCGTTGCGACCTTGTGATGTACACCGTGCTTCCGTAAGAGAGAATCGAACTATTTCTCAACAAAGTGAGAACTTCCATCACTAATGACGGTTTGCGGTACTCTGAACCTTGGAAAGATAAGCTTAGTAAAAAGCTTTATTACTGCTTTAGCATCGCATGTAATGGCGGGCACTGCTTCTACCCACTTAGAGACGTAATCAACCACAACCAGGATATATTTAAAACCATAGGAAGAAGGGAAGGGGCCCATATAATCTATACCCCAGACATTGAAGATCTCCACCTCGATCCAATTTGAAAGTGGCATCTCATTTCAGTGAGAGATGTTCCCAGTTCATTGGCATTCATTGCAGTATTTCACATAAGTGTGTGCATCCTTGAATAGAGTTGTCCAGTAAAAACCTGACTGAAGGATCTTAGCAGCAGTCCTCTCGCTTCCCAGGTGTCCTCCATAGGGAGAGGAGAGACACTCAAACATAATTTTAGGGGATTCCTCCTTGGGCTTACATCTTATATACAACCCATAGACACAACGCCTAAACAACAAAGGATCATCCCAGTAGTAATTCTTTAAATCAGAGAAGAATTTCTTTTTCTGATTATATGACATGTCCGGGGGAAGTTGTTTACAAGCTAGGTAGTTTTAGAAATCTACATACCATGGCCCCTCTGGGTTGGCTATCTGGGCAGCATATATGGATTCATCGGGATAACTTTCATTGATGGGTAGTGGGTGGTGATCTTCCACCCGAATCCTCGAGAGGTGGTCGGCGACCACATTTTCTGAACCCTTCTTATCTTTTATCTCATGATCAAATTCCTGTAACAACAACACCCAACGTAGTAGCCTGGTCTTAGCATCCTTTTTCTACATCGGGTACTTAATAGTCCCATGGTCGGTATGCACTATTACCTTGGAACCCATGAGGTAGGACCTGAACTTGTCGAAAGCATACAAAATATCTGTTATCTCCTTTTCAGTAGTCGTGTAGTTCAACTAAGCTTCGTCCAAGGTCTTACTTGCGTAGAAAATAACATGGTGCTTCTTGTCCTTCTTTTGACCTAGAACAACACCAATGGCGAAGTCACTGGCGTCACACATAAGCTCAAATGGGAGATTCCAGTCGGGGGACTGGAGAATAGGCGCAGATACTAAGGTGTCTTTCAGCCTGGAGAATGCCTCCATGCATTCATCTGTGAAGTCAAACTTTATGTCTTTCACCAAGAGGTTGGAAAGAGGTTTCACTATCCTTGAGAAATCTTTAATAAATTGCCGGTAATAGCCGGTGTGACCCAAGAAACTGTGGATACCTATAACAGTTGTGGGCAGAGGTAGCTTAGCAATCGCCTTGACTTTGGACGGATCGACCTCAATACCTCTGTTGGACACCTTGTGCCCCAGAACTATGCCCTCTCGAACCATGAAATGACATTTCTCTCAATTCAGAGTTAGAATTTGCTCTTCACACCTTCTCATCACAAGCGATACGTTGTTTAGGCAGTCTTCAAAGGAGCTGTCGTACACGCTAAAATCGTCCATAAACACTTCCATTTTGTCTTCAAGGAGATCAGCAAAAATTGTATTCATACACCTCTAGAAGGTAGCAAGTGCATTACAAAGCCCGATGGGCATCCTCCTAAAGGCAAAAGTTCCATATATGAAAGTGAAGGTGGTCTTCTCTTGGTCATCAGGGTGTATGGGGATCTGATAGAAACCTGAGTATCCATCCAACCAACAAAAATAGGAATGACAGTCCAGACGCTCCAGCATCTAATCAATGAACGGAAGGGGGAAATGGTCCTTGCGGGTGGCGGCATTGAGCTTACGATAATCGATACACATCCACTAACCAGTAACCATCTTGGTGGTGATCTTGACTTCGTCATCTCCCTTGACCAACAACATACCTTCTTTCTTTGGAACTACTTGGATTGGGCTTACCCATGTACTGTTGCTAATAGCATAGATAATACCAGTGTCCCTAAGCTTTACTACTTCCCTACTGACAACTTCTTGAAGCTTTTCATTTAACTTTCTATGTGGCTGGGCATATGGCCTGGAGTCTTCCTCCATATGGATCATGTGCATGCACACGGAGGGACTTATACCCCTTAGGTCTCTGATTGAGTACCCCAAGGCTTTCCTCCTCAGCCTTAACTCTTCGAGCAACTGATCTTTTTGACTGTCAGTCAACTCTGAGTTGATTATTACCGGAGTCATACTCCCTTCATCTAAAAAATGGTACTCCAGGCCTTTTGGCAAAACCTTCGGTTCTGGCAGGACTTCTTTTTCTTGTTCATTGGTTGGGTCTTTTCAGAGAGCAGCATACATGACTGTCTCCACATGATCATTATCTTTGGAAGAACCTTCAACATTTAGAAGAGTTAGCAAATCTTCGACCTCTTGTGCTTCTCCAAATAAGGCGCGCATAAGCGGGACTACCATGGCCTTCTTCTATACTTTATCGCATAGCTATTGGTAGCTTTCAACGAAATAAGAAGATTCAAAGAACGCGGGGGCCTTCATACAATCCCAGATGTTGAATTTGATGTGGTTTCTTCCAATCCGAATTGTAATCATACATGCCTCCATGTCGATGAGGGCCCAGTCGGTAGCTAAGAAAGGTCACCCAAAGATGATGGGGCAGCCGGGGTCTTCGATGGTGTCGATCAGAACTATATTACAAGAAATAAAGAAATTCCCTACTCGAACAGGATCATCCTTGACGACTCCGATCGGCCTGGTAAAGGTATGATTGGCTAGATGGATTCTCATATTGGTGTTCACCATGTCAGTGAGCCCAATCCTTTTAGCAAGGGACAGAGGCATGAGACTGATGCTCTCCCCCAAGTCGGCCAGACCTTTGCGGGTTACATCGTCTCCCACCTAAAAGGGGATCACAAAGGCCCCAGGGTCTCTCTTCTTGGATGGAAAGTTGCAGTAATGAAGGAACTGGACATCTGTGCCAATTTCACTGTCTCTACATCCTCGCCTTTCTACTTCCTAGATATTAAATCCTTCAAAAACTTGGCGTAGGTTGGTATCTCTTCGATGGAATCCAGAAAAGGGATGTCAAGGTGCAGTTTCTTTATTGCGGACAAAAATTTCTCATATCTCTTCTTCAGCTGGGCCTTAACCAGTTTATGGGGGAAAGGTACGCGGGGTGCATACTTGTCTGGAGGCTTTTCAAAGGAGATGTCGTTGACCTTATCTTTAGTTACATTCTCTGACTTTAGCGGAACTTCTTCCTCTTCTTCTGGTTTGACTTCTTCGGCAGGCTCTGTCAGTGACGCTACCAACTTCTCAATGGTTGGAAAAATTATCATTCCTGACCTCAAAATGACCATTTTCGCAGTCTCATGTCCTCTTGAATTTGTTTCAGTGTTAGAGGGGAAATGCCCTACCTGATGGTTGATAATTTGGGTGAGACTCACCAGCTGTTGATCGATCTGTTTATTATGTTGCTGGAGCTCTCCAATCTGGGCTGAAAAGCCCCCCATCTATTATTGCATCAGTTTCAATATCGCCGCACTGTCCACTAAACTTTTGTGCATCTTCTCATTCAGCTCATTTTGCCTTTTTGCAAAAGACATCAACTCCGTCATCATAGATGGTCTCTGTTGTTGATTTGGCTGTAAAGTCTGCTACTGCGGGAACCCCATCTGGCGTTGCTGATTTGACGGTCCTCTAGAGGGTTTTCCGCCCGCCAGCTGGTGGGAGTTCTCAGCAGCATTGGTGTTCCCATAAGAGAAACCAGGATGGCCCAGTCTTTGGTACTGGACGTAACTCACATTCTCCGTATAATTTCATCAAAATCTTCTTGGGGTTTCATGTGCGGGCAGAAGTCAGACAGGTGGTCTGGCTCTCTACAGGTGACATAACTTTTTACGACTTCCTGTCGAACTTTCCCTTTGTATCCTTGCTCCTTGAGGGTCTGGACATCTGTTACTATCTTGTCAAGCTTGGCTGCGAGGGCCTTCATAGCCTTAGATTCACCTGGAGTGGTGTGGTTTGTCGACTCCCGGTCGTAATCGCCATCTTATTGATTTGTGGTCATGTTTTCAACGATTTCCCTAGCCCTTTGAGCACTGAGTCCCAAGAAGTCGCTGCCAGCTGCAGCGTTCAAGGACTTCCTCTCTGTGGGACACACTCCATTGTAAAAAGTGGTGATCAACTTGGGTTCATAAAAACCATGATGAGGGCATTCACGCTGATATCTCATAAACCTCTCCCAAGTTTCATGAATATTTTCCGATGATTTCTGAGAATACCTCATAGTTTTGTTCTGGCATTTAATTGTCCTCTCAATAGGAAAGAACTTGGAAATAAAAGCATTAGCAAGATGCTCCCAGTCAAGGAGGCTTCCATCTTGAAGACTGGTGTACCATTCCAGTGCCTTATCCCTCAGAGAAAATGGGAAGCACTGGATGTAGATATGTGTCAATGGGACTCTGTTGATCTTGAAAGTGTTGCATGTCCTCTTGAACCTCGTTAGATGGTTTTACGGGTTCTCGTCGGGGGTGTTCCCACAAAACCTGTTGTGCTGGAGGAGCTAAAGGAAAGAAGGCTTCATCTCAAAGTTGGTGACGTTGAGGGGATGCATAACAATAGGATTCCTTTCCTCATTTGCCCGTACTTGGACAAATGAGCACAGGGAACGGGCTTCGGGAGGTTGGTCAGGCATTACTTGCTAAAGGCAAGGATGACCTAGCAAATGGAAGAAAAGTACCTGGGAAGGAAGAAAAAAATGTAAAAGGTGCCAGTGTGTTGCATAAATATTATGTGCAGTAAATATTTGTAGTGTTATATGCATATGTACAGGGTTTTTGGCAAAGTGCAAGCAAAGCTCAAGTTTGTAGAATGGTTTTCATCTCCTATCCCTGACAACGACGCCAAAAAGTTGATCAGCCTCAGACGCGGGTCCAAAGAGTGGAGACGTGTCTAAGTCATCAGACTTTTATAATTTATAATACCCGAATGTCTGAGACACTTGCAACTAGCACAGGGTCAAAGTAGTTCGGGGTCAAACACAGGGATAGGAAGAACGGCGCTTCGGAACTTGAGTTTCCCTTGTCTAAGCACATCAAACAAGTAAAAGGGTAGGGTTGGTTGTAACAAGAAAGCACCACAAAGAAATCAAACTAAAAGGCTATCTCAAACTGGAGTTACTAGAAAGATTATGATTTTAGGGTTTAGCAATTTTTATGGGGGTTTTGTATATCAGAAGCCAGGAGAATAAAATTGTCGTCAAGATGAGGCACGAAGGAAGAAGACTTAGGCATAATAAGTGACATCGGAAAACGTCCCACATTCTCTTCTCTTAAAGAGGGTGCCTCTAACCATGTACCAACTCCCTCTCTCAAGGGTAGTGGACGTAGCTTAGAGTGGTAAGGTAAACCGAAGCAGCCCTGATCCTGGGTACTCTCGTACACCCGGATCAGACCAAACTCTAGATTTGCGACAATCCCCTCTCAAGTGTGTCGAAATGGGAAACACGATTCGATAGCTAGTTAAAAGCGCGATCCAAAAGAAGAGACTAGAGTTCAGATGCTATAAAGAAATCATCCAACAAAAAGGAGCCATACACAGAACAATATGAGATAAACTCCATAGATTCCAATAAGCTCAAAGAGACTAAAAGGGTTAGTTACAATGCATAGGGAAATGAAAGTAAAATGCAGTAAAAAGGGAAAGATAAATATCAGTCTCCTTGATTTAGGAGGTCGATATACAACAATAGACTCCTAAGGTTCTCCTAACCCGATACCGGGCAGGAGTTTTTCCCGATACACCTGTGTCGGGCTCTTGACCGTGTCGGGTTCTGAGTCGCGACGGCTAGGGCGTATCGGGAAGGACTCCCTACCAAATACGGTCGTATTGGGATGCCAGCCCTGTCGAGCGACATGCCCTAGTGTTTGGTCTGTATCGGGTTCAGTATCGTGTCGGGTTAGGGGACACTTAGGCTCTTGGGTTCCTTGTATTGGGTGTAGAGGGGCGAGTCATCTCGGGTTGAGGCCCATCCATGGACCCGACACACTGAAGTGGCATTCTTGGTCGTATCGTGCTACTGCGGCTACCGGGACGAGTTCTAAGTGAACTCCTCCCGCCCCTCTTGGGTTGGGGGTGTGCTCACCTAGTGTTGCCTGGTACGCCTGGGAACTCGACGCACTATCTACGCTTCCAAAGTTAGCTCTCGTTGGGTTCCGACCCGTCCCATCGAAGTCCTGTAGCTGCTATTTATAGGCAGCGGCTGGTAGGGGTTGCGGTCTTGGTTGGGCCGCGTGTCCTCTGTCTGCTTCACCCACCTAGCTTTGGGGAGAGGGTATGTGGCAACACATCCCATTATCATACAAATAACGAGGTGTTATGCGAAAACGTGCGGAAATTACCATAACCACAGATTATGAAAACGCGGGTTAATTAAAACCGACTGCGGAAAATTGCCAAACTGTGACACTATTACTTTCCAGTCCTCATCATGCACAGAAACATGTCATATATATACATACACGAGATCTGATACGTGTCTACAACTTACAGAAACAATTGCTCATCTATCACATGAGTTCACCACCCATTCATATACAGAATGGCCCTCATACGGCCAACAACAAGATATACCAACAACATCGATCGTTTATCGTGAAACATCGTCAAAACACTGCCGAGGACCTGAGAGTACAAGGATGACTCTAGACACTACTACAAAACATCCAAAACAGCAGCATGTCCATCATTTGGCTTCTACTGCTCCTCAAGTTGCTCAGTCACAACACCACGACCACGACCACGTCTACCTCGACCACCTAAAAAGGGGTTAAACCAGCGGGGTGAGACAATTGAACAATTGTCCCAGCGGGAAACATAACTCCCCACCGCAACTACAGAACCTCAGCAGGATAAACTATAACAGCAGATAATTAATAACAGATATGACAAGAATAGGCTATATAAAGTAAAGCTATTCTTACCGACAAGCTTACCAGTTGTATGAAAGCGTATAACCAAAATACCTCTCGATGGAACATGATTAACAAGATAAGATATATCACTATATGACTGGATTATCAGAACAAGATATATTGTCATGTAACTTGAGGATTTAGATAGAACAGATTAATCACATAAACGAGGCCTTAACCAATATTCTGTATTTTGTCTTAGAAACTACTATATGATGGTATGAATGCATTCTTGCTCCTTATCTCACATAACCTGAGCCATGGGCCTGTTCACCATGCTCAACTCATCACGTATCTTGAGCCATGGGCCTGTTCACCATGCTCATCACATAGCAGAGTTACAACCTAATTCCACACCCTAGTGTCTACAACCGTAGATGTACTCTTACCTTTTTACTTTAGAAACACCCCCACCTATTCAATGATATGCATTCCGGGTTAACCCTTAAGTAAACCCATTTACCATTATCAACTACCGACTATGTTGAATCTATGATCAATGCAACTACATGCTATGATTTCACTGTGATTAGCAGGTAAACAAAGATAAACTTGATCATTATGCTATTATTGTAATTCCATCTACCTGATCCATCTCAAGGATCCAACATCACCTGTCGTCACTTGGCCTCTTGCCAACCATCCCGATCCATCTCGAGGATCATCACATACCCTGGGATCTCAATTCCTCATCAAGTATTGTTACCGCTATACAGAGCTTACATCGATATCATGGAACGAACACATTATACATGTAACTTATTCAACAAGAATAAATGCCAGTGTGATGTATTCATCACATATGTCTCATAACCTTTACATGGCTAAGCAGCACCTGCATGGTTAGTGTATTCAACAATCGTAGTTCATCATAAGGATTATGCTTACTAACATGAGATGACATTCAAGATGTTATACTTGTCAACCTTACTTTATCTGGTGATTAGGTATATAAAGCACATTATAAGGCAATTGTTTTATGTATCTATCCTTGTCTCTGTGTTACACAGATATTCATGGAAATTACTTCATTCATATAGTCATGCTTAGATATAAAAGGTCAAACATTATCATTACCATCATCATCATCATCATCAAACAAGACGCTAATATAACTACCACTATTCCTCTTATCAATAACCGATAAACATGATGATCACTTTATGCCTATAACTATGCTACTATCATTACCATTCTTGATGTAGATAGATAATCATAATAACTGAGAAATATATATCATCAATATAGGGTGACATTTAGGTTTAAGTGCAATATTCACACAAAGTGACAGTATATATATTATATCCTTTAATCATGTCTCATGACACTCTGCATTACATGCTCTTTGTTATTTTGGGTATCATACCGATGATTATAATGATTAGGATAAAAAGGGACTGACATAGCCATTATCATTATTAAGCATAGCACAGATCATCATCATTATTGTTATCATCCAATATCATTAATATTATCATCATGCAACTACTAGTGTAGCTATCATTTAACATTGTCATTAAAAAATAAGCATAACACTTTCATCATGCATGTCATTACTACTCTTGTTACCATCATTACTATTATCAACATCATCATCCACTATTATCTTTATTGCTATGTCATTAAACAAACTGTTAATGTAACTGTCACCTAGCATCATTGTTCACAGATAAGCATAAGGGACCATATAGTTACCACTACCTTGTTTTTTTTTATCATCACTACTAATCATTTACATTATTGCCATCATCGACACTACTAATATCATTGCTATCATTTACGTTGCTACTACCATTGGTATTATTGTTATCATTAACATCGCTATTGTTATTACTACAAGCAAGCCATCACTTTCATTATTTTATGCATAAGCATCCACTACCATAACACCTGAAACCGTCACCATAGGACCATATCACCCTCACTACAACTCCTCACAACCCTCACCAAAACATCTTCACACGGCTAGTAGCATGGGAAAGCAGCAACGCTGCGTTGCACCCAATACTCTGCCCGTGACGCGGTGTCACAAAGGAGGGGTGTCAGGCATCAGTGCTATCGGGCAACGCCCGTTGCACCACTGCCGCCTGTCAAACACAACACCCGATATGCTAGAACAACCACAACACCCGATCAACATGGGCTAACACCTAGCTAACAACCCCACAATGGCCAAGAGAGAGAAGGAAAGAGATAAGGAAAGACTTCCAAAAAATGTGCTATCCACAGAACTAAGCCTAACGGCCGATACACACCCCAAACCAAGGGCGTGACGCCCATCACAGCCTCAGGCCCTATCGGCCGACACAACAAGAGGTAACGCCCGTCAGGGCTATCGGCCAACCAACCTTGTTGCATATCGTGCAACCCAAACCAACCTGCCAAACTTCGCCCTGTCGTCCACCATCAACAAACCACTCCAGAGATCACCAAGATACTAAGGTCTATCGTCCACCATAAGGACGGGGGTGTCTTTCATCACAAGAAGAACCCTATCACCCATCATGGTCACCACTATGTCGGCCAACATAACCCTAGCTCACCCTATCTCCCAACACAAGGGCAAGGGTATCATCCATCCTCAAGAACACACCATGTCGTCCTACACAAGGTACCATATCGTCCATCACCAAGACAAAGGTGGGTATCACCCAACACACCAAACAAAGAAAGGGGGGGTATCGCCCAACCTAGGTCACCTTCAACCTCCAACTCAAGGGAGCACAAACCCTAGATCACTAAGTCACCATGAAACCCTAAAACCCTAAGGGGGGATCGACCACCAAGGAAACACAAGCAAGGTACAAATCTAAGCTACTAACTTATGAACAAGAACAAGAACAAGAGGAAATGAAGTTAGGGTTAGAAGTTATGCAACCCGCCTTAAGCTCCAAGCTCCAAAGCACTCCAAGGTCCAAAGCTATCATCCACCAGGCTTCTCCAGGAAGGTGTATCGGCCACCACTTCAACTCCAAGGGAGTGTATCGGCCAACACAAGCAAGTTGGAGAGGGATATCGTGCACTCAAGGTGGAGGAGAGACCAAAAGATCAAAGGAGACTAAGGCAAGGAGAAGAGCCATCTATATAGGAAGAAGGGGAGGAGAAACCAAGGTACAACCATGCTATGTGTCGTCCACCCAAGGGACACTTATCCTAGGGTTCAAGTCAACACACTAGCACATCAAGAGACACTTGTCAAAGATACATACCAAATGTCCACCAAACATGGTCAAGGTTGGACCAAGAAACATGGGCGACACAACTAGCAGCTCCTCTGGGCGACACACACTACTCCAGGTCGACACACCACCTCTAGGTCGACACACACTCTTCCTCGGTCGACACAAGCTGGTCTTGTCCGACACAAGGCTCAAGCAAGCCCAAACAAAGCACCTCAAGGCCCAAACAAGCTCAAGCAAGGCCCAAGAAACTCAAACAACAAGCCCAAGCCTTCCTCTCAACCCTAGAGGAAGCAAAGAGGGGAAAACATCTCACAAGATGGTAAACTTGCACCCAAAACCCTAGACTTGGGTTATTTGCAAGTAGCCCCTCGAACTCTCAACAAGTCACAATAAAACCCCAATCACCACTCAAAGGTGATTAGCAAGCATCAAGCCACCAAGGTTAAGCAAAACAAACAGGGTAAACCCTAAACGCAGGTCAGGGTCCTTACAATCTAACCCCCTTTAAGGGATTTCGTCCCCGAAATCCGAAGAGAAAAGCGAGGGATACTTCCTCCTTATCTCTTCCTCAAGCTCCCACGTGGTTTCCTCAACACCACGATGCTCTCAAAGAACCTTCACAAGGGCCAAGTCCTTCCTCATAGGTCACATTTGTATCAAGCTCAACCTCAACTAGCTGTATCACTGTACCTGAATCCGGATGACTTTCCTTCCGCATTCTGTCATGAAGCACTGAATGCAACCTGTGCAACTCTGGAGGCAACTCTAACTCGTACGCTATCTTGCCAACACATGCTCTGACTGAGTAAGGCCCCATATATCTGGGAGCTATCTTACCTTTCCGGCCCATCCTTAGCACACCCTTCCACAACGAGACTTAAAGGTACACCTTGTCTCCTACTTGGAACTCCAAGGGTCATCGGCGATTGTTTGCATAAAACTCCTGTCTGCACTGTGCTACATTCAACTATTGCTATATCACTTTGATCTTACTAAATCAAGACTTAATATCTGAAACTTACCGGATTCATACCAATCACCAAGATGATCTTCCCTTCCTTTTATACAAAGCCTCACTTATTCAACCTATCAACTCTCAGGACAACTATCCTATTATAATAACAGACTAGTCCTTCCTCGGGCTCATGAAACCCATCACGCTCTTCGCTGCCGAACTCTGATCAACTATATTGCATCATCTGTCCACTATGCATCCTCTATTCGCCTGAGAAGGTTCACTCAGCTTAAATTATATTTAGTTTGGAATGCTCACTTAGCTTTTCCTCTATATTGGAAATGTTCACGCAACTCTTCCTGAGTAGGATTGTTCACTTAGCTCTTTCCTATTGAGAGTGTTCACTTAGTTGTTTTCTGTAATTGGGAATGTTCACTTAGCCCTTCCCGCTTAATCAAGAACGTTCACTTAGCTTTTCTCTTAAATGGGGAATGTTCACCTAGCTTTTCCTGTTTAGTTGAGAATGTTCACTTAGCTTTTCTCTCGATTGTTCACTTAGCTTTTCTTTTTACTGGGGAATGCTCACTTAGCTCTTCCTATTTAAGAATGTTCACTTAGCTTTTCTTTTTACTGGGGAATGCTCACTTAGCTCTTCCTGTTTAAGAATGTTCACTTAGCTTTTCCGCTTAAGAATGTTCACTTAGCTTTTCTTATTTAATTGGGAATGCTCACTTAGCTTTTCCCGCTTTATTGTATTATACTCCCTAGATTTTTTCAAAATGATTACCTGATCAGTGTAACCAGAGAGATAACAATCTAAGAGTTCCATACTTGCCTTATCTACAATAATCATATACCTGGCCAGGGTATACAAGTATTGAGATTAGGTAGTATGCACCTTATTTCTATCCTACCCCACACATTTCATATCAGTATTCACACAAAGCTCGTCATTCTTGGATTTTCTTCAGGCATCACTTCTGTATCTCATATTTTATCACACAGATAAGAGAGATTTCATAGCATATTAAGGAACATTTAGAAAAATGTGAATTTTCTTCTTACTTGTGTCCTTATAGGACTTGACTAAAGGAAGTTCAAAAACATCTACTTTCTTATTTTTATCACACAAAATCAGAAAATGGAACATCAGAATGAATATATTTTATCTGACCTATCTGGGACGTCTGTCCACGCCCTCGATCGTTACTAGGAAGCTGCCTCCTTTGAGAGTCATGTTGACTCTACCCCTGGGGTTGTGTCATCATCAAGTTCCCGTCTGGATAATCTTTTACTAGATGTCCCGGTTGTCTACATTAGTAACAGATCCTGGGTGCAAGATAGGATTTGTGAGATCCAGTTACCGATGTCGATGCTATGTCGGGGGCTCCACTTGGAAGGTTACTACGATCCTTACTCCCACTCATCGTTCCTTGCGTCTGGTTATGGAATCTGGATGATACTGGCGATTTAGAAAATCTCGGTTTCTTGAAGCTTCCAGACCTCTGTCCTTAAGATTGTGTAGGTCTTTGGTGAGGCATGGATTCTCTCTTCTCCCGTACTGACCCCTCGATCCTTCGAACAGATTCCACAAACGTAGCGAACCGCTCTCGATTTTCCAACGCAGAAACATGTGTTTTCAACTCCGCACTCAGACCTTTCTCAAAGCGCCTGATCCGTTCCTCCTCTGTTGCCGCCATGTGAGGACAAAACCTCAACAGATCCATAAACTTAGCTTCATACTCGCTGATATGCATCGTTCCTTGTCTCAGGTTCTCGAATTGACTAATCTTCTCATCCAGGTACGTCTTTGGAAAGTATCTGGTGACGAAATCGCATCGAAACACTTCCCAACAGATCACCTCACCAGACCGCTTCTCCTCCTCGATAGTCCACCAGTGACCAGCACTACCCTTCAGGAGGTAGACTGCATGTTTTACTTTGTCTGCTTTGGGGATGTCAAGAATCCAAAAAGCCTTCTCAAGACTTGTCAGCCACAGATCTGCATCTGCTGGATCAGTCGTACCTGCATAATCCAAAGCTCCAACTCGACGAAGATGCTCGAAGGTCTTCCCAATACCCGATGCTTCTCCATGGGGAACCTGTGCTCACGGAGGAGGCACCGGTAATTGCTCAACCATGAGATTCACCGTAGCCATTAACTGCCCCATAAGTTGTTGGTAAGCAGGATGTTCAGGTATGGCTGGGTTAAAAATTGGGGAGCCTCAGGCACCCGATCTTCATGTGCCTGTCCTTCTGCTCCATCAACTGAGGCAACATCACTAAGCTCAGGAGCATGTTCTTCATGGTTTCCAGACATATTGTCCTTTCTTCTGCTGAGGGCAGAAGATTTTGTAAGAAGACCTGGAAAACTCATAAGAACAGACTCAACCTAATCCTAAATCCCTGTAGACTAAGCGAACCTATAGATCTGATACCAAACTTGTGGCAACACATCCCATTATCATACAGATAACGAGGTGTTACACGAAAACGTACGGAAATCACCATAACCACAGATTATGAAAACATGGGTTAATTAAAACTGACTGCGGAAAATTGCCAAACTGTGACACTATTACTTTCCAGTCCTCATCCTGCACAGAAACATGTCATATATATACATACACGAGATCTGATACGTGTCTACAACTTACAGAAACAACTGTTCATCTATCACATGAGTTCACCACCCGTTCATATACAGAAAGGCCCTCATCCGGCCAACAACAGGATATACCAACAACATCGATCGTTTATTGTGAAACATTGTCAAAATACTGCCGAGGACCTGAGATTACAAGGATGACTCTAGACACTACTAATATCATTGCTATCATTTATGTTGCTACTACCATTGGTATTATTATTATCATTAACATCGCTATTGTTATTACTACAAGCAAGCCATCACTTTCATTATTTTATGCATAAGCATCCACTACCATAACACCTGAAACCATCACCATAGGACCATATCACCCTCACTACAACTCCTCACAACCCTCACCAAAACATCTTCACACGGCTAGTAGCATGGGAAAGCAGCAACGCTGCGTTGCACCCAACACTCTGCCCGTGACGCGGTGTCACAAAGGAGGGGTGTCGGGCATCAGTGCTATCGGGCAACGCCCGTTGCACCACTGCCGCCCGTCACACACAACGCCCGATATGCTAGAACAACCACAACGCCCGATCAACATGGGATAACACCCAGCTAACAACCCCACAATGGCCAAGAGAGAGAAGGAAAGAGATAAGGAAAGACTTCCACAAAACGTGCTATCCACAGAACTAAGCCTAACGACCGACACACACCCCAAACCAAGGGCGTGACGCCCATCACAACCTCAGGCCCTATCGGCCGACACAACAAGAGGTAACGCCCGTCAGGGCTATCGACCAACCAACCTTGTTGCATATCGTGCAACCCAAACCAGCCTGCCAAACTTAGCCCTGTCGTCCACCATCAACAAACCACTCCAGAGATCACCAAGATACTAAGGTCTATCATCCACCTTAAGGACAGGGGTGTCGTTCATCACAAGAAGAACCCTATCGCCCATCACGGTCACCACTATATTGGTCAACATAACCCTAGCTCACCCTATCTCCCAACACAAGGGCAAGGGTATCATCCATCCTTAAGAACACACCATGTCGTCCTACACAAGGTACCATATCGTCCATCACCAAGACAAAGGTGGGTATCACCCAACACACCAAACAAAGAAAGGGGGGGGGTATCGCCCAACCTAGGTCACCTTCAACCTCCAACTCAAGGGAGCACAAACCCTAGATCACTAAGTCACCAGGAAACCCTAAAACCCTAAGGGGGGATCGGCCACCAAGGAAACACAAGCAAGGTACAAATCTAAGCTACTAACTTATGAACAAGAACAAGAACAAGAGGAAATGAAGTTAGGGTTAGAAGTTATGCAACCCGCCTTAAGCTCCAAGCTCCAAAGCACTCCAAGGTCCAAAGCTATTATCCACCAAGCTTCTCCAGGAAGGTGTATCGGCCACCACTTCAACTCCAAGGGAGTGTATCGGCCAACACAAGCAAGATGGAGAGGGATATCGTGCACTCAAGGTGGAGGAGAGACCAAAAGATCAAAGGAGACTAAGGCAAGGAGAAGAGCCACCTATATAGGAAGAAGGGGAGGAGAAACCAAGGTACAACCATGCTATGTGTCGTCCACCCAAGGGACACTTGTCCTAGGGTTCAAGTCAACACACTAGCACACCAAGAGACACTTGTCAAAGATACATACCAAGTGTCCACCAAACATTGTCAAGGTTGGACCAAGCAACATGGGCGACACAACTAGTAGCTCCTCTAGGCGACACACACTACTCCAGGTCGACACACCACCTCTACGTCGACACACACTCTTCCTTGGTCGACACAAGCTGGTCTTGGCAGACACAAGGCTCAAGCAAGCCCAAACAAAGCACCTCAAGGCCCAAACAAGCTCAAGCAAGGCCCAAGAAACTCAAACAACAAGCCCAAGCCTTCCTCTCAACCCTAGAGGAAGGAAAGAGGGGAAAACATCTCACAAGATGGTAAACTTGCACCCAAAACCCTAGACTTGGGTTATTTGCAAGTAGCCCCTTGAACTCTCAACAAGTCACAACAAAACCCTAATCACCCCTCAAAGGTGATTAGCAAGCATCAAGCCACCAAGGTTAAGCAAAACAAACAGGGTAAACCCTAAACGCAGGTCAGGGTCCTTACATGGTCGATATGTCTATTACCCGGTACGGGTCGGTAGGGACCATCGTGTGTCGGGTTGCGAGCGAGTCGCGCTATGTCGTGTCGGGTAAAGGTTCTGTCAGGTTGTCGCACCAACGGGTGGCCTTGTCGCTCGATAGACTCCGTCAGGCCGACGGATCGTGGCGGGCAAGACTCCCTATCGGGCAATTAGCGTGTCGCTCGTCAGAACTCCTCTCTGCGCGACACACCCGTGTCGGGTGGCCACCGTATCGGACAGCGACCACGACGAGTAAGGGGGCGTGTCGTGCACCATAAGAAGGGCTGGGGCAGCTTGCTTGTTGTTGATGGGCCGAGACGGGCCCATTTAGCGTTCTTCGAGTGGAAAAATGAAGGAGACTCTGCAAAAGATAAGAAATGTTGTTAGGAGCGTAGTGTGGGTTATTTCTGTACAAATAATAAGATAAAACGGAGAGGAAGACAGTTTAGGAGGCAGGTTTGATAGCAAAATA